>CM069915.1:33872004-34058521 GCA_036172215.1 Camellia granthamiana | reverse complement strand
TTGAATTCTTTGATGCGGAGTGTGACCACTAAGGCATCGTTGTGCGGCGTCTGAATACGCTCTAGGTCCCTTGTGGAGAAATTGATCACGTCTTTTTCATCGGTCTTACCCCTTTTGATCGCGGGCTGGACCGACAAACCTTCCCTCATGTGCTCCGCTTTCTTGATCATACCTCGGAGTTCACATACACGCACCGGTTCCACAATGCCGTGGATCACATTAACAATGCCCTGAGGGGGGGCCTCCAAGTCATCCGGTCCACGCGGATCAACCAGAGCAGGATGCGCGGCTTTAACACCCCATCAATGTAAAGGTCCAAGTGTTCGGCTGCGACTAGCTCCTCCAAGTGTTGCTTCAGAGGCCAAAAATCCTCTGTTCGGTGTCTGTGCTCCCGGTGAAATGTGCAGCGGTACCGTGGATTGAAACCCTTCTGCGCATCGCCTAACTTAACAGGAAACCGGACATAATCCTCGTCACGGATTTCATTAACTATTCGATAAATTGGAATCTTAAAGATCGTGGTGATGCCTGTCTTGGCTTTCAACCTTCTGTTCGTATCAGCTACGTCGTCGTGGGGGTATTCATCTCGGTCATTCCGTCGACCCCTACCCCAGTTTCGACGATTTGAACCTCGATCAGATTCCTCGGCGCGATCATTTGAGCGGTTGGTCTCCTGTCCGACCACGTTTACCTTGCCAGCCGACCTCTTGCCTGTTGCTACCGGAGTTGCCTTCGTGGTAGACGCTGCCGCATCATCTTCTACTCGGATGTGCTCGTTGATGCGCTGTATTAATTGGCCCATGGATGTCGGCTGGTGCATAATAAGCGAGTCCCGCAGTCTATGTCCGACCGGGAGACCACGCTTATATTGAGTGATTGCCAGGTTGACCGGGCAATCCAAGATCTCATTGAAAGTTTCCCAGTATCTGGAGTTGTATGCCTTGAGTGTGTCGCTCGGCTCCATCTTGACACTGCGAAGGTGGTCAACTTCCTTTGGCATTTTGGTGTTGGTCTTGAAACGTGTCACGAAGGCTTCCACCAACTGTTGCCACCTTTCGATGCTTCCCTCTGGCAACCTCTCGAACCACTTCAAGCCCAGCTCGCCCAAACTTGATGGGAAGATAAGGCACATAAGAGCGTCATTTCACCTATGTCCGGCCATGACCTGTCGGAAGTGGCTTACATGCATATATAGGTCGGTTTTTCTGTCATAGAGCGTGAACTTTGGCTGGTGGAAGCCCGTCGGAAGCGGTGTTATTTCTATCTCCAAGGAGAAAGGAGTGGCACTCAGCCTCGCCAAGTCTGTGTCCAAAAGGAGAGGCGCAGCTAGGCGGGGTGGAGGCATTCCGACCTCTTCACTAGTGTGAACTCCATAGGATAGCTGCTGGAACGCCGGCACCCTCTGAGCCTCCCGCCGGCGAGCCCGTTCCTTCAAGACTACCCGCAAATCCTCTGAACGAGCGGAATAAGAATACCTCGACGTCGTCGCCGGACGTGAGGGTTGATAGGTGCTGTCTTGCGTGCTAGACTCCTCTATGTGCGCGTCGGAATCTCCAACCTTGTAACTTCTGGTGATTGAGATAAACGGAGTACGCCGCCGGCTCTGACTACCTGAACGACGGGGTTGGGTGCGCTCATTGTGGTCTCCGACTCCAGCTACACCCTTCCTTTTGACATGCCGCTTAAGATCCTCCATCTCCGCCGCCATTCGCTGGATGACGGCGTCTTGGTCCCTTAGCCTGTGTTCCAGTCGTCTGGCGTGCGATTCTCTCCGCGGCTGGTGACCGTCTAGACTCCGTGAATGACCAAAGCTTCTTCCGCGCTTATCCCGCGTGTTTCTTGAATGCTCTCCTGGAGAAGTCTCCAGGTCCGCCATAGGAGGGATAGCGGGATGTCCTTCTCTCCGTCTGCTTGACTCCGGGGTAACTCCGTCGATGGCAGACAACGGAATCTCGTCGTTGTTCGCCATGGACGGCGATCAGATGAGCCTGGAAGATAAGGTTTTGTCTGTCAAGTTCCCACAGACGGCGCCAATTGTGCGGGGAGCAAATATTCAGGCAAGCCCGTACTCCTTTCTTCCAAGCTCCTGTCTGTCCGATCGACCTGCGAGCATAACGGTGGTGAGCTACCCGGCAGTGTGTGGCCGAAAAACCCCTTCGACGATCAAGTTAGCACACACACACAGGGATAGATAGATAGGAGAGAGTTGATTGTAAGTGTATATCTCACCAAATGTTCATCTGTCTAGGCATGGGGGGCGCAGACTCGCTTATATACCTTCTGCGCCCCAAATCTACTCCCATTAGTCTCTCGACACGTGATGTTGCTATCCCATCTGTCAGCACAAATCTAATTGATCACCACCTAACCAAACTGCCAGCCCACACTACCGGGATCTTGGCATCCGGGCTGCATCATCTCGACTGCCGACGGCCGTGTTACACAATAAGCTAAAGCGCTCTGCTCACTGAGCTCAACGACGACCGAGCTCGGTTGCATTCCGGCATAGCCGAGGTGAAAACTGGTCGAGCTGGTAAACCGAAGACCTTTCCAGCTGGGCTGGAAGCGCGAACCATGGAAACAGGACCGGCTTCCATTATCTCGGCCAAATTACCCAAATTAGCTCGGTTCCCACATAAACAAGCCAAGTAGCTTGGTCCTAGCATGGTTCTGGGCCATTACCGAGCACAATACTCTCCGGCTAAGCCCAAGCTACCACGGCCCACAACATGTTCCGCCCATGATCTGCATGGTCATTACCACGGCCCAATCCAGCTCATAAATTTCCCTCTCACTAGGGGTGCTCACGGTTTTGGCAGTTCGGTTGCGGCCAAAGGAATCTCAAATCCGTTATCAGTCCAAAATTAGGCGGATTGGAAAAAATCAATCCGCAACCATCCGCTCATCATCACGCATCCGTTCAATAATGTGGTGGATTGGTTCGGTTCGATCGGTTTGGGCAAATCGAAATATCTGCTGCTCACCTCTAGTTAGGATTTAATGGAGTATAAGTTCATAAATTAAGATTTGTATACAAATGTCCCTTATTTTTTTAGTCTAACCAAATATGAAAATAAATATTTCTATAAAATAATGATACCATTTTGTTTTCTTTTATAAAAATATTAGAGATTCCAAAAATTTTACCAAATATTTCACATGGATGTGGGATCTACATGAGACCTACATTGTGTAGATCTCACACCCATATAAAATATTTGGTAAAACTTTTAATAAAATATTTAGAATCTTTACCATTCCTTTTTATTTTAATCAACCAAATGCCACCTAAGGATATGGTCACTCCACTCGATTCATACTTATTGACGTTTGCATAAAGAATAATATTATATACATTTTATAATTTTATTTTTTCTTAAAAATTCTCAAATAAATGTTTTAATCCTATAAAAAAATCATACTAAAATCGTGATTAAAAAGTCTTTCTATTGAAAAATAAAATAAACGGAATATTAAAAATAGGTTATTCAGTTCATAAATTTAATTTCCGTTTGGTGGAGCTTTCAACCTTTAATTCTACTCTTTATTTTGATCGTGGTGTTTGTTTACAGTTTTCAAAAATTAACTCTATACTTACTTTTGAAAACTCTTTTTAATGTGAGAAAATTTAGGCTAACCGGACGTCCCACCGGTTGACAGGTTGGTTGACCGAAACAATATTCAGTTTTTTTTTTTATTTTTTTTTTTTATATATTACAAAAAAAAATATTTGTGAAATTTTTTATGAGTTTTGAATAGAATTTTGGGTTATGTATTTGGTTATAAATTATAAATTTTTATATCAAATATCATATGTCACATCACTCAATTCAAACTCAATTTCAAATTTTTCTCAAAACTTATAATTAAACAAATTTTTCATACTCAAATCATAATTTTAAAATTCACAAACTAAAAATATAATTATATTCTCAAATCATAATTTTAAAATTTTCTCCAAACCTTAGCTTAAATTTTCTTTTCTTCAACGATTCACTCTAAAACATTTTGTTTATAGAGGCGAGTGTTTCCTCCGTCTCTTTCACGTTGTAGATCTCGCTCTCTCTCTCTACATCTCTCTTCTTCCTCCTCTTTCCATTCCGACGCCGCAACCACTGCCGATGCCTCTCGATCCCATTTCTCTCTCACAGATTGAGTTTCACTCTCAATACTTTCTTTCTCTTTCCTAGATCTGATTTTTTTTTCTCTCTACCCACTCTCTCTTCCGTTGCTCCGGCGGTTTCGGCCGCGTCGGCGACCCCGACTACTCGACGACGAGAGTCGAGCTCAGATCTAGAAGATCTGGTCACGTTGTCGTCTTCGCCTTCGATCTTAGCGACGAGATTCAAACATTTCGAGTGATTTTTGTTGTTTTTGCAGATGAGGCGACGACGGAGACGACGAGGAGTCGGTGAGGGTTAGCGTTTTGCACTGTCTTTCTCTCTCTCACTCCTCATCTCTCTCTTTCTCACTCTCTCCTCTCGCCTTCTTGGAGGAGAGTGGCGTTGGCTTGGGCTTTGGGGGTCTCGATCCACTGCAAACTTAACCTGAATATGCATGCTTTACTGAATCCCCTTTGCAGAACTCTACAGCCATTGCAGCTCATCTTCTCTCTCTCTCTCTCTCTCTCTTTGTGGTTTTTTCTTTTCTTTTTAGTTGTGATTCTTATGGTTTCTGGAGCAATAAATTGCTCTGCCTGAAGCAATTTTGACTTTGGTAATAGGCATGACAATGTATATGTATAGGTGTGTATATATGTACTTGTGGTTGTGTATATATAGATTTGTATGAGATTCTTCATTTTTTTTCTTGGCTCAGATCTATTTTTTGTTATTGTTCTTGTTGTTGTTGACAGATAAACGGATCTGTTCAAATTTTGAAAAGATAATGAAATATGTTCAAAATTTGAACAAATAAAAAAATTAAACAGATAAAATATTCTAACAGATAGATTTAACAGATAAGTGAAAATTGAATAGATAATAAAATTTGGATAGATATTTGAAGAGATAAGCAATTTCAGCAGATAGATATTCCAACAAATAAATAAGGGGATACTTACGTGTAAGTCCTAATAAGTGAATTTATTGTCTACTAGGTTTTATGGAAAAAATTTGTCATAAAAAAGATTATTAATTGTAAGTTTTAGCAATAATTTATAAAAATTATGATTAAAAAAAGTCACTAATTGCCAATTTTTAGCGACGTATGTAAAAAATTATCACAAAAAAATTATTTTTAGTAACAATTTTACCAAAACTTATTTTCAATTGGAGACCTATTGGTAGTTTATCCAAAAATTAGTTAGAGAAAAAAAATGTAAAAATTCAACAGATTAGGTAGTAAATTTCAACAGATAAGGAAAAAAATTTGAACAGATAGATATAAATTTGAACAAATAGTAAAAAAAAAAAATTAACAAATAAAAAAGTTAACAAATAAATTATGAGTAAAATTAAAAACAAAATCTCTTTCAAAACTAATAAAAAGATTTTTTACCAAATTATTTAACAAATGATAGACCTCTTATTTATATTTTAATGAATTTAATATTTTATACCCTTTGTAGTTTGTACTTTTTAACAATTTTCTTTTAAAAAAATGAATAAATTATAAATACATTTTTTGAGATTTGATTAAAATATGAATAGTTTCTTATAGTTTTAGAAATTACATTCCACCTTCTAAGGTTTATCATTTCATAACAAATCATCATTTTTATTAATATATCATCAACTCAATTAACAATTTTTAATAATGTTAGAAATATGTTTCAATTAATAATTTAGGTAATTTTATTATTGTATAAGAGAGTAATTATAAATTTTATTTTTTTAGTTAATTCTGTTAAATAAAAAATTTCTAACAAAGGGGTATTTATAATTTTATAAACCACAAGTGATAATTTATATTTTAAGTAAATTTTAAAAGATATATTTATAATTTACCCTAAAAATATTGAGATTGACCAAGCTAGATAAAAAATTACATAAGAGATAAAATAAACGAAACGTTAAAAATAATGAGATTGAGTAAGGCTTATTTTGGGAAGATTGTTAAAAGTTATTGTTCATCTTTTAATCCATTTTTGGTTAAATCATCACTCACATTTTTTTTAACAAAAAACTAAAAATAATTAAAAAACCAACATTTAACTATCTTTTCAAAACAACCCTAAGTCAAATAAATAAATAAATAAATAACGTAAGAAGCAAACAACAATTTTAATAAAGGGATAATTACATTTAAACCCCATGTGGTTTAATGCTTTTTCACATTATCCCCTAACGTCTATAAATATACTTATAAACACTTTGTGGTTTTGACTAAAGTGCAAAAGTGATGGGGCGTGACGGAATGATGGAAAAGACTAGAATACCACTACATATTTATATTGCTTATATGCTACAGTCCCTTCAGTTGTTTGACTATAATTTTTTTCAAGGATAGAGAGAGAGAGAGAGAGAGAGAGAGAGAGAGAGAGAGAGATACACATGGGTTAGGGTTTCAAAGGATTTGCAAATCGAATCAGTAATAATCGAAGGATTTACAAAAACATATGGGTTAGGATTTCAAAAGATTTACAAAGAATTTTCTTTTTAAAATTTTACTCCAGATAACAATCAACAAACCTTACAAAATATCAGTTTTGTGTGACTATTTGTTGGTTTGATTGCGATTTTGTAAATTTATTGTATAATATATTTGGAAAATGACTTGTTTGATGGTTGAGGTTTTCGAAAATTTTAAAAAAGGGCTTTATTGGTAGGGTTTTTGCATTACGATGTATGTTTGTTGGCTTGTTGTTACCTTTTTGTTAAGGTTGTTCTTTGATTGTTGGCTTTTTTGGTAGAGTTTGTATTTTGATGCATGACTATAGTATTTGCACATGGAAGTGGGGTTCATAGTGGTCCCCAAACTGCTTGTTGTGTATATCTGGAATAATAAATTGGGTTTTTTTTAAAATTTTTTTTTGAAGCAAAAATGGCCACAGATTTGGGGTTTTGTTGATGTTGATGCATGACTATAATTTTTGTGGTCCCCTAACTGTTTTTTGTCTATTGGGAGATAATATGCCTGTTTAGTGTTAGTTTATTAATTTATTTTTATGTATTCTTTTTTTCTTTTGTGTGTTGTAATGTTGAGGCATTGATTTGTTTATATATTATTTTTGTCTTTTGTGTCTTGGATGATTAATTAGGGTGAGGTGATGACAACAGAGTTTAGTGTTGAGTTACATCATGCAGGTTACTTTACTAAGCTTCCAAATAAAGTGTATAAGAGAGGGAAAGTTAATTACTTTCAGTACTTTGATCCAGATAGGGTTGGGTTTTTTGATTTTCAGAAGTTGCACTTGAGCTTAGGTTATCCCTCTATTAGCCAATTGTATTACAGAGTTCTTGGGAAAATACTGGACATTGGTCTTAAGGAGATGAATTCAGATAGGGATGTAATTGATATGTTATTTCATTATATGGGTCTGAATGTGGTTGCCTTGTATGTGGAGAAAGGTCATGAGGCACTTCAGGTCTTAGGTCCAAATAGGGAAGTCATAAAAGGGCCACAAATTCCACAAATAGAAGCACAAATAAAATTGGATGAAGAAGGGATAAATGGGCCTGAAATTGAAGTAGATTAATGGGGAAATGGGACTGAAATTGAAGAAGAAGAAGGGGGTGATAAGGAAATGAATGATTGTGATGGTGGTGATAGCACAGATCCAGAGTGGATGAATAATGGGTTAGAGGGTAGTGAAGATGAAGATATATTTGCTTATGTTGATAAAGATGTGGGGGGTAGAATCAAATGTGGGTGTTGAGACAAATGTATAAAATGAACTTCAGGTTCTAATGAATGGTATTCAGATTAAGATTTTGAGATGCATACTTTGTATGGATCATCAGATGAGAAGGAAATAGATGATAGGTTTGCAGAATTTAATGAGGATGTGGATATAGTGAAACCTGAACTCAAAGTGGAGATGAGATTTAAGAATGCACAAGTTTTTAGGAATGCATTGAAGGAATGACAAGTGCAACAGAGATGTGATTTGAAATGGGTTAGAAATGAAAATAAGAGGATTACTGCAGTGTGTAAACAAGAGTGTGGGTTTAGAATTCATGCATCCCCAATGCAAAATGAAGGCACATTTCAGATCAAAAGCTTAAAATCACTTCATTCATGTGGTAGGACTTATGATAACCATTTAGTTACCTCAAGGTATTTATCACAAAAATACCTTGAAAGATTGAGGAATTCTCGTAACATAGAGATCTCAGCCATGCAAAAGGACATTCATAGAGAACTAATGGTTGATGTAAGTAAGAGTCAAGTGTATAGAGCAAAAAGAAAAGCAAAGAAACAATTGAAGGGGATTTGAGGAAGTAGTATGCTAGACTATGGGATTACTGTGAAACAGTCAAACAGCATAATCCAAACAGTTGTTTAGTAATTAAATGGGACAGACCTATAGTTGATGAAGATGATGATGAAGTCAAAAGGCCTAACAGACAACTTACACCTGTTTTTAAGAGGTTGTAGATCAGACTAGATACATAGAAGCAAGGTTTTGTACAAGGTTGCAGGCTTGTTGTTGGGTTAGATGGTTGTTTTTTGAAAGACAGATATAGGGGCCAGCTTTTAGCAGCCATTGGTGTTGATGGGAATGACAATGTGTTTCCCATTGCCATTGCTGCAGTGGAGGCTGAATGCAAGGATTCATGGGTATGGTTTCTGACCCAATTAGTAGAGGACATAGGAGCTGGCAGTGACATTGGGTGGATATTCATTTCAAACAAACAAAAAGGATTGGTGCACACCTTTAAATAGATTTTGCCTAATGTTGAGCATAGGTATTGTTTGAGGCACTTCTATACCAATCTTAAACAGAAGTTCAAGGGCAAAGAGTTTAAGGAATTGATGTGGAAAGGTGCAAAGGCTGGGACAAAAAGGGAGTTTGATTATCACATGAAGAAGTTGGGGGAATTGAACAAAGAAAACAAGCCAAATGAGTGGTTGATGCAAGAGAATCCTGAAACATGGGCTAGGTCTTACTTCAGCACAAGATCCAAGTGTGATATTCAAGTGAATAATCTTAGTGAGTCTTTCAACAAGTACACTTTGCCAGTAAGGGATAAACCAATCATCTTAATGGTGGAGTGGATTAGGAGGAAACTGATGAACATAATACAAGTGAAGAAAAATGGAATGGAAAAACATGGTGGCTCTGTTCGTCCAACTGTGCAACAAAAATTAGAGTCAAACAAAGAGGATGCTAGGAATTGCTTTGCTAGCTTTGCAGGTGAGTTAAAGTTTGAGGTGGATTGCTATGATACAACTCATGCAGTGGACTTGAGGGAAAGAACATGTGGGTGTAGGGATTAGAATCTAACAGGTATACCTTGTAAACATGCCATAAGTTGTATATTCCTTACTAGGGAGAAACCTGAAGCTTATGTGCATAATTACTTTAGCAAGGAGACATACTTGAGGACATATTCTTTTATGAAAAATCCTATGCCAGGGGAACATGACTGGATTGAGACTGGATATGATGCCATAACCCTTCCTTCCTATAGAAAACCTATAGGGAGGCTTGGAAAAGAGAGGAAGAAAGCTGCTGATGAGGCCAAGAATGTACAAAAGGTGTCAAGGAAGTACAAAACAGTGTAATGTGCAAAGTGTATGGGTTTTGGAGACAACAGAAGATCATGCAAAGGTCCAGTACACAAGAAATCCACAATGTTCAAGATGAGGGGTGGACCAATCACCAGTTCTAGAAAATCTGCAAGTAAACCAAGCAAGGTAAATTCATTTCAATTTCAGTAATTTTATTTGTATACAAACTAAATTCATTTCAATTTCAGTAATTTCATTTGATGCATTTCAATTTGAATTGAATATTTATTGCAGTTCTCAAATGCTTTATCTTAACAAACTGCAAGAAACACATCTTCATCCCAACTATCTGCCACTTATCCTGTTTTATCCCAACAAGCTGCTAGTACTTATCCATCTTCATCCCAACCAGCTGTCATTACTCCATCACAACCAACCAAACCTTGTGGAGCAAGTGCAAGTGCAAGTGGATTTGCAGCAGTTGGAATGAATTGAAACAGAAGGCGTTTTTTGTAATTGAAATGTTGATGACATGTTGGAATGTTATTGAATTGTACTCACAGCACCTGTTCTTTTTTGTTTAGGGTTTAGATTGTTATCTTATGTTGAAATGCACAAGTTTTTGTAATTGATATGTTGGAATGTTGTTGACATTAAAGCAGGTTTTGTAATTCAATTGTTGACATGTTGGTCTTAGGGAGCAGGTTTTGTAAACATATGTTGATATATTGATGCTTAATGAACATGCTTCATGTCACGACCCAAACCCGTCCCTATAGGTTTAGTATCATAACCGGCTGTAGACACCCCATTTTTGACCGACCTTAAGACTCAGACGTCATCGATTGAGCGCTAGGTGATCGCGCATGTTTGTGCTCGTTTCGAGTTTCTGGAGTTTTCGGCTGAGTGTCTTGCCTCCGGGCCTCTGAACTCTTTGTGTTTTGGCTTGGTTATGGACCATGCCTTGTTGACCTTCCTTGAAGGGAGAGAGAGGTCTGTAGACCACTTTTCCCTCTTGTAGACTAGTTTCCAATTTCTGGAGCCTTCGGCCGCTCGTCTTGTCTCGGGACCACTTAACGTTCTCCTCTTGGGTTGGTTTTTGAACCATGCTTTGTTGCCTCTGTCTAGAGGGACACTGAGGTCTTGTAGACCACTTTTTGTGGCCGTAGATCACCTTTCCCTCGTCGACCACTTTTTGCGTTCGTAGACTAGTTTTCGAGGCTTCCGGCTGTGTGCCTTGTCCCGCGGACTCTTGTCTTGCATCCTTTTTGGTTTGTTTTTGGCACAAACCTTGTTTTCCTTACTTGGAGGGTGGAATAGGGGTTGTAGACCAGTTTCTCTCCCTGAAAACCAGTTTTTTGGTCAGCCAACTGGTCTTGGTGGTCTTTGGACCACCAAAAGTGGTCGGCAGCCATGCCACCACCTTGCTTTCTCGGTGTAGACCACCTTCCCCTCCTTGCCGACCACTTGGCCTCCTTGCAGACCACTTGTGCTGGTCGGCCGACCAGTGCAAGTAGCAGGTCGACCACTTTAATTGGTCGGCAGCTTTCCTGAAGTTTCCTACAGATATTTTCTTGCTAGCTATGCCAGCTGTTGGGCACAGAAGGCATCCTCCATACACGATTGCTTGGAGCTCCAAACTTGTTCAACAAGCTTGATGCTTGGTTTTCTATAAGAGGGAACCTTCTCCCTCTTACTTTAGGTTCAGAAAAATTGCATTGAGCTATACATACACTTCTATCTCTATATTTCTCCCTTTGTCTCATATTTGTGCTTGAAAGTGCCTTTTCTTCACACTTTTGCACACAAACACATAGCGAAACACCATACTCTTGTTGCTGAGGCACCTTGAAGCTGGTTTTGGAGTTTTTGGATTGCTTTTGGTCCAAAAAAGTTGCTGGAGTTGTAGCTTTGAAGTTGTTCTACAAGGGTGAGTTTCTAACCCCTTAAAGCTTGGTTTTTGTTTAAGTTCTTAGCCTTATTTGCATGCTTATTTTGGCTTAACTCTCAACTACAAAAATTTCTGATTTCAAGTGTTTGAAATGTTTGTTTAAGGTCTCTTTGGTGTTGGGGGTGGTCTACTCCATTTTTGTGCCTTGTTTGGCCTTGTTTTGTACCATCCTTTTAAGCTATTGGGACCACCTCCTTTTGGCCTTCTCACCACTGAAACTCAGAGGAATTTCAGTAGTGGAAAGTGTGTTTTGAGGTCCTAAATAGGAGGGGGTCATCCCCTCTCCTTGTATCTTGGATGCTTGCCTTATTGGCCTCATGTTTGAGCATGGTTTTCTAGCATGTGTTGGCTTGTTCTCAACTTGTTTTTGGTGTTATTTTGACATGGCATACCTCTGTTTTAGCTTGGTTGAGTCACCACTTGCATGCATTCTACACTTGTAGTGTAATCTTGCATGCTAGTCTAACATGCATCATGCTTTTGGACCATCATTTTAGCATGTTTTGGCTCAACTTCAAGAATCTTTTGTTCATATTTTACCATGCTTAAGCTCTGATTTAAGTGTTTTGGGCTATGCATGCCTTGCTTTGTATAGCTATAGTTCATTCATGCTCACTAGCTTTGAGTTTCCAAGCCACTAGCGTGCATTGCTTGAGCTATTCACATGATTTGGCATCATTTAATATGTGATTTCAGTGCATGTAGTGTGGTCATGCCCTCACATCTTTCACTCATTCAATGCATTGGAGGGTTTGTGCTTTATGCCTTAAATATGAGCCCATGTGTATGCCATCTTGCCTAGGCTTTTGGGCCACCATTCAGTGTGTATTTGGTCCTATTTTGCCATGATACAACTCTAATTTTTGTTGGTTAAGTCATCTCATGCTTTGTTTTGGTGGGTGTAGTGTAATCCTCCTTGTTGGCTTTGCATGCTTGTTGTTTTGGCTCTTCATGCTAGCTTGTTTTGGTTACACTCCATGCATGTTTTAGCCTTGATTTGACATGCTCTAGGACTGTTTTGGGTTACATTGGTCATATGCTGCATGTATTACATAGCTATAGTGCAAGTGCCTATGCTAGTTTTAAGCTTTGAGTCTCCTAGCATGCTTCATTTGTGACATGTACATGATTTGGCATCATTTACTATGTTATTTCAGAGCATATAGTATTGCCATGCTCCCACTTCTTTCACTCTTTGAATGCCTTTAAGGGTTGTGCATTATTGCCTTGTTTGTGGACCAATGCATATGTATGCTTGTCTAGACTTGTGAACTCCCATCTCAGCATGTTTTGGTCCTTGTTTTGACCTATTGGAGCTCTGTCCATGATTAGTTCAATCATTTGTGCCATATATCGCATGCCTCTTGTGTAGTCCTCCTTGGTAGCTTTGTACCTTAGGCCTCCTTGCATGCCATACTTGGGTTGTTTGAATGGTTTGGCATCATTTCATACATGTTTTCAGAGCTTATAGTGTGGCTACACTCTTACATTTGTCATTCCTTGAGCATTTTTGAGAGTTGTGCTCTTATGTTTAATTGGTGAGTCAATGCATGAGCATGCATTTTCTAGCCTTTCATGCCATCTTTTAAGAGTGTTTTGGCCATTGTCTTGGCATGCATGAAGTCTATTTGGG
Source organism: Camellia granthamiana (assembly GCA_036172215.1). NCBI lineage: Eukaryota > Viridiplantae > Streptophyta > Magnoliopsida > Ericales > Theaceae > Camellia > Camellia granthamiana. Next base: position 34,045,319 of record CM069915.1, on the reverse strand, counting down.
GTTGGTTTAGTTCATTGTGCATTGAATTATATAGCCTTAGTGTTGTGTGCCTCATTGCTTAAGGACTTTGTTTTGCATGTGCATGCATTGTATTGAGTTTGCATACCATTAGCTTTGTTAAGTTGATCATGTTTCATTGCATTATGTTTGGGTAGGGTGTTAGTCCAAACACGAGAAACGAGGGACGTTTCATACTTGAAGTAATGAAACGTGCCTCGTTTCTCAGTCACCGATGCTCTTGATCATGCATGATAGAGGTTGAGGCTTTATGTGTTATTTGTGCATTCATTTACATTGATTCAAGCAATCTTGGCTTCTCGGCTATTGTGCATTGCGATGCATGGTTGGTGGCCCGAGAGTCGAGAACTACACTCCCTTGAGCTTGAGAAATGATAGGGAGAGTGGTTGTGCACACATATCTTGCAAATACACTACCGTGCCCCTTCTTGTTCTCTGTTGCAGCAAACTGGAGAAGTGCAGAATTTTCTGGTTGGCAGACCAGTAAAAGTGGTTGGCCGACCACTTTTTCTGGTCTGCAGCAAAGGTAAGTGGTCGGCAGGTGGTTGGCAACACCAATAAGTGGTCGGCAATGCTCTTGGAGGTCTCCATGATGAAGCAGAAGCTATCTGGAGGTTTGTGCAATGTTCTGAAAACAAATGCAAACAGAGGCAAGTTGGGGCATCGTGATGGATTTCCGAACGAGGCGACCGAGCATGCATGCGCTTCTCGCTCCGAAGCCCCTTCTATTTGCTTTACTTAGTTGCTTTGCTTAAGCTAGCTAATGCATTGATTTTTGCACTTAAGTAGTTAATGCAATTAGCTGTTCATTTGTATTTAATTAGCTAGTGTAGTTAGCTAATTAACTTGTTTTGTAATAATTAGTTAACTTGTTAGTTAATTAGTTCTATTTTGTAATAATTAGTTTAATTAGCTTAGATTAGCTAGTTAACTTATTATTCGGACCCTCCGTCGAGAGGGCACAACTGTTGTAATAAGCGTGCGTGTGTGTGATGCATGTCTTCCAACCCCCATTTCTTTCTCCATTTTATGTACCAGCTTTTGATGGTTAGTTTTAAGGTATGTTTCAATTAGCATACTTATGCTTTGCATGCGTGCATCCATTCATCTGTCTTGTATGTACTGGGCTCGGCGCATCATACAAACTGCATTGTATTTCAATACCAATTTGAATACATGTTATCAAGTTGCATTCACATGACATCTTAGAATAGCCGAGCCTATCTTAGTTGCATTTTGCATGTGTTGCATTAGGCATTCTTGACATAGTTAGGATCATGCATTGATTACTAACTAGCTCTTTTTTGGCTCGGAGTACATTGTGAGTGTTTATGCTTTAGCATCCTTGCATGCGTGTAAGTGTTGCCATGTTAGCATGCTTGCCATGAGGCTATTTGCTTAACTGATATAACTGCATGAATGCCTGTGGATGAAGGTTGGATTGCTTGAATTGGAATAATTCATCGAAATGCGAGTTTTAAGCCCACTTAAAGTGGCAAATCATCATGTTTTAAGCCCACTTGAGGGTGGCAAATCCGCGCTTTAGCTTACTTGCGAGTAGCAACTTCAAACCACTTTCAAAAACAAACATGAGATGTTTTGTTCCAATTTGAGCGATTTAGTCTATACTTGTATGCTGTGCACATCACATAGTAAGTTAGCCAATAATCAAACAAGAATACATGTGTTTTCAAAAATAACATATCATGTTAGTAGAGGCACATCCTTTGATCGGGCGAGCGGGGGTGCTCATTTCAGGACTTTCCCCTCTCGTACCCAAGTTCTCGAGCCGAGGCAACTTTGGTGATGACAGACATGTGGCCTTAGGCACGAGTCAGGGTTTCCTAAATTTCCCCAAAACAAAATATTTAGGTGGCGACTCTGAAATCTGGCAAAGCAGTCCATGTTTGGCGCTTTTTGATTAAAATCGATTTTCGAAAACGATTTGCCGGATTTGGACTCTTTGGTGATTTATCAGTCTTACATTGCACTTTGTGAGATTAGATTCAAAACTGTGACAAGAGTCCGAACTGTAGTAGTTAGAACTACAATTTGCGCCCTCGCGTGCGGAGCGGAGTTCGGGCGATCTACACCGGTCAGTAATCCTGGGATTACCGAAGAACTCTAAGACAGATTAACATAATATTAGGAGCTAGCGGAAGCAGATAGCAAATATACAACATCCATTGAGCTGTGCAGACTTATATGAGACAGAAAAATTTTAAACTTTACATTCATACATTTACACATCATATATATATATATAGGCTAGACAAAAAGGAACTTAGCCCTATTTACAAAATAAACAAAAACTTGTTTAACCAATCAAGAAAACAAAACTTAAACTTTAATCACATAGCCATAATCATTTGACATATCCAAAACCTCCACGAGAGGCACATAGGTTGGTTGATAAAAACAGATTCCAGGCAGGCATCTCTAAGTTTGGTCACGCGCCTGATCACTTACATACATAAATAATACAGTGAGCATGAGCCCAATGAATAATAACAAAGTAAAAGGTTTCAATGAATGATGTCCATCACAGAGTCAGAAATTAGAATTTATATCAAAAACATATTCTTATCAGAAACAGAGTTTTATGCATATTCAGATTTCAATAAGAAATAGGTTCATATTCATACTCATGTTCAAATCATATACAGAAATCAGAGTTCATGCTTAATCATATATGGTACACCCATTAGCGATATCATGCTTGTCAGTTCCATTAAGGAACCTCCGGTACCGGGAAACTTGTAATATACTTGAGCTAAGGTATTATTACCTCCAGGCAAGGGCCATGAAACCATGGTATTATTACCCCTGGGCAGGGGCCTTGCTTAAAAGGCACGGTATTGTTACCCTCGGGCAAGGGCCATGTACTTGTAGACCACGATATTATTACCCTCGGGCAAGGGCCTTGTGCTAAGGATGCCACAAATACATAGTTCCAATTCCTCATTTTCTTTTTAATTACATAAAATTGACTTCAAACTCTTTCTATTTTCCTTCAAAACATGAAATTAAAGTTATAACATTCTTAAAAAAAATAAAATTATTTGAATGTATGAAACATTTATCAAAATCCAACCAATTCTACCTTATCAAGCTCAAACCATAATTAAACTCTTAATTTACACCAAAATTCAATCACAAAAAATAATTTCTTAACTTACATACATGCATGGATTAAAAATCTAATTACAAAATCAAAACTTTATCTAACATTCCAAATTTCCATAAACTTGATTCTCATAAAACATTTCATTTTTCTCTTCAAATATGAACTTGAATTAGTTCAGATTTTTCATAATCCATGATGCATGTTGTAATTAGAGTATTAATTTGCTCTTGCATGTAACAATGAGGTTTATTTTCATGCAAAATCACAACATCAAACCCAAAATAATTTATTCCTAAATTTATTTCATAACCATGAACCTAGATCTATTTCTATAGCTTCTTGTTAATTACTTTTAATCATATGATTTTGATTCCAATTTCATCTTTTAATTTCAAGTGTAATGTGAAGATTCTACAAAAATTAAGCATAAATTTCATACCTTAAAATTTAATTTTAGAATTCATGGTTGATTTTCCTTTGGATCTTCTTCCTCTCTTTCAATTTCCTTGAGTTTTTCTTCATTGAGTTCAATTTTCTTTTCCTCTTTGTTTTCCAACAGTCAACACACCGCCTCTCTCTCTCTCGGCTGTTCTTTCTCTCTCTTTTTTCTTTACTTCTCCAAGTGTTGTTTTGAGCCAAATGAAGTTATACTTCTTGAACTCACCAGTACACACACATATAAACATACAATTCACTAGGGGTGTTCGCGGATCGGTTTTGTGCGGTTTGCAGCTCGGTTTTGACCCACTCGCATCTATGCGGTTTGGAAAAAAGTCAACCTGTAACCGCCCGCAGTGAGGTTTGCGGTTTGTGCGGATAGGGTTTGTAGATGTGCGGGCGGTTGCGGGCGGTTTGCGGTTTACACTTTTTCTTTAAAAATTAATTTTTTAGTTTTTTTTTTCCATTGAATTTAGGCATCAGATTCATTTTATATATTTGTGATCATTTGATAACAATTTTCTAATGAGTTTACAAATAAAAATCGAATATTAATGCATTAAATGAAAGTACCCAAAACAAAGAGACTCTACACTAGCATTTTTGTCATGAAAAAAATGTATATCAATGCATTAAAAAATGTATATCAATGCATTAAAGGTTGTACTCAATTAGAATTTCCAGTTCAGTAATCAATAATCAAACTAGAAACTCCATCGACCACCAGAAGGAAAATTTTATTAGGAAAAAGTGGATGAGTCACCAATGAAAATCATATAAGAAACCAAGTTTAGGATTTGATAATTCTACGGCATTAAAAAAGTTGAGAAATACTTAAAAATAAGGATCCTAATGCCATAGAGAACATAATGGTGCTCCTAGTAAAGTTACAAAGTTGGTATATAAAAAATAATAATCATAATAATAATTAAAGTGCGGGCGATTTTTGCGGGTTTAACCCGCGAGCCGCCCGCAACCCGCAAATTTGTCATATTTCAAACAGCATCTGCCCACATTATGTTTGCGAAATCGCCTATTTATATGCGGATTGGGCGGTTTGAGCGGTTCGGATAAACTGTTGCCCACCCCTACAATTCACCCATTTGTCCTCAACATCACACGTGCACACATACACACTTGTCAACACACTCACAGAATTGCTCAGTACACCTACACCCACAATTCTAGTTTGTTCCATAATTTAATTTATGTCTAGGATTAATTTAATTAAGCATCACTTAATCTTAATAAATCTTGATTAACACAAATTAATTAATTATAACTAATATCAAATCCCACATAATTTAATTAGTCTAATTGACTTCCATTAGAGCCCAATTAATTATATTTAAATTTATCAATCCGAATCAGATTTTTAATTAAACTCCCAAAAGGCTCGCAATATCAAATTGAACTTATCACTATCCTCAATTTTGGTTTCTCACATTATTAAGGCTCTCAATTACAGATCAAACTCAAAATCTTCGTCAATAAATTACATACTCAATTGAATATCTCAATTGCATATCTCATAAATAAATTTAATTCATAGTAACCTTAATTCCCAATTCTCATAACTTAGTTAACTCCAATTCGGACCCAATTAATCAAATCTTAATTTTACAAATCTGAATCAAATATTTAATTAAACTCCCATACGGTCTGATATGCAAAATTAAAATAATTTAATTTACTAATTATACTCTCTTGAGCCATTTAGGCTTTCAATTTCAAATTCCAAAATAAATCCTCAATAAAATTACATATGAATCAATCTCTATAATTTTCGTAAATCTTAGATTAAATTAGAATAATTGGCAATTAAATTTCAAATCTCCTTAATTAATTAAGTGATAATCATTATACGCGGTGGGGTCGTTACAGCCTTTCTCCCTTAGGAAGTTTGGTCCTCCAAACTTAAGATACTTGTACAGAAAATCAATCATATAACTTGGTCTCATTTCATTTCCTTTCCTATGTAACTTCCTTTTTATTTGATCCTCTTCACAGAAATTGAACTTATTTTTCAGTCACTTAACGGTTAATAACCCAAATTGGTGACTCATTACCGTTTCTATTGTCATTAATCATACATCTCATATATTTTAATTCATCATTCTATAATTCACACACGTCAAATAGTGGAAGGTTTATTTCGAGAGATGTTCATGATTCTCCTTACTTATTGGTAAATCAAAACATTCTGCTATTGACATATTATATGAGGTTTTCAAACAAAATGTAACATTCAATGCATTACTAATAACAAATACAAGTTCTTGGTCTTTCAATCCTATTAACAATAGGAAAATGAGTGGGAGCACTAATTAGTGCCACCACTAATGATGTGGCAGTGGGTCCCACCCATTGCCACAATGGTCTTGTGTTAGTTTTTTTTTTTTTTTTTTTTTGAAAAAGTGGGTGCCACATCATTAATGGTTGCTTTAGAGTATACTTTTAGTGGTCTCTAGCATTGCCCTTAACAATAATAGTCCAGACATTTTCCCATGCAATTCGTAATTCATTATTTCCTAAAAGGACGATCATTTAACTTTCACTAACCATGTCAAGGTTCGTAAGTTATGCATATGATGTAGTATTTCCAAATAAGGTTTCACATGCTAATCATCATAGAAATTTCCAAATTATATGGAACTGTTATCACATAGTAATGGTCTCAGTTTCAAACAGAGATCTGGATACCAATTAATATAAGTCATCCCGAAATAGAGGGACACATCGGATTCAGAACGGAAGTGTATTAGAGTCATAAAAGAAGCATATTTCACAGAAATTCATTGAGCTTGCCTTTTGTAAGTAACCAATATTGGGTTGTACTCACATAGTAGTAGACAGTCACACTGATCAGAATAGAACTTTACATGCTTCTTGTTAAATTAAGATTACCATTTTTGACAATCTTTCTCATACTATCATTTCAAAATGGTGATTCGATTTCACAACAGGCCTACATTTTACGCACTCTCATTAACTTCCTCTTTAGCTTCCTTATTTACTTGAAGTTATACTTATATAAGTAATTCAAATTACATTGCCTTCATATTTCTTTCAATTCTTAGACCTGTAGAGATATATATTCATTGACTTTGATAAATTGTTACACGGTAACTTAGGGCTAAACTTTTAACTTTATCAAATCATTACAATTAGCCGACTGAAATTCTTACGTTTCCAAATGTCCGTTAAGAAATATACAATTGTCATTCTAAAGAAATTCATTTTCTTATGTCTCATTACAATATCCCTCTTCCGTTTAACACTAGAGTTCAATTTCTTTACAATGAGTTAGGCTATCTAAGTTAGGATTCAAAATCTAATTCAATTATGTGTCTATAAGATCATCATATCATTCCTTTCTAACTCCTTTCGATATGAAATCACTATGTCTTTCTTTTTCTTTTTCTCTGAAAGGTCTATATTCTGAGCTAATAGTTTAAACAAATTACAAGTGTCACTTTTCCAATGTTATCAATGTGATATGTTATGATATGTTTTTAGAATTATTTCAAGTCTTGATTTCATCCTTCTAATTCAGACAATTCCAAATTTAAATCTCAATTATCCAAGCAATGGATTTTTTTAAAATTTTTTTTTAACTTTTTTTATTATTTTTTTTATTTTTTTTCAAGGGGAAAAAGGGTGATCCTTTTAGATTCATAATTTAATGTGTCATAAAATTGTTACTTTCACTATTTTCAAATGGCTCCATAGCGATGCAATTTCAGTAGATTGAGTCATACCTATTTGAACACTAAATAGGAAATTTCTCATCAATTTGATTTGTTTAATCTTTTATTTAGCTTAAGTCAATAATCCTTAGCAATCTCAGGTTAAGTTTCATATAGTCAATAGCTGGGTTTGAACTGTATCAAATATCGAAAAGAACCAATTCAAATAAAGTCGCATATATAGAATTTTAACTTCAAACTTCTATCCCCATAAAACATTCCTACTAATTTCCTAACTGTAGGTAAGTACTAACCTTTAATCAATGAAATCATTTGAGTTTTCTCCTAGGCTTTAGAACAATCTTTTATTAGATGCCCCATCTTCCCACAGTTGAAACATGCTCCGATAAGTCGATGACCCCTATGTCGCTTGTGACATGTTGAACATAATGAACGAAACTTACTGCCTTGCTCAGAATTGCTTGACTCTCCTAGCACAAATTTTTTAGGCTTTTCCTTTGGTTCCTTCTTTAACTTCACACTTAACTTTTTCTTTTGGTCTTGCGATTTGTCATAGCATTGTTGCATAGTTTTCATTACTCCCTCAAGTACTTCTTCTACTTTGTCCAATCGTTCTGCCAAAGTCTCAACTTCCATATCATTCTTACTTTTCACCATCTTTTCCTAATGATAGAAGAGAAGGGTTAAACACAAAATGATGGTTGATAATGCTTGGGTTAACATCAACTGACTTAGAATATATCACAAAACACATCATATACAAGTAGGCATACGAGGACACTGGTAGGGTAACCTATTCATTCCAATGGAATTTACCAAGAATTTCTGATTCGAAGTTACGCTGGCCAAACGTGATTCCAATTGGACTTTCAAGGTCATTCAACAAGGCATGAGACTCTTTGGTTTAATATTTCACATAATAGGTACTTGCCAAAATATACCATTTTACGTATCAAATAACTTTCTCTTCCTCAGTTACCATCGCTTCACATATTTCATTGAGCATCAAATTCCTTAATTTCCCAAACATTCTTATAGTCCAATTTGACATATAACCCATATAGCTTCCATGGCTTTCATTAAAGACTTTAATTTCCCATGACACCATGTTTCCACAAATCAACATATTTGTACTCACCAATGCTTTAGTCAAAATTTATGATTCCCTTATAACATTAAAATTTCCACAATAGTTATTAGCTTTTAGCTTCATGACAAAACTAATTACACACATTAAGTTTCCTTATATTTATCACAATTCCATAATAGTTCCGAATTTCTTAGTTTCAATACATAAACATGTCTTATACACATATATACATATTCCCAAATGCACAACTTCTTACTTACTTACTAGATGCATGAAACTTAAATCTGTTCTAGACATTCTAATGCTCAATGGACACGTGTGTGAGATATTAACTCGTGCTTTGATACCATTCTATCATCACCCAAACCCGCCCCTATTGGTTTAGTATCGTAACCGGCCAGTAACCGGCCGGTATCGTAACTCGCCCCTAAGATAGATTAACATAATATTAGGGGTTAGCGGAAGCAGATAGCAAATATGTAACGTCCATTGAGCTGTGTAGACTTATATGAGACAGAAAAATTTTAAACTTTGCATTCATACAATTACACATCATCATATATATATATAGGCTAGACAAAGAGGGGTTTAGCCCTATTTACAAAAAAAACAAAAACTTGTTTAACCAATCAAGAAAACAAAACTTAAACTTTAATCACATAGCCACAACCATTTGACATATCCGGAACCTTCACGGGAGGCACATAGGTTGGCTGATAAAAACAAATTCTAGGTAGACGCCTCTAAGCCTAGTCACGCGCTTGATCACCTACCTACATAAATAATACAGTAAGTAACATCCCGTTTGAGTAGTAGTAGTAGTAGTACTAGTACTATATAAACAATTAAAATTTATAATTTTTTCATAATAAATTCTGCTGCAACTCATATTAGTTTATTTGGTCCTATTTTAGTTTTCAAAATTTTATTCATTGGGTTTGGTTTTAATTTTTTTTAATTTTATTTATTTATTTTTTAATTTTTAATTTTTTGTGTTTTGTGTTTTGTGTTTTTTATTTTTTATTTTAGTGAATATTTTGAAAATTTTAAGAATTTTTTATTTTACTTTTGTAGATACACCTTACTTAAATGTATCTAAAAAGTGAAATATTTATAAAAAAATATTTTAAAAAATCAAGAAATACACAATAACACAAAAATATACTGAATTCTAGTATATATATATATTTGATATTTAGTTTTTTTAAAAAAAATTCACAAATATTATACTTTTTAAGTGTATTTATGTTTAGTGTATCTAAAAATTAAAAAAAAATTGGTTAAAATATTAAAAAAATTCAGTAAAAATAAAAAAATAAAAAAAATTAAAATTTCTAAAAAGTAAATCCTAAATTCTGAAACCAAAGAAGTTGATTACTACATCATACTTTAGTTTGTAAAAAAAAAGGCTTAAGAGTTAATTACATGGAGATCCCTTGAAATCTTACTTTTTACTCTCTTAAATTATAAATAAAAATGTTTCGGAGCTCTAAATTAAAAACTCTAATCGAGCTTTAGGAGTGATGGGACTCAGCTGATATAATGTTATGGTCTTGCTTCTTTTTTTTTTCTTTTTTTTTTTTTTTTCCATTAACAAGTGTATAGAATTCTCTTCGGAACTCTATTTTTAAGGGGATGAATTATTGCCCAATTATAAAATCATACCATTAATCTTTTTAACTATTAAAATGTCACATACATCTCATTTGCCCTTTCACAATGAGTAAATGGTGAGATCGAATACCACGCGTTAAGATTTTAATTATCTTATGATTGAAGTACCCTTTGGCAATATTTATTATATGGAGACTCTCAGAATTATCATGAAGTATAATTTATTCTAAATTATAAAAGCGTATAATTAGACTCTTTAACTTTTAAATATAATACAATCTTGATTTTTTTTTGGGGGGGGGGGGGGGGGATGGGTTTGGAAAGTTAACTATTTTAATATGTTATTTTAATTTTGTATAAATTAAACTGACACTCCTTGAAATTTCTGTTTAATACAGATTTCCTTCTCACATTTGAAAAATTATATTTCCCTCCTGGAGATTTATAATTTCATTACAAATTGCCCCTTAGATTATTGATGTCATGTCTTAACATTTTCTAAATGACTATTTTGTCATTTTTCCAACCATTTATTCTTTCTATCGTCATGATTACATTCTACAATTTTTTATTATTAAATTCTACCTGAACATATTCTTATTGAGTGATAATATACAAATATAAATTTTATATAAAATTTTTAAACACAATGATACAACTTAATGGTGACATTTCAATTTAAAACAAAACGCTCATACGCATAATTTATATTTACAATAATATCACCATTATAATATTTTTATGATATTTTTTGTATAAATTTTTATACATGAATAGAATTTTTCATTTTTATTTCCACCATCAATTTTCTTTTTCGTTTATTCACCCACATTCATTGCAATATTACCAAACACCATCTTTACATTTATTACAGTATTATTGAATTTTTTTATTTTTATTTTTATATTTAGTGAATTTAAAAAAAAATCACAAATATATTTCTTAAGTATATCTAGATTAGGTATATTTAAAAAAAAAAAATTTACTGAAAATATTAAAAAAATTCAGAAAAAACACAAAATAAAAAAAATTAAATTTTTATGTGAGTTAAACTAAAATAGATGATTGTTGTTTATCTTAAAATGACATGAAACAAATATCAATATTATTTTATTATTTTATATGTATAAAAGTTAAGAGACAAATATGTCATTTTAATCTGACAAGGGGGTAAGTGTAATTTTTAAAATGTGAGGGGGGATCGGTATTAAACAAAAACCTTAGAGGTATTCGTGTAATTTATCCATTAATTTTTAACTATTTTAGTGTATGCTAAAATAGTTGCATTTGGAAAGAAGATTGAATTTTTTTATAGTTTGATATAATGTTTGTAAGAGAAAAAGTGAAATAATGATAGATTTGATATGATATTTTATCTTATTAATTATTTTAGTCTATTTTATCTTTTAATGTTATTTTAGTCCTAAAAAATTTAAAAAGTCTATTGTCAAACACCCCGTTGTTAATTGAAACTGTGAAATAGTCATTTCGTCACAAAATATTAGTCCCTTATTTTATTTTTTATTGTTCCAAAATTTTAGACCCTTTTCAAAAATTAAGAACTAAAATAATTTGAATTTTCTATTTTGTCATTCTTTTAAATTCATTAATAATACAAAAAGTATAATTATAATGATTGATATTTCATAAAAAAAAATATACTATCAAAAGCAATTTTATAAAATTAATTTTTTTTAAATATAATAATATACTACTAAAAAAATTAAATTCTAAAAAAAAAAAAACTACTATTTTGAAAGGCAGTAACCAAATTGTCCCATTTTTCTATAGACACCTACACGAAAAATGCTTCGGACCCCCACTGGGGGTCGACCCCCAGTGAGGTGGCGCGTCGTGCTTGGGCAAAAAAAAAAATTGTTTGTTTTTTTTTTGTTTAAAGTTTCAGCCAGTGGGGGTGCGACCCCCACTGGGGATCCGCAGCAAGGTTGACACCTACACCATTCTCTCTTTTGAAGTCCAATCATTACAAAAATTCTTTCTTTTTTAAAAAAAAAGAGGATGGTGGGAGAGGTGAGGAGGGGATTAGCTTTTTAATTTTTTAATTATTATAGTTCGGGATTAAAATTTTTTGTTTAGGTTAATTTGTTTATTTTTTTAATTTTTATGAAAAAAAGTTAAAATAATTATGATTTAAATATCATATTTTATTCTATGTAACTAAAATAATGAATTTTTTCCCATATAACTATTTTAACCTAAATAAACATGCCAAACATAACCGAAAATCAAATTTGGTTAAAACCTTCGATCTGATGAGATTTTCTAGAGATCATCCACATTGTGGAAAAGAAAAGGATCACGTCAAAAATCAAATTATTTGTTTATGCCAAACACAAACTTTTAAATTGAAATAAGTTACGATCAACACTTTTAAAGGTAACAAACAATTCTTGGCCCATAATAAAAATTTTTCCCAATCTGTCCCATATGTTTCTTTCTGACTTCACGCAGACCTAAAGTGAGGGATTTTTTCATACAATTGATCCATACCCATGCATCATCGAAGATTCATATGTTCTAACTTGTAGCATGAAATCAGATATTTGTCTATATGTGCTTATTGAGTTATACATATTGATTGTTTTTTTCTTTTTTAAATTTTAATATCAATACACTCCATGTATTAATAGAAATGATAATAACATTTGTATTATAAGAAATATGTAACTCTTTGTAACTATCTATAATTGTAAAAAAATTCACAATTACCTTAGCTGATTTTTAATTTGTACTACTTTAATAGTCTTAATATTGAATTACATCACGGTGGATGTCCATTTATCCATATTCATTTCTATATTTAAAAAAAGACCACATAAACAATTTCAAACAAAATTAAAATGGCAAATTAAGCCAATGAATTCCTATACTTTCAAATAGCTTAATTTTAACCTTATACTTGACATTTTGTTCAAATTCAGAAACAATAATTGCATCTTACAAAGTTACAATAAAACACACTCTTGCCTTAACAAATCAGCAATTCAACGGAGGAAGATCGGTCGGTTTTTGATACGCCACGGTCTCCGATTTATCAAACAATCGGCTACCGAAGATTAAGAATCCGACGGAATATCCGGCGACGGCGGCGAGCAAGATGCCGATGTTGAAGGACATGACAGCAAGCATCACCAAATAAGCGAGTCCGATTCGAACGCCATACATGAGAGTCTGTAGAAGCCCAGCCGCAACATTGTTGATGTCGGAGTGAATGAGACGGGTGTGGGAGAGAGACTCCACCAGCATGGAAAGCATAAATATGGATGCCAAGTTTAGTATGTATGAGTTTAGGCTCTCTGAGTTCTTGCCCCATGAAAATGTCATGTGGTTCATCATTTTGGGATGCATTTGCTCCATGCCATTCATGCCTGTGGTGGTGGCGTTCATTTTTGATCACTAGTGTCTCTCTCTCTCTCTCTCTTTATTTATTTATGTGCTTATGGGAATGAAAATGAATAGAAAACACAATAATATAAACAGAGGCCTCTGAGGTTTCTGGTGAATTATTATTTTTCATTTATGATAGTACAATTTTAGCTCATCTTGTACTACCTACCAAATTAAAATTAGTTTTCTCCAATGGCTACCCAAATTGTGTACTTACTCTAGAGACTTAACAATCCCAAATAGTGACCACTTCATGGCATTAGGGAGATTTTATTAATGGACAAGTTTCTCTAAAGTTTAAGATTAGGCTAGTGCATGTGAGTCATGTTCCATAATTCAAATCGTTTGAAGATAGAATTCGTTGACTATTTTATTCTTTTAAAAAATTATATTGATTGGATATCGATAGTTATTTGATCGAATTAGATTTCTGTCCATAGTAAATATAATTTTCAAAATAAATTATCGACAAAAATCTAATCCAATCAAGTAACTATCGATATCCGATTAACATGTTTTTACAGAAATAAAGTACTCGACAAACTCTATTGCTGAACTTTTATGATCGGATCTCCTTCGCAGTACGAGCACGAGTACGTTATGTACGTCTGAGTACGTTATGATTTTTTACAGGAATAAAGTACTTGACAAACTCTATTGCTGTGTTAAGCTTACCCTCTTTGTGATTAGGATCTATGAAATATTTCGGACATGCTCTATTGCCGAACTTTTATGATCGGCTCTGCTTCGCAGTACGAGCACGAGTATGTTATGTACGTCTGAATATTTTCATATTTCTTCTTCCTGAGTGCTTCTTGATTTATTTTCACTTTGTATGGTGTAAGTTTTGGATTGTTTAGACTCCTGTAAGTGCCGTTTGACTTTCTTAATTGACATATTTCTTCCGATAAAAAAGAAAAAAGAAAAAAAGAAGTACTCGACAAACTCTATAAATTGAACAGTTTGAATTATCAAAACATGACCTATGATAGACCCCACGGCCCCAACAACACTGTTCAGTCTATAAAGTAAATTAGAGACCAGCCCGACCCTTTTTAAATTATTGTTTAGGTTAATTACATTAATGATTCATTCTATTACAATTTAATCTTTGATTTTTAATTATTCTATTTTTATAAGAGATATTTTTGAAATTTTACATGAAATGTTAATAAAATCAAAATAACTAATCAAATTATGAATTTTGTAGTGTTTTGAAAATTAAAATGATTAATTATTCTATTTTTATAAGAGATATTTTTGAAATTTTACATGAAATGTTAATAAAATCAAAATAACTAATCAAATTATGAATTTTGTAGTATTTTGATTATTAAAATATGTATTATGTCTCATTTTAATTTTCAAAACACGCACGTATTTCTTTGCCTTTTTACACCCAATTTTTTAGTTTTACTGTATTTTTTAAGCCTCCGTTTGGGAAGTGGGTTGGCTTTTTGGCTTTTTGGTTTTTTTGGCTATTTTAGCCTGGGCTTAAAAGTTTGGTTTGGGAAGGGCTTTTTGGCTTTTTTGACTTTTTTTGTGAGAGAGGAGTGTAATGATTATGAGTTGGATGTGATGTTTTGTTTTTTGTGGCTAAAAAAGCCTATTTTGTCTTTTGTGGCTAAAATAGCCAAAAAAGCCCAAAAAAGTTCTTGCCAAACACCATAAACTTATGAAAATACTCTTCCACGCATTATTGACTTTGGCCTCGTTTGGGAAGTGGCTATTTTAGTAGGTTATTTGGCTTTTTGGTTATTTTAGTAGGCTATTTTATTTTTGTGTTTGGGAAGATGAGATGATTTTTTAGTTAAGTTGTTGTATTGAAAAGTGTGTTGAAATGATGTTTGAATGTAAAATGACAAATTTGTCCCTGAATTATAATTTTTTAAAATGATGTAAAGGGGTAAAATCGTAATTTAGCCGGCATTGTTGACTTTTCCGGCTGTGACAGTGTAGGCTGCGCCTACACTGTCCAGCGCAGTGCCTATATTTTTTTTTTTTTTTTTTTTGAAAAGTTGCAAACAGTGGTGCTTTTAGGCTATTTTCTGAAAATGGGCTACAATAGCCTCATTTGAGGCTTCCCAAACAGCGCCTTTGAATAGTATTGATGGTAAGTGGTAGGGGTGGGCGCGGGGTCGGTTGCGGTCGCGGAACCTCTAATTTGCCATCCGTCCGTAAGATTGGCGGATTGGAGAAAATCAATTTGTATCTGTCTGCCAATCCAGCGGATTGACGGATGGATACGAATCGGTTTGGCGGTTTAAAATTTTATAAATTTTCAACATAATTCAATTTGTTCACTTCCTTAAAAAAAAAAAGTATTACAATTAAGGATTTAAAAAAGTATTACAATCACTGTATGTATACCTCTGTATCGTTACATCTATATCTATTTTTAAAAATAAAAATCAACCAGCATATATCATCTGTTTTATTTATTATTTTTAGAGTTAGATTTAAAAATTAAAAAAATATATTCAAGTTGAAAATTTTTTTTCAACAAAATATTTAAACATTTTTTTCAATTGAAAACACAAATAGAATATCTAAATAAATTGAAAACACAAAGTTTTACAAATTACTAAAGGTGCTCGCGGTTTGACGATTCGGTTGCGGTCAAAGGAATCTCAAATTCACTATCCATCCAAAACTAGGCAGATTGAAAAAAATAATCCATAATCGTCTGCTCGTCATTTCGTATCTGTCCAAAATGCGGCGGATCAATTCGGGTCGGTAGGTTTAGGCGGATCGGTATATCTGCTATTCACCCCTAGTAAGTGGAATTGTACAAACTATCGCCCAATCCGTCTAAACCGTATCAATCTGCACCGTTTAATCTGTTAACTGCAGATTAAACTTTAAATTTTATAATCCGGATTCAAAATCGTTCCATTCTGCTATAGTATATGCATTTTTAGCTTTTAATGAAATATTAAAGTAAAAATAAGTGTAAGGGATATTTAAGATATGAAATTTATTATAAATTTATAGTTATATATAAAAAAAATATTATGTAAATTAGTATTATATATTATGTAAATACTTGATAATTAGTTAGAATATTTTTCACTCCGTCAATTTGCTTAAAATCATCCAAATCGCGATTGTCAATTCGTTAATTCACTATTCAATTTATAATTTTACTATCACACCACTTGAATCGCACCGTATAGACAAATTAAAGTATAATAAATCACATTTTTGAGAAATAAAGAAAAAAAATTAACAATTAAAGTATAAATAAATATATATTTTGAAAGCCATTTATAACTCTTAGGGACCAAAAAAAAAAAAAAAAAAAAAAGAAAAAAAGAAGAAAGAGGTGGGTTGATGTTGATATTCAACCAATAATAGCACGACGAGGTCCACCACAAAGTAGTGATCAACTAGCTAGTTACATGTGAATATGGGTTTTGCTTTCTAATGAAGTGTAGTACTACACCAACAAAGGTTTGTATTTATATGTAGTACAATTTTAAGGCTCTCTGTGTTCAAGATATTTATTTATATGCGGTACAATTTTAAGGCTCTTTGTGCCCTTTTGACAACTTAGGGCTAGTTTGGTAAGTGTAAAAAAAGTTAAAAAATTATAAAAATTATAAAAAAAAAGTTAAAAAGTTATTATTATTTATCAAAAAAATTATTAAAAAATTAATATATAAATATTAAATATAAATCAACTTTTTGTTAAATCAATAAACTGACGGTAGGTTAGCTTCAATAAAAGGAAGGAAAAAAAATTGTATGTATATATTCACTAAGTTGAACGGTAAAGTTGAGCCCGTGAGGGCCCACCATGGTTCCCGTTTTGATAATCCGAACCATTGAAGATGTAGAACTCGTCTAGTACTATATGCCTGTAAAAAATCACGTCTATCGGATATCACTAATTATATGATCAAATCAGTTTTATATAAAAATTGGATGGTATTATAGTTAATAGTTGACAAAAAAAAAAACTAATACGATCAAATAGCTATCGATATCCAATCAATGTGATTTTTTACAAGCATATAGTACTTGATGAGTTCTACATATTTAACGGTTCCGATTAGAAAAACGGGACCTGTGGTAAGTCCCCACGGGCAGAACAACACCGTCCAATTAAAGCCCAAAAAGGAGGCAATATTTTTCCATGTATTCACCAAGCCGGTTGACTGTCAATCCGTACGGCCTACTACACTATCTTCTCCTACACACTTCTTTATTCAATTTTTTAATAGACATTTTTTTATAAAAAGTCAAAAAATTAACCCAAACATCCATATTTTTTTCCTCAATTTTTTAGTCCATAAAAATAAAAAATGCACTTATTTAAGATACCTTTGTAAAAAGTTATGTTTGTAACTTATTTGTTAAAAAAATTAAGTTAGCTTTTTTAACAAAGAATTATTTGTCAAGTTTAAAAAAGGCTTGTTTTTGGAAATTGGCTTTTAACCACTTTTTTTTAATTTGTAACAAAAGTTAAAAGTTGACTTTTTTTTAAAAAATTTCATTTGGGAAGTTGGTTTTTAACCAATGATAAAATTACAATTCTACCCCTCATGGGTCAAAATATGTTACATGAGTAAAGTTTTAAATATTTTAAACTAAATAAAGGTAGTTTGGTCATTTTATTATGATTTGACATCATAAACAAGTATTAATAAAAAAAGTCAAAAGTCACTTTTTACCAACTTCTCAAATCATTTGTCTAAAAAAACCAAAAGCTTGATTAAAAGCTAAAAAGGCACCTCTTTACCATCTTTCCAAAATAGGCCAAAGTCACATATAAAATTAGAATTATATCTTTTATGTTTGTTTATATTTACATAGGTGAAAATATAAATTTTTTATATTCGGTGAGAATAATTTAATTATTTTATTGTGATGTGGCATCTAAATAAATATTAATTAAAAAAAATCAAAAATAACTTCTTATCACCTTACTAAATTACTTTTCTAAAAAAATTAAAAACTTAATTAAAAATCAAAAACTAACTTTTAACCATCTTTATCCAACACTACTCTGTAGTCATGAGTATGGTGACCCAGGATGTTAAAAACGTGGGAGACATGGCGCCTCCAATGTCTCTCCAAGACGAAAAAAATTAAAAAGAGATGATATATAAATTTATTTTTTAAATTTAATGATATATAAGTAATATAATTAATTAATAACTAAAAAAGATATGAAAAAAATATTATTTTAAATATTCTAATTGATTGCTTAAAACTTAAATTTAATTTTTTGTCTTAAATAATAATGTTCAAATTCAAATTTGTTAATAACTAATTGATTGCTTAAAACTTAAATTTAATTTTTTGTCCTAAATAATAATGTTCAAATTAAAATTTGTTAATAACTCATCCAAATGTATATTTATTATGTGTTATCTTTATATCATTTTGTAATAATGTCAAATTTGAAATGAAGTTGGTAGGAATACCAAAAATTGTTATAAAATTTAACCAATTACCAAATTTTGCAATAGCATTTCTCTGAGTCATAGCGAGCACATAAATAACATTTATATTTAATTTCTGTAAAAAAAAAAAATTACATTAATAATTCACTTTTTTGTATGAATGAAAAATTTAATATTTTTTACACTAATAATAAATATGTATATTATGTTTATTTCTATGTCTACAAATTATTTATATTAATTTTAATCATTTCAATTTTATTTAAAAAAATTAATATAATTATATTAATTTTATAAAATTTATTATATTTTTTCTAGGCTGGTTTCTTTCCAGTGAATTATGGGCCTTGACCAACATCTCCATATTCACATGAATTGTAGGGCGATGGGTTAGAATCCGGATCCTCCGTCGCACTCTCTTGCAGCCTGTTCCTGTCGCCCTCCAAAACGACGTCGTTTTGGAGGGGTTTTTTTTTTTTTTTCCCACTTTCTTCTTCTTCTTCTCTCTCTCTCTCTCTCTCTCTCTCTCTCCTTATCTCCTCTGTCCTTGTTGTGTCTCTGATTTCTTTGACAATTGGTAAGTACCAATCTCCCACAGAACAAAGCCACACCTTTATCGTTAATACATTGGAATATACACTTCGATTCATCAGCTGTAAATAAGGCTTAAAGCAACTGTGTCCATTGATAAGAAACAAGGAAAGAAATGAAAAAGTGTTAAAGAAGAAAACCCATCTCTCTCTCTCTCTCTCTCTCTCTCTCTTCTTTCTTTCTTTCTGTTGATGGGTTTCGGTTGTTGTCCTCGGCCTTCCATGGTAGCGCCACTGCCTCACCACTCCCCCATGCGCCACCAACCTCCGAGCAAAGAAGACAGAGGACGTTGATGGGATAAACAACGAGTTTTCTATTGCTCCAATGACTGGTCCTGCGAGGTAATGCATAACAGTCAAGGGCATCCCAGCAGGGGGTGCAGGACATCCAATCAGGGGGTGTCGGATATCTTGGTTACGCAAGTTCAAGCATAGCAAATGAATGCATCCAAGCCAGGAAGCGTGGAAGAGATCTGGGGGAGATAGGAGCAGAGGCTCTCTCCAAATCAGAGTGATATGAGTTGAATTGAGGATGTAGGATTCCCTCATTCTCTTGTATTTCTGCTGTGTTATCTCTAGCTTCAGGGGGTGCAAACGTCTCAGTGAAGAGAAGCAAAGTATGCTGAAATTTGGGTGTGACAAGATTAGCAGCAATGTGTGCTGTGGATCACCTTACATGGGTTGAGGGGTGATTTGTGGGATATTAATCAACCCATTCTTGAGGTTGGCAGCCATTGTATGTAAGGTTGGCAACCACATGGTAAGGGTGGCACCAACCCACTACCCACATGGTGGGGTAGCTTCCAACCAACAAAGAGGAAGATCAACTTGGCCATGAGGATAAGCCATGAGGCCATGAGGCCATGTGATGGCCAGCTCCTATCCACCTCCATTCTTGGTCTATAAATGGAGAGGGTGAGAGGTGAGTAAGAGTGAGTGAGAACCAAAGAAGTGAGGTGCGAGATGTGAGGCGGAGAGACCGTCTCCCTCGGTGTGAGCGAGGGAGACGGAAGAGTGGCTGAGTGAGGAGAGTGTGAGCTCCTCCTCTATTGTAATCTTTTTGTAATCTCCCCATTGGTATAGTGCAAACCGGTTACTCTCCCGTGGACGTAGGCATTGAGGCTGAACCACGTTAAATATTGTGTCTCCTTGAGTGTGGGTGTGTTTTTCTGCTTGGTATAATTTCTATAAGGTCTTAAGCGGGATCCCAGATCCCAACAAAGGGATCGAAAATGCTGCTTTGTTGGTTGCTGAATAAACTTGGGATCATCGACATCTTACTTGCTGCGGGGTTCGATATGAGATCGGAATTCAAGGAAAGAATTCAGGGAAGTGATTTTTGGTAGCGTTAAGGACTCTGTAGGGAGAATCAGGATCCCCTCCTTGTATTTCCTTGTAAACCCTGGGCTCACTTTTAGGCCTAATTTTGATAATCTGAACTGTTCATATTTTAAGATTTGTTCAGTATATCATACTTGTAAAAAATCAAGTTGATCGAGTATCAAAAAGCATGTGTTCGGAAAACTGTTTATTAAATTTTTTTAAAAAATAATTTTTAGTTCGAGTTTTCCGAACAAATGGTTTCTGATATCTGATGAACTTGATTTTTTACAAGTATGATATACTGAACAAATCTTAAAATATGAACGATTCAAATTATCAAAATTAGACATAAAAGTAGGCCCAATGGACTTGCAAATAAAAAATGTAAGGAAAAAATATAAGGAGAAGATCTTGATTCCTGCATGGATCCCTAGAAATTTTCACACGTAAATGTCATGCGACGAGAGAGGGAAGGGACGTGTAGGGTACTTATAGGAAGTAGGGGATTGTTTCAGTACTTTCACGGCTTATCGACGGGAGCATCTATTTACACACACGACTCTCTCCCTCTACACATTCTTTACATACAACTTCTCAACACATTCTCTCATTAAGTACGTGAGAAGAGGGAATATAGTGTGTGCATATAGAAGCTCCCCTTATCGACGCTAGCTGTGCTGACGAACTTTCTAGTACGTGTGAGAAATATCTAATTGGATTTGGATTTCGCCACTTAATTATCCCATAAGAGGCTAGATTGGCCCAGTACATATAGTGGGCCTACCCAAATTTATAGATAATATTTATTTATTTTTTTAATGAAAAATTCAAAATAATTAAAAAAAATAAAACATACATATTATTTTTATATAATTTGATCTTCCGGAAGAACAAAAATAAATTAAAAAAATTCAAAAGTATAATTTTGATGTTTGTTTTGATCAAATTAATTTCTGTTTTTTTTTTTTAGTTCTGAAAAAAAATTTAGAGCATCAAACCAACCTGCCTTCATAATATTTAAGCAAATATTTTTCCCAATCAATTCGTTCAATAGGACTAATGCCCCTATTTAGCATAAACTGTTTGAATTTATTTGCACAATGAGAAAAATAATTGCAGAAAACTAAATTAAAAAAAAAAAAATCAAAATATACACAAGTATGCACTTACAAATTTTGTACGAGTACAACTTAGGAGTATTTTTTTGAAATCAATACGTACCTATACATTTGTAAAAATATTTGAAATCAATTAATTTTTAAAAATATTTTTTCACAAATATTTTATTTTTTTTAGATACATCATGCATCTAAAAAAGTAAAAAAAAAAAATGCTTAAAATTTTAAAAATATTCACTAAAAACAAAAAAATAAAAAACTTAATTTTCAAAAAACTCAAACCAAACACACTGATTTTTTTTTTTTTTTTTTTTTTTTTTTAAGTCAATCGTAAAAATTTATGTGAAATATTTTTGTAAATATTTTCAATATTGTAATTAAGAAGTGCCCCATCTGATTTATTTTTTTGGCTCCGCCACTGCCAATAACCACCTAAAACTACTCACTCTTCCATCTTCATTCCCACAATGCCACATATCCCTCCATGTCTTCATAACTTTCTTTAATCTTCAATTCATGCTTTATGTTCTCCACTTTATTCTCCATCATCTTTTCACATTTCATAAGTTCTCATAACCTCCAAATGAGTAGGAGGATCCCACATGTCCTGCAATTATATAAATAATAAATAATAATAAAAATTACAGATTTATGGTGCCAACAGTCACCTATTGCATAATTCAAAATTTATTAATTCTTATTCAATTTTGTAGCAAATAGAGTCTAATATTTTGAGAAATAGGTTAAAAGTCAATTTTTTAGGAAACCAATCACACGTTGCCACATCAGCAGAGTAGGAGGAGCTCCTCCATAATAGGTTGGGAAAAAACTGTATGCATAAATAAACATATTTTATTCAATCTCTAAATTAATAAACACAGAACACGTCTTAACAAAATTTTAACTATATCCCATTAGATATGCTCTAATTGGACTAGAATTCTAATGTGCTTATGTGAGTTGTATTCTTGCCACCCTGCTTGACTATGTCATTCTCCAGAGGAGTTCAAAATTGATAAATACTATTAAAATAAATGCCGACCCATATTCTTTACCAGGAATATGAACATCCTATCCAAAGGGTAGCCAAAACGTCCTTTTGCGAAGGTATTATTTCCAAAACAAAAAACCAACAATTATGTAAAACTTCACTTTTGGATCAAAGTGTATGTCCCCTGCACTAAGTTTGGTGTGTTTGTTTTGAAGGATTAGGGGTGGGATTGGACTATTAGTCCCACCGGACTAATAGTCCATTGCTTGTTTCATTTTTTTTGTTCTGGACTAATAGTCCCCCCGGACTATTAGTCCCACAAATATGAGACTATCCTATCTATGAGGGAGGTGGGATAGAAACCATGGGATTGGAATCCCATGAGATTATTTTGTGAAATGTCCATTTTATCCTCCATGCTATTACTTAGCAAACAATTAGAAAATGATAAAATAGTCTTTTAAACATTTATAAATTATTTTTTTAGTGGTGTTAATTTAAAATTATATATTAAATAAAAAATTTTAATTATAAATTATAAATTAAATTTAACTAAAAAAATAAATTATAAATTATGGCCTTATAAATTAAATTTTTTTAGTGTTGTTAAAAAATTAAATTTACATATTAAATTAAATTATTTTTTTAGTGTTGTTAATTTAAAATTATATATTAAATAAAAAATATAAATTATAAATTAAATTTATTTAAAAATAAGAAATTATAAATTATGGCCTTATAAATTAAATTTTTTTTAGTGTTGTTGAAAATTTAATTTATATATTAAATAAAATTATTTTTTATTGTTGTTAATTTAAAATTATATATTAAATAAAAAATATAAATTATAAATTATAAATTTAATTTAATTGAAAATAATAAATTAAAATAATTAAAATATTGTGCAAAAAAAAAAATAAAACAAATTTTTATTTAATCTAGCTAAAAATAATTAAAATATTAAAGTTATGTTTAATATTGCTATTACTTAGTAAATAATTGAAAATGATAAAATAGTCATTTGAGTATTTATCCTTCTCCATAATATCCTAAACAAACATTGGATAATTAAAAATAGTCCAATCCTGACATCTAATCCCATGACTAAACAAACATAAGATACAAATTTAGTCCAACCAAATAGTCCCGGGATAATGTATCCCAAGACTAATAGTTCGATGGATTATAATCCCTCCTTATCCAGTCCGTCCAAACAAACGCATAGAGATATACAACCATGCCCATCTTTCTCAACACTGCACTCATGCCCATCTTTCTTAAAACTGCACTAAGAATCTTTTAAATTAAGAATCAATTTAAAAAAAAAAAAAAATTAATGATGTTTCCAAGTTCAAGTAATTATTTAGGTCAAGTTTGGCAACCCAAAAATAATTTATCTTTTTATCTTTTTTTCATTACATCACCTTTTTAATTCTTTGCACATCTTTTTGTAAAAAGATAAAAAGTACACTTATTTAGGTCATTCCAAACAACCCCTTAGTTTATTGTGAATTTTAGTGTGACGGTCCAATAATAAAAAGGGATTTTTATTGATAAGTCCAATTTAGAAGTTTTTTAACCCAAGAAGTCCATGAAGGAATTTTTTAACCCATTTAGTCCCATGTATGTATAGTTTTATTCCATAAAGTCCATTTTCTTGATTTACACTATTTTCTTGGACACTTATGCCCTTATATTCAATTTTGATACACATATAAATATTTTTTGAACGATTAGCAATTTAATGACGTGAATATTCATATTTTAAAATTCACATTGATAGAAATATAAAATTGGCCCGTGGGCGGCCCAAAACCTGCCCGCGAGCCGAGGCGGGCCTGACCCGTTGACAATGTGAATATTCACATTGACATGTTAATATTCACATTAATAGGAGTGTAAAATTGGCCCGCGTCCCGTGGCGGCGCGAAACCCACTCGCGGCCTATGGGTGGGCCCGGTATGGCCCATTGACAATGTGAATATTCACATTGACATATTAACATTCACATTAATAAGAGTATAAAATTGGCCCGCGGCCCATGGGCGGCCAAAAGCCCGCCCGCGGCCCGGGGCGGGCCCAGCCCGGCCCGTTGACAATGTGAATATTCACATTGACATGTTAACATTCACATTGATAGGAGTGTAAAATTAGCCCGCGCCTCGTGGTTGCCCGAAACCCGCCCACGGCTCGTAGGCGGCCCGGGGCGGGCCCGGCCCGGCCTGTTGACAATGTAAATATTCACATTGACATGTTAACATTCATATTGATAAGAGTATAAAATTGGCCAGCAGCCTAGGGTGGGCCCAACCCGGCCCGGCCCGTTGACAATATGAATATTCACATTGACATGTTAACATTCACATTAATAGGAGTGTAAAATTGGCCCCCGTCCCGTGGCAGCGCGAAACCCGCTCGCGGCCCATGGGCGGTCCGGGGCGGGCCCGGTCCAGCCTGTTGACAATGTGAATATTCACATTGACATGTTAACATTCACATTGATAAGAATATAAAATTGGCCCGCGGCCCATTGGAGGCCAAAAGTCCGCCCGCGGCCCGGGGCGGGTCGGGCTCGGCCCGGCCCGGCCCGGCCTGTTGACAAGGTGAATATTCACATTGACATGTTAACATTCACATTGATAAAAGTGTAAAATTGGCTCGCAGCCCGTGGGCAGCCCGAAGCCCGACCAAAGACCGATGCGGGCTTGGCCCGACCCGTGACAATGTAAATATTCACATTGACATGTTAACATTCACATTGATAGGAGTGTAAAATTAGCCCGCGTCCCGTAGCTGCCCGAAACCCGCCCACGACCCGTGGGCGGCTTGGGGCGGGCTCGGCCCGGCCTGTTGACAAGGTGAATATTCACATTGACATGTTAACATTCACATTGATAAGAGTGTAAAATTGGCCCGTGACCCGTGGGCAGCCCGAAGCCCGACCTCGGGCCGGGGTGGGCCCGGCCCGTTGGCAATGTGAATATTCACATTGATAGGAGTGTAAAATTGGCCCGCAGCCCGTGGGCGGCCCGAAGCTCGACCGCAGCCTGAGGCGGGCTTGGCCCGGCCCGTGACAATGTGAATATTCACATTGACATGTTAACATTAACATTAATAGGAGTGTAAAATTTGTCCGCTGCTCGAAGCTCGCCCGCGGCCCGGGGTAAGCCCGAACCCAAACCCGGGCCGCCCCGAGCCGCCCACGGGCTTTGGGCCGCCCATGGGACGCGAGTCAATTTTACACTCTTATCAATGTGAATGTTAACATGTCAATGTAAATATTCACATTGCCAACAGGCCGGGCCGGGCCCGCCTCGGGCTGCCCACGGGCCGTGGACGGGTTTCGGGCAGCCACGGGCACGGGTTAAGGTTACACTCTTATCAATGTGAATGTTAACATGTCAATGTGAATATTCACATTGTCAACGGACCGGGCCCGCCTCGGCCCGGGGCCGGGCTTCGGACTGCCCACGGGTCATGGGCCAATTTTACACTGTTATCAATGTTAATGTTAATATGTCAATGTGAATATTCACATTGTCAACGGGCCGGGCCCGCCCTGGGCAGCGAGCGGGTTTCGGGCCGCCCACGGGCCACGGGCCAATTTTACACTCCTATCAATGTGAATGTTAATATGTCAATGTGAATATTCACATTGTCAACGGGCCGGGCCGGGCCAGGCTCGCTCGGGGCCACCCACGGGCTTCGGGCCGCCCATGGAACGCGAGTCAATTTTACACTCTTATCAATGTGAATGTTAACATGTCAATGTGAATCTTCACATTGTCAACAGGCCGGGCCGGGCCTGCCCCGGGCCGCCCATGGGCGGTGGGCTGGTTTCAGGCAGCCACGGGGTGCGGGCTAATTTTATACTCTTATCAATGTGAATGTTAACATGTCAATGTGAATATTCACATTATCAACGGGTCGGGCTGGGCCCACCCAGGGCAGCCCACGAGCCGCGGGCGGGTTTCGGGCCGGCCACAGGCCGCGGGCTAATTTTACACTCCTATCAATGTGAATGTTAACATGTCAATGTGAATATTCACATTGTCAACGGGTCGAACCCGGCCCGGGTCCGGGCTTCGGGCTGCCCACGAGTCACGGGCTAATTTTACACTCTTATGAATGTTAATGTTAATATGTCAATGTGAATATTCACATTATGAACGGGCCGGCCCGGGCCCGTCCCGGGCAGCGGGCCAATTTTACCCTCGTATCAATGTGAATGTTAACTTGTCAATGTGAATATTCACATTATCAACGGGTCGGGCCTATTTTTTTGGCCTGTGGGCCGGCCCGGTCCGACTCGAATTTTTTCGAGCACCCACGAGGATCGACATGGGTCGGGCCCCTACACATTGACGATATGAACATTCACATTGACGGTGTAAACATTCACATTAGGGATATTTTGGTAATTATGTCACCCATAGGACTTATTGAAACATAAGAAAATAATGTGAACTAAATGGAACATAAGTTGATGAAAATGGTATTTTGGTCTTCTTATCTCAAATTGAACCTAATGGAATAGTCAAAAAGAATATGGGTTGGATGGAATAAAGCTCTTAGCAAATGGATTTATCAAAAAAGCTCCCTAATAAAAAACTATGTACTTACATTACTCAATATATAAACTTCTAAAGGGTTGTTAAAGCAATATTGCAACCATAAATTTAGAAAGAGAGAGAATGGAAAATCAAGGAAGAGAAAGAGGTGATGGAAGCAGTGTTGGAGTCAGGAAATTAAATCAGGAGGAGCACTTATTAATTACAAATTTTTTTTTTCAAAACCAACAATAAGAAGATAATAATAATTTTTGAATTAATATTAAGTACAAAAAATTAAATAAATTGTTATAAAAATATTTCACATAAAATTTTACAATTGACTTTGAGTAAAATCGAAAAGAATGTATTGCGTGTAACTAGTGTATTATGGATAATGTAAAAAAGTCATGTATTAAGTCATAAAATAAATTATATAATGGTAAGATAAATCAAATTTTTACAAAATTTGAATAAAATTTTTACAAAATTTGAATAAAATTTTTATATAATAATGATATCACGTCATTATTGATATATGATATCAACAACCAATAGTAAAGCAACATATGAAGGGTGAACTCCACATGCAAATATAACTAACACTCTAGTAATTTATATACATATATATATAGTGAGATTAATTATAGAATAAATTATAATTTAACTCCCTGTGGTTTGCCCTAAAAACACGAAACCTCCTTATAGTTTCATTTGTAACACTTAAACCCCTAAACTTTATACCATGTTGTAATTTTTGACGGACGTAATAGAAGTGCACAAAACGACGTCGTTTTGTGCACCGCCTGATAAAAATAAAATAAAAAAAAGAAAAAACAGAAAAGGGAGAGACAGAGAGAGAGAGAGAGACACCCCCCCTTTCCCTCCAATGGCCAAAAACCAACCCGCCAAAATGTGATGAAAAATCTATCCTTTGGAAGTTAGTAAGGCTGGGAGGACAATAGATAAAATGCATTTGAAAAGAACATTAATTGTAGTATGAGTGAGATGCAATGAGAGCTGAGATTTCAACCTTGTTCCACTACTATTCTCAAGATATCTTTTTTTTTTTTTTTTTTTTTTTTACTGGAACTTTTAATGTTATGTTAAGATATGAAGGAAGGTTGTATCACTAGCTTAAATCTGACCAAATAATTGAAGTTTTTGTTTATTCATCATGGATTCTTTATTGCCATTCATTTCTTCTTTTTCTTCTTCTTCTCTTTTTTTTAGTTGGTGTGTGAGTGGTTTTTTCTTTCCTACGGAATTTCACTTGTATGTATGCTATATCAAGTTGTACATACAGGTCCAATTATCTATAGTTGATAACCAAGCTGGAATTTAGACAACTGCAAACAAAGGCCGTGTAGCTCTGTTTGGGTCCAGGAAGAGAGGGTAGAGAAGTTAGATCGAGAGATTGAGCTTGTCCACTCATGTTGAAGCTCCAACCTTGTATATAATGATAGCTCACTAGCAAGCCTATTGAAGCAGAGAAGCCTACATACATGGTGTCTTCGAAAATCAGAGACAGATTGATCTGAAATGTTAAAATTGAAGAACTGGGTTTTGTCAAAGAGAGTGAAAGCGAGACATTCAATTCGTTTTTGGCAGAATCGTAGTCGATCCATGCCTGAATCATGTTCCCACTCTTGAGATTGATTGATTGCATTGTCGAATTGCCTTGTACATAATACCCAACGCTTACCGAATCATTGGAGATCATGCCATTGATATCGATGCCAAGGTTGGAGGAGACCATTGTTGTGGATCTCTGCAACATCGTTTAGGATTATGTTGTTGTTGTTGTTGTTGTTGGTAAAACCATTGAAGCCATTGTAGACAAGCCATTGTTGAGTTGAGAAAGAACTGGGTTTGGTTGCAATCTCTCTCTCTCCCCCTTTCTCTAACTTTCACTCTCTCTCTTTCTCTCCCTTTCCTGTTTTTTCTTTTTTATTTTATTTTATTTTTTATCAGGCGGTGCATAAAACGACGTCGGTTTGTGCACTTCTGTTACGTCCGTCAAAAATTACAACATGATATAAAGTCTAGGGGTTTAAGTGTTACAAATGAAACTATAAGAGGGTTCCGTGTTTTGGGGGTAAACCACATGGGATTAAATTATAATTTATCCTTAATTATATTTGCATATCAATAATGAAGGATACCTTTATATTGAGATTTTTTCACAAAATTTTCATACATAAAAATATAATTTGTTGTAGTCATTTCATTTTCAATAAAACAATCACTATTGTTTTCATAAATTTAAAAATGCCCTTGATATTTTATTCTAAATATTATTTTTGTTTAAAATTTTATTTATATACATATGTAAAAAAAAAGAAAAAAGAAAAATCCAGGGGGGCACGTGACCCCCTAGTTCCTATGTGGCTCCGCCACTGGATGGAAGGGTGGTGGTGCTAGTGCCATGTCCATTACAAAGGCACATAAGTCCTATGCTTGAACTCGGCATTGCCCTTCATCCAAGGGCTTTTCCATCACAATTGCACATACCCTCTTTAATTCTTTAAGGGCAAATGAGTCATTACACATCAAAATTAAAGCACTTGTTAAGTTTGAATTATTATTGTACATAGCAATTATTTTTTTGAAAAAAAATACGTCGTTATAATATCAATATCATCATGTATGTAGTGACAACAAATAATGTGATTATATCAACTTTTTGATAGCATGTTTTGTACAAATCAATCCAAAGGTATGTATCCAAATATTCAAAAATATGAAACCTACAAAATATTAAAAAAAACTTAAATTAATCTCTTTTTATAAACGAATATATATATACATATCGTTTAACTTTCATTACTTGGGATGACAAGAATTCTTACCTTTGGCATAGGTACAAAATCACGTATTCAAATTCTTTTAGCATTTGATATCACCAATAATTGTGAAATTGAGAATCCATTTTTTTCGGTTCCAAGATATTAACTTTTGTGATATAGGATTCATAACAATCCTAGATAAACATGTTAATATATATAATTGTGAGAATTATATTGTCAAATGTAATTGTTGGCTTTTTGGCTTTCGAAGGTTATTTTTGTAATTGCGAGCGTGCCAGCAAGGATCAATTAGTCCTTACAGAAAACTAATTGCCAACCAATTATCAGACGATTGTGTTTTAGTTCTTTCAGCCTCAATGAAGAGGACTTTTACTGGTGGCTTGACTTAGGAGAATTAAACAGATAACAATGAATTGAAGAACAGTCGAAGTATTTCATTAAGATGAAAAGACTTACAATGATCCAAACTCAGCCTCGTAGAGGTTTACAGCAAATCTACTTGGAACTACTCCTATGAAACGAAGTGCAGTGCAGGAATTTTAAAGTACAGTAATGTAAAGAACTGTAAATGTAAGACTGTAAATGTAAAACTGGAAAGGAAAATAAGTATAAGGGACTGGTTTTTTGGATCTGAGTTTGGGGGCTTTTTCTGGGGCCTTCTCTACTATTTATACTGCTCAAGGATGACCATCGAATTGCATTTCCAACCGTCGAACTGCTCCTCCATGATCGTCGATCACGTTGCCCCAATATTAGCTCCATTACGCCATTACTTGCAGTTAGGCTTCCCTCATAAATTTGAATCTGAAATGCGAGTAACCGTTGAAGCCACGTCACTTTGTATCTCTTTGTTGATCCGCTGCTACTCAGATCTCGTGATAACTAATACTAACTGCCACGTGTGCGATCAGGATCGAGGACCTGAATAATCTTCCTATATTACCCTTATTTCGCCACGCGTCGAATTGCAATTTGGCTTGTACAAAATATGTAGCCAACATTACCCGCCGCACTAATATACCCAATACTTGGTGATATTAGTGGATCAAAGTCTTTTCCCACGTCTTAGAACGTGCATGGTTTCCAGAAATGCAACTGTCATTCGTCATCTGCATTAAACTCCCCTTTAATCTTTTGAACACCTCCGCCACCTTAGTATTCAAACAGACTGGTACACTTTTTATGGCCGAATCAATTATCCCCTTCATTGATTGAGCACACGAAGAGTCATATGATGATGCTGTTCCTCCTCGAAAGAACCTCCATGCATTAATTAGCCACCTTTACCCACCTTTCTATATTCAGGTCATGGATGCCTTTGCAGATTATCAACCCTTGGACTTCGAACATATTGCCCTTAATTCTTCGATTTAGAAACTTACAAATATGGACATGGGAAGGTCTTCTTCTGACTCATCCTCAGACTACGAACAAACTGCTCTCAATCCTTTGATTCAGAAAGTTGCAAATATGGACATGGGAAGTTTTCCTTCACAACCCTCTGCATGGAATAAGGCTGCAACTTCTTCCTCTTCTGGGGCTTCTGACTGGACAAACTGGTCAAAACCCGAGGCCTGTGATTTAAGGGAGCGAATCAACCATCAGTTTGTCA
Source organism: Camellia granthamiana (assembly GCA_036172215.1). NCBI lineage: Eukaryota > Viridiplantae > Streptophyta > Magnoliopsida > Ericales > Theaceae > Camellia > Camellia granthamiana. The sequence continues at coordinate 34,013,509 of CM069915.1, read as the reverse complement.
AGTTTACTGACCCTTTAGAATTCCCTTCCTATGCGCGAAGCTCAGTGGTCTATCCTTACGTGCCCATTGACCACCGACGCAGTTTGGAGGAGAATCTGCTTGTGGCATGGTATACATCTTCCATGCCTACAAAGACAGTGCATGTCGCCCGACGCCTAGAAGAGGCACAAGGGTATAATCCATCATTCTTAGCCCAAAAGGCGAAGATTTGTTCTTTTGACTGGCTCGATTATATCAATGCGCTTGTTCCTTCTGCCCTTGCTCCACCTCCTAAGATAGAAGCATCCACACCTTCTCTTCCGCCAAATCCTTGCTGGACAGAGAAACTGAGGCTTGCCCTCTCCGCGGATAAGGTCTTTCCACCTTACAAACCTCCACCTTCCCCTACTTCGGCTGAGCAGAAGCAAGCTTAACTTTTGCTCGCGGCTTTCTCCCACTTGCCCTTCAATGTTCTTGAGGATGAAGTCCCTCTTAAGAACCTTCGATGGGCTTGTGATATTTTGACTCGGGGTCACGTCCTCAACCCCCTCGCACAAGCAGAGTTTCACATGTTTTTGGACCAACTTTCATTACTTCTCCATTGGCATCGGACCTCTATGACCACCACACAATCTTTAGACCAACTTTCGTCTCTTCAAATTCATGCCCAGTACGAAGTAGAAAACTTTATTGAAGAATTCGATGATTTCAAGAATAAAGATTCTGCGTACTGGGATGACTTGGATATAGACGAATTGGAACAAGGATTGAGAGAAACAGTTTTCGAAATAAAGGCTGAAGAGCTCTTTTACGAAGTGAGAGCACATCAACTCATGCAGCCAATATTAGAAGAAATAGAGGATAGAATAAAAAAAGAACAGAAATTCATTGATCATAGTTGGACTAAATTTCATGATCTTGTTATTTATTCCATTCCCTATTTTTATGAGCTTGAGTTTGTACCCAAATAGGGTCATTCGATGTAACTGCTTTTGCTTTAATACCACTAAAACTTTTCTTTGTTTGATATGGTTTGATCTTGTCTCCATTTGTCTTTAAAAGCAATTTCAGAGCTTCGAACTGAACAATCTTTTCCTTCGAACCTAGATTCAATCGTTTTAAATGAATATTAACAAAAACGACCATGAACTTTTCCAATTTATGGAATGCAGTTGATAGTTTTTGATGTTTTCCATTCAGGCTCCATGCTTCGAATCTAATAACCTCACTCTTCAAAACTTGTTTCAATCATAACCAACATATGGTCAATGATTTAGTCTGATCAATCAGTTTTAAATTGATCTTTTTGTCTTGAACAACAGTCTATACTTTCAAAAATATGGAAGCACCTTTTGAGGGCTGCGCTGTTTTAGTTTGAAAAGACAACTTTTCTGAATATATATAAACCAACTATTGGTTTTGATATTTCGAATGCCAATTTCCATTCTTAAGGGATTTCTAGTTTTGCTTCGAAGAACATCACTTTCATTGAGAAACCTAAAACAAGTCTTTAATCCCTTTGAAGTAAACGAATACTTGAGCATTCTTGCATCCATTGGGTACAGAATGTGCTTCGAAGCCGACTTCTTAGTTTCGAAGCCGTTGTTATTGGACTTTTGGCGCCAAAATCTGGTGTGTTATGTTTCGAACACCAATTCCCATCCTCAAAGGGTCTCAAGTTTCACTTCGAAGGACATTACTTTCATTAAGAAACCTAAAATAGGTCTTTAATCCCCTTCGAAGTAAATGAATACTTGAGTGTTCTTACATCCTTAAGCATGGAATGTGCTTCGAAGCTGGCTTCTTAGTTTCGAAGCCGTTGTTATTTGACTTTTGGCGCCAAAATCTGGCTTCGAAACCAAATATTCTACTTCGAAGCTGGTATCAACATCTGGGATGTGTTTTTTCCCTCCAAGAGTATCAATATTGAAGGAAACTCTTCATATTCGTACTTTTAGTACTTAACGAATTTACGCGGTGTATTTTTCAGATACAAAGGCTTTTGAAACCCTTTTATTTCGTATTCTGAAATCACTTGCTCACTTAACATACAAACCCTTTATCTCTATTCTTCTCCCACTTCTTTTTACTCCCTTTCCCAGCTTCGTCCTTTGAGAAAGCGTTTTATCAATGGCTTTCTCTTCATTGAAAGTGCCAGTTGTAGAGCGTGTGAGCCCATCTGTAGCACTGAAAAGGCTCATTGATGCATAATGTGAAAAGTACAGGGCTGGGGAGAAAAGTGCCATCGACGGACGCATCTTCATCCCTCGTCGTCATGTGCAACAAGACTATGTGCTTGGCCCCATATTCAAGGAGATTCCTATTGAGCTTCTAGCTCTATATCCTCATCTGGAAGATCGTTGTCTCCTTTACGAAGGTGGCCTTGACTGTAGGAACTGGAGGACGAACCGCCCCCACTGATGCTGGCCCACGGTGAGACTGGAGTGGCAAGAATGGTATGATCGAGTTGTCCCTAATAGGACCCTGGACCTTCAAGAACTCTGCCTCCTCGACGCCCTCCGACTATCCAGGTTAACCATCTCAGAGGACCCCTTCTTAATTCCTGCTGCTCTGTGCTTTTGGAATTCTGTTTTTAATTTCTTCCAATTCAGATGTGGGATGATGGCCCCTACTGTTCTTGACATTTGCCATCTTTTAGGATTATCTCCTATTGGAACTCCCATTGGACCAGATTATCCTGACCTAGCAGTCCCTTTTTCCCTCCCCTCTCTTAACTCATCCTATAGTGACTTTGTCAAGGCTGAGAATAGAATGGAGGGTCCTGTAACCGATAGGGAATTCTTCTCTTTCTTATTATATTGACTTTGCAAGTTCCTTTTCTGTACTTCCTCTCAAAGAATTATGCCTGAATTTGCCCCTCTTGCCAAAGCCCTTGTTTTACAGAAGAGGGTGGCTTTAGCTCCATACGTTCTAGGTCACGTATATAGAGCCTGCTCTCTTTTCTGTGAGAAACCCTTAGATGCCAATCAAGGGGGGCCAATTTGGATTCTTTAGCTTTGGCTTTTTGCTTATTTCACTGAGTTACAATCCAAATGCCTTAAATTTTTTGAGCCAGACCCTCCTACTCATGGCATGAGGCTAGCCAATGCTTCACTTTATCCTTCTACTTTTGCTTTTTAGTTCTCTTTCTTCCACCAACTTCCAGCTTCTCCTCCTTCCTACTGCTTTCGTCTCTTCGAACCCACTACTATTGGCCCACTTTGGTTGAAGAATTTCCTAAGTGATAGGCTATGTGCTTTACCTGCTCACAAAGATATATGGGCCTCCATTTTAATCCCCAGAGAATTATTCATTGGGACCATGAACCCCAGAGCTTACAAATGCATTGCTGAGCCCTATTGTCCTGCACAGTTTGCTAGACAATTTGGCTTCTCTCAGAGGGTCCCAATACCTCTCTGCAGTAACATCAATCTAAGTCTTACCACAAGGGATGTGAAAGTTCGAAGGTCCAGACTGGAAGAGGCAACTTCCAAATTTATACAGGACTTGATCGATTTTGAGTATACCCCCTTCCTTCCTCAAGGTAACATTTTGAAGAGATACCAAAACTGGTGGGTAACCAATATGGAAGTGTACTTGGCCATTTCCCCTCAAGACCTACTGATGGTGTTGGATGTGCCCAAGCCCAAAAGAGTTGGAGTTGCTACTTCTTCCACTGTTCTGACCACTTCAGTTCCTGTGCCTGCCTCTACACAGTCTGCTCCTGCTGCTTCAACTCCTCCTAGAGTTACTCGGGCCACCTTGAAGAAAGATATATACCCTCATCTCTTCTCTTTTTACCTTCTTTATAATGCTTTTAGTCTTATCTTTAGTTCTTCTTTTGTGAAGGTGGTGCAGGTGCCTCAAAGAGAGACTCTCCTCAGAAGACTCAAGCTCTAAATCTCCTCAAAAGCAAACGGCAACAAAAGAAAATGAGACTTTTACTTGAGCCTGAAAATGAAGTTTTTGAGGTGCAAGCAGAAGAAGAAGAAGAAGAAGAAGAAGAAGAAGAAGAAGAAGAAGAAGAAGAGTTAACTCAAGAGCAAGAGTCTCCCCTGAAAAGAAGGAAAAGAGTGACCGTCCTTTCTTTTGACTTGGTTCAAGATCCCACACATGAGACAACTGTCAGAGTAGAGGAACTCACTTCTGAAGAATCTGAATCCCAAATTGGAGAGAAAGAAATTGAGTAAGAACATTCAATGCCAGTACAAAGAAAAAAGAGAAGGAAGATGATTGTCTCTCCTTCTGATTTTGTCGAAGACCCTATACATGAGGCAGCTGCTAAGGCAGTGGAACAAGAGCACTCCAAGGCTATAATTGTCTTTGAGAGAGCTGAGAAGAGACGGCAGCAGCAATTCTTAAGAGATGAAGCTGCTGCTGTTGATGCAATTCAAAGGGATGCTGCAAGAAGACAACACATTGCTGAGCACTACTCTCTTCGAAGCTCTTCTACTGCTACTGTCACTTCTAAAACAAGTAACTTCTTTAAAGCCTCTACTGTTTTTCCTTGTTGAATTTTTGGGTATTGAGCCTTGACATCACTTTGTCCTTCTCTTCTTTTGCAGCAACAACTCTTGAGCTTATTCTTCCAATGAGGACTCCCTCAGTTTCAATTGAGATTGATCAGATACAAAATGTGAAGACCATTCAGATAATACTCCCACTTCCTAGGCTTACATTCCATGTACCCCCTTTGAGGCCAAACATTCCTGCATCTTTTCCCTTTGGATTAAATCCATATCTTCCTTTCTTATCTTTGGATCTACCTCTATTCAATTCTTTTCCGAGCCTTGCTCTTTCCCCTCCCCCTAAGGAAATTCCAACTGTTGCTCCATCTCTGATGATAGTTGATTCCTCTAAAGAGGGTGCTGGTAGCTCTCCAACCCATGGTTTATTACCTTTACCTACTTCGAGCCCTTCTTCCCTTGACCTATTGGTGGCTAGGACCATAGAGACTGCTGAAGATGTTCCATCCATTTCTCCTATCCCTATGCAGTCCTTTGTGTCTCCCACCACTACTCTTTCTGCACCCCTCATGTCCATGGACGAAGTAGATGTCTTCGAAGCAAGACTAGCCAGTCTCGTCGACATGCCCTCTACCTCTCCAATAGCTAATGATGAGGCTGAGCCGTTAGTTCTGGCTGACTCCTTGTTAGAAATTCTTGAGAGCTCCTCTTCCTCCAGTAGGAAGCCTTCTGCACCTCTGATGGATTTAGACAGTTGTCTGGAATTACTGATATCTTTTTCAAGGATTCCTTTCGAGGCTTTACAATGGCCTATAATAAGAAATGGCTTCTTACAGTGCTGCAAAGTTGTTGAGCAATCCAGCATAACTGTCTCAAGTCATCTTTCTCAGGCAGTAGTTACTATTGACTTCTACATCAACATTTGTCATACTGCCAAGGCTGCAGAGGAGAAATTAGTGAGAGATCAGAGCTTTGTTTCCACAGTACATTCTGAAGTCTCTGTACTAAAGGAACAATATTCCTCTGTCTCCCATTTTCGAACTCAACTACTGGAGAGGAAAGCTCAACTTGAGGAGGAGCTGTCTGCAGTGAATCAAGCCTTAATTCGAACTGACACCAAACTGTAGATCACCAACCAAGGATTGGCTGATTGAAAGCAAGAAATGACCACAGCTATTCAGTTGGTTCCCTCATTTAAGAATAGAAAGTCTGTTGTAAAAGAACAATTAAGGCATTGTAATGATTTTTGGGCCAATTTATGGCAGAATGTATTTAACTCTTTATGAAGAAAAACAAATTCTGATTTATCATTTGAGTACTCTTGTGTTCTTTTACTTGACATTTATTCTACTCCTTGTGTTTCCCAAATAGATGGAAAATAAGGCTTCAAATAACTGCCATTGATCTTTTTGGGATATATGTATCCATTCAAATTTCTCAAATGGTATGTCCCAAAAGGCAGGACTCTATGAATTTGATATGGTCCTTCCCAGTTAGGTGACCATTTACCAAACTTATGGCTTTTAATTCCTATTGGGAGTATTGTCTTCCATACCAAATCACCTTTATCAAAGTCAATGTATTTGACTTTCTTATTGTAATTTTTGGCTGCTTTCTTCTTTTGAAAGAGAATACTATTTAATGCCAGAATTCTGGCTTCATCTATGCCTTCTAATTCCAAGCATATACTCTAATGGTATTGCTCAGGATTTAGCTGGTCTTGGCATCTTACCCTCAAAGATTTAACATTAATTTCCACAGGTAACACTGCATTATGCCCATACACCAAGGCATAAGGAGTAACTCCTGTGCTTGACCTTGGGGAAGTTCTATAAGCCCACAATACATCCAACAATAAGTTATGCCAATCCCTAGGATTGTCTTCTACAACCTTTTGTATTCCTTTCTTCAAGGACTTATTGGATGATTCAGCTTGACCATTGGCTTGTGCATAATAGGGGGTAGAATTAACAAGGCTAATTCCAAACTCTGCCACAAAGGACTTCACCATTTTCCCATCAAACACAGTCCCATTATCAACAGTTATAGTTTGTGGGATGCCAAATCTATGGATTAAATCCTTGATGAATCAATGACCTCAGTTTGGTCTACAGCCTTGTATGGCTTAGCTTCGACCCACTTAGTGAAATAATTAGTGGCTACTAAAATGAAACAATGATGCTTCGAAGAGGGTAGGTGTAGTTTCCCCATCATATCCATGGCCCATCCTCTGAATGGCCAAGGCTTTACCACTGCATGCAGGTCAATTATGGGCACATGCCTTATTGTGCCATGCTTTTGACATGCCTGGCAACCTTTTGCATACTCTATGTAATCTTTAAGGGTAGTTGGCCAATAGTAGGAATGCCTTCGAAGCAACCACCTCATTTTCACACCAGGCTGATGAGCACCACAGATGCCTTCATGAACCTCAGCCATAGCTGTTAATGTTTCTTTTGGGCCCAAACATTCCAATAATAAACCATCTCCCCCCCTTTTGTAGAGAGCATTGCCGTATATGATGTATTGCATGGATTGCAATTTAATTTTCCTGCTGGCCTTCGAGGATGGACCAGCCAAGTACTGCATTATTAGATGCCTCCAATCTTGTTCTTGTAAGTCATTATGATTGACTTCCAGGACCACATTCCTTTTATTTAAGGGTGGTATAGATTTCTGGTATGTTGTTTGGTTTATGTCCCTTTGAGTATTATCCTCATCTTGAAATTCGAAACTTTCTGAGCCACATCATTAGCTCTATTATTCAAGAATCTTGGGACATAAGTTACATTTGCTATTTGAAATTGAGAAAGCAGATGTAATGCAACAACATAGTATGGCAACATGCTTATACTCTGACATTTGAAAATTCCTTTCACTTGGTTAACCACCAATTGAGAATCTCCAAATATGTCAAATGAACTTGTAGTCCTATCAGAATTTCCAATCCCACTATTAAGGCTTCATATTCAGCTTGATTATTAGAACAAGTACTTTCATCCACTCTGAAACCATGTGTGGTTTCTATTCCTTGTGGTGACTTAATCACTATACTAATTCTAGTTAGGCCATTGGCTTTTGATCCATCGAACCACATTTGCCATGGCTCAACACTAGCCATACCAAGTTCCATTATCTCTTGGCTTTCTGTTTGAGATGGATGGTCTGCCAAAAAATTGGCTAAAACTTGTCCTTTCACTGCCCTTTGGGGAACATATTCTAAATGAAATTCTAATAAGGCTAATATCCATTTGCCAATTCTTCCCCTCAACATAGGTCTAGATAACATATACTTAACCAAATCTGTGGTTGCAATTACCAAGACAGTTGTAGGCAAAAGATAGTATCTTAATTTTATTGCAGCAAAATACAATGCAAGGCACAGCTTTTCTACAACTGAATATTTACAATCAGAAGAATTTAAAAACTTACTAAGGTAATAAACAGCTTGCTCCTTGCCTTCTTCATTGTCTTGGGCTAAGAAAGCTCCCAATGAATCTTCTGCTGCAGCTATGTACAACTTCAAGGGCTTATCACCCTTTGGTGGCATCATCACTAGAGGGTTGGCCAAGTAGGCTTTGATACCTTCGAAAGCAATTTGATGCTCTGATGTTCACGACAAATTCCTCTTAATCTTTCAGCCTTAATAAGGAAGAAAATACTTTAGTTTTCCCTGCAGTGTTAGAAATGAATCTTCGAAGAAAATTAACCTGTCCAAGGAACTTTTGTAATTCTTTCTTACTTGATGGAGGTCTGGCTTCAATGATGGCTTTTGCTTTATTCTGTCAATCTGTATTCCTTTCTTGTGTACTACATAGCCAAGAAGTTTCCAGATGATTACGCCAAAGCACACTTAAGAGGATTGAGTTTCAATTTGAACTTTCTCATTCTTTCAAAGGCTGCTTCTAAGTGAAACAGATGCTCCTCCATGGATTGGGATTTAACTACAATGTCATCAATATAACACTCTAAATACCCTCCAATGAGGTCATGAAAGATAGTGTTCATAGCCCTCTGATATGTAGCCCCAGCATTCTTTAGGCCAAATGGCATTTTAACCTATTCGAAGGTCTCAATATTCCCAGGACTTTCTGAATGCTGTCTTGTGAACATCCTCCTCTGCAATGCAGATTTGGTTATAACCAGAGTGCCCATCCATCATTGATAAAATTTGATGTCCTGCTGAACTGTCTACCAACAAGTCTACTATAGGCATAGGATACTCATCTTTTGGAGTTGCTAGATTCATGTTTCTGAAATCAATGCATACCCTCATTTTACCATTCTTTTTGACCACAGGCACAATATTGGATAGCCACTCAACATACCTGGCTGTCCTAATAAAGCTTGCCTTGAGTAGTCTAAGAATTTCTTCCTTAACTTTCTGAATCACTTCTGGACTCATTCTTCTTGGTTTTTGCTTGTATGGCTTGAAATTAGGCCTCATAGGGAGCCTATGTTCCACTAATGATCTCTCCAATCCTGGTAGTTCATTATAAGACCATGCAAAGCAATCTTTATACTTCTTCAAAACAACCAACAACTGGTCCCTGTCTAGAGCATTCAAACAAGCACTTATATAGGTGGGCTGTTGTATAGAACCTTCCCCTAAATTACTTCTTCTAAGGGGTCTAGAATCTGATAACTTACTGAAGCTTCTTCTTTGATCCCCTCTGGCTTCGAAACAATTTTCTTACTTTGTTCTGCTCCCAGGTTCTTTAATTCAACATCCTTACCCTCCTCCTTATAAACAAAATCTGTCCATAAGGCCTTTTCCTCCTGTATCTCCTGAACTTTTGTTTCAATGTCCAATGCACAGTATTTGTGAAGGGCCACAACTCTGGCCTGTTGTTGCTCCTGCTTGCAGCCAATCATCATGGCTTCTTTCTCTTGCTCTTGTACTCTCTGGACTATTGACTTTACATCCAATATTGAGAACTTAATTAGAGCCAAAGACTTGGCTTCTTGGACTTCATTTCTTTGCCTACAACCAGGCATCATTGTCATTCTTAACGACAACCTCCTCATCAGCACTCTCCTGGACTAAGTGCTTCAGGTGTGTCACTTCTCATCAGCCGTTATTTCGGCTGAGCCATCAGGTTTCCTTAGTATGCTGAGTGGTGTCACTCCCTCAATATACAGTTTGGCCACTGCAAAGTCTGCACAGGCTATGAAGGGTTGAGGATCTGCATCAATTTCCTCTGTCTCCCCATTGCCCAAGGCCATCATTATTTTCTTATGCAAAGAGAAAGGCACACATTTGTTAGTGTGGATCCAATCTCTACCAAGTAAAGCATTGTACTTAGCATTGCTGTCGATGACGAAGAATGCTGTCATGCAATCTCTGGTTTCCACACTCAGGTTGATGGGCAGAATTCTCTGAGCCATCTGCTTGTCTCCAGCGAAACCAGCAATGGTTATGCTGGTTGGGATTAACCTGGGATTCCTTTTCCCTAGTTTCTTCAAGGAAGATTTCGGTAGTAAGTTCACCGCTGCCCCATTATCTATCAAGACTCGGTTTAATTGTATCCCATCGAAGAAAGCCTTGATATACAAAGGCTTGACATGCTGTGTCATAGAGTTTGAGGGATACTCAAAAGGATACGAAAGGTTAATGCTCACCTCTTCTTCACTCTCATATTCAGTTTCCATTGGAGTAGCCATTCCGGAATCATCTTGCACCATACTTATTTGTGAGTCTTCACTAGAGACTGGAATTGGGTCAATTTCTTGCCCTTCTTGGTTCTCATCTCTAGCTTGGAATTCATGCGGTAGTATGTGTACCATATTTACTGATACTGGAGGAAACGAGCCAAATTGGATGGATGGCTGGCTGTGTCTGTTTCTTCTCTTGGCTACCTTGTTCAGCCACTTCAGAAGCATCCTCCATGCTGTATTCTGGCACTTCATTACTAACAGATTCTTTCGAATGGTCTTTTTCGACTGGTTTTTCAACCAAAAATGTTTGTTCAGCCATGAAGGCTTTGAACATTTCTTCTTCAACCATTTCTTTCTTTTGGCCTAAGCCAACTTCTTTCTCTGCCTCGCTATCACTTTCCATCAATGCCTTCTCCAATCCTGCTAGACTGGATTTCTCTCTGGCTGTTAGTTCAGAGTGAACTTTGGCCAACTGTTCTCTACTACAACCCATTTTGCTTTGTGGAGTTGGTTTTGGAATATGGTCTGACTTTGAATTCTTCTTTCCTTCTGTCTAGACCAATGAAATTGGTTTTGGAATATGGTCTGACTTTGGATTCTTCTTTCCTTCTGTCTGGACCAATGAAGAGCTCTCTCCACTCTCTTTCAAGTCTTGCTGGTACTGAGTGTACCTGCGTTGAATTTTCCTCCTTTGTGATCTAGAAATTACAGGGACCATCTATGGTTCCTTTGTTTTTGGGTGCTTAAGCAACATCCAATTGTTGGGAGCCACCAAAGGAGGTTTGACCATCCTGCCTTGGTTTCCAATTACATGTCTTTGAGTAAACACTTCCCTAGGTTTGTTTTGCATCACAAACTAATCTGGAACCCCAGGTACCCACGAACTTACTGACCCAACTGTTGAACTGCTTCTTTCCTCCTTCGAAGCTACCTTCGAAGCTGACTGTGAAGGCCACTGCTTGGCCCTGACTTCATGCTTTGGGCCTAACTCAGGCCTTCGATGAAGGTGTCCACTTTCTGTCCTGCGTGAAATTGATCTATGGGGCCAATCCCTAGCTTTGATCCCATAAACTGAACCTTTCTCCAGTCTCTTTTCAGAATGACTGCTCTCTATCCCGTAATAATTAGGTGATCTGGATTTATACAAAGGCCTCTTGCCTTTAAAATGCATTCTATCGGCTGTTGGTTCAACCATCAATGGCTGCTGCCTAACACCAGATGGATATGGCCTTTTATTGTAAGCATTGGTTAGTTTAGGACGTCTTTGCACATCCTTGTAGTACTGCTTCCCATCAATTGGAAGCCCCTTCAACCACTTGTAACTTAGTCTGCACCTGTGACACATCCTTTGCATTACAGCTGCTTCTAAGAAATCGTCATCCAGTGCTTCCTCATCAGAATCTTCCTCCTGGTGTGAGAAATCTTGTCCAATAGCTGGTAGATTTCTAGTGTCTTTCTTGGTAATTGTCTGGTTGGCCACATGCATCTGCACATTGACTTCTTCCAATTCTTTCAAAGACAGGTTCTGAAAGTCTGGCACAATGACATTGGCTACCGCTTCTCCAATTTCTGGGAATGGACTACTGTCGATTCCCATGGCCTTTTCTGCTTTGGCTGGAAATTTCAAACTTCCCTTCCGAATTTGTTCTTGGATCCTGTCTCGAAAAACAATACAATTCTTAGTTGAGTGAGACCAAGAATTATGCCATTTACAATATACTTTTTCTTTAAGTTCATCAGGAGATGGAATTTTGACTCTTTTTGATAACTTAAGGAAGTTGGTTGCAAGCAAATGATTAAAAATGTCATCTGCCTTAGTTAAATCGAAATAGTATTTCCTGTGAAGGTCTTTCTTTTTAAACTGTTGGTCAATTGTTGTATCTTTATGAATTAATGCTTCACAGATTACAGGTTCTTTCCCCATATTCTCTGTTGCATCGATCTCATAATTAGGATCTCTATAATATGTCTTATACGATGCATTATTTCGATCTTGCTCTTCCTCTAATAATGCTTCGTATCTAGACACCTTATAGGTGAGTTCTACTAAGTCTCTGAACTCAGTCGAGTCAAACTTCTTTCGATGCCTAAACTCTAAACCATTTTGAGCCAATCTCACGAATTCTGGCTCTGGTAAGATGACTCTACATTTTTTTCGAGCCCTTTTAAATCTGGTAATGAACTGAGTAGCCTTCTCATCAGGCCTTTGACTTAATCTTGACAAGTCTGCCATGGAAACTTCTGGCTCTGATTGGAAGAATTGGGCATGAAATGCCTCTTCCATTTGTTGCCAAGTCTGGATAGAGCCAGGTGTAAGGTTAATATACCATATAAATGCTAGTTAGGGAATTTGAGAATAACCTTAACTTCATATAATCATTATTAGTAAATTCGCCGCATTGAGCAGCAAACCTAGCAATATGCTCTACTGTTGATTGGTTTCCATTCCCATAAAAAAGGGTAAAGTCTGGTATTTTGAAACCTCTTGGATATTCATGTACCCTATCTACCCATTCTGGATGCGGTTTCCTGTACACTGGAGTCTGGACCCCCCGAGCCATTGGTCCACACATCTCTCTAACAATGTCAGCAATTTGGTCCCTAGGGACCATATTTTGTGCCTGCTAAACCACTATTGGAGGGGCAAACACAGGATTTGGTGGGCAAACTTGTGCCTGTGGTCCTCTTGGTCCATAAGGTGGTACATTTGGGATTGGTTGTCCCTGTGGTGCAGGTTGCTGTTGGGGGTGTGGATAACCCTTTTGAGCCTGTCCTGCGAAAGGACCTGCGAAAGATGCTGGAACTGGTGTTGTATTCCTTCCATTTGTAGGAAAACCTTCCAACTCCCCAGGTATAAATTCGAATAAGGGATTAGTGAACCCCCTTGTGCCAGGTATGGCTTCGAACATAGGATTTGGAACCATTCTTATGCCATTTTCTTGTACTGGGCCAGATTTACCAAATTGCATGGCTTCACTGTTAAGTACTAAGGTATTTTGACCTGCTATAGGCCTCGGAATAGGTTCGTACCAAGACTGAGGTGATGGTCTTTCATAGTTCTGATTACTAATTTGACCATTAGAATGTCCATTAACTTGCATAGGCTGTTTATCTCTAGCCAATCTTTGCTGAGGGACATTTGAAATTTCCTCGATGTGTCTTGCACTTGTTGGTTGGTGGTTATTCATTCGATCCAAAAAGGATGTTGCCCACTTTTCCATTGTGTTCATTAATTGCTGTCCCATAGCATCTACTAGGCCACCCCATGGATTTATTGGCTGAGTAGATGGAACAGTGGATGGTCCAATTCCTTGGTCTCGTCCAATATTATGAGCATATGGTACTTGTTCTGAAGTGCTGGTCTGTTCGACCATAGGTTCTGATAAAATAGGAGTTTCCACAGGACGTGTTATCACATTATCCTCTGGATTAGGTATCTCTACCTCTCCTTCCACGCCTTCTTCCAAGTGTTCATTTTCTCCTTATCTTCTACGTGTAGCCATTTCAAATGTAGTCCCACCGGGCGTGCCAAAAATATATGTTGGCTTTTTAGCTTTCGAAGGTTATTTTTGTAATTGCGAGCGTGCCAGCAAGGATCAATTAGTCCTTACAGAAAACTAATTGCCAACCAATTACCAGACGATTGTGTTTTCGTTCTTTCAGCCTCAATGAAGAGGACTTTTACTGGTAGCTTGACTTAGGAGAATTAAACAGATAACAATGAATTGAAGAACAGTTGAAATATTTCATTAAGATGAAAAGACTTACAATGATCCAAACTCAGCCTCGTAGAGGTTTACAGCAAATCTATTTGGAACTACTCCTATGAAATGAAGTGCAGTGCAGGAATTTTAAAGTACAGTAATGTAAAGAACTGTAAATGTAAGACTGTAAATGTAAAACTGGAAAGGAAAATAAGTATAAAGGACTGGTTTTTTGGATTTGAGTCTGGGGGCTTTTTCTGGGGCCTTCTCTACTATTTATACTGCTCAAGGATGACCATCGAATTGCATTTCCAACCGTCGAACTGCTCCTCCATGATCGTCGATCATGTTGCCCCAATATTAGCTCCATTACGCCATTACTTGCAGTTAGGCTTCCCTCCTAAATTTGAATCTGAAATGCGAGTAACCGTTGAAGCCACGTCACTTTGTATCTCTTTGTTGATCTGCTGCTACTCAGATCTCGTAATAACCAATACTAACTGCCACGTGTACAATCAGGATCGAGGACCTGAATAGTCTTCCTATATTACCCTTATTTCGCCACGCGTCGAATTGTAATTTGGCTTGTACAAAATATGTAGCCAATAGTAATTGATTAATATTATACAATTATAGCATACCACACTTGAATATGATTTGTATAACGAAATGAAGGATTAGTATACAACTTGTTGCATTTGCATGTGGCGAGACATGGACCTAGAAGTTGATAAAAGATAATTTATCAATATTAAGATTTGTATATGCATACAGATATTATAAAAGTCAATGAAAAGTAATCTTATCATAATAATTTTTAACTGTTAATCCAGTAGCAAACAAAATATCAACTTTCTTTAAAATATGATATAGTTGCATGCCATCAGTAGTTGCAAACACATTCCATAGAGTAAAAAAGTTATTGTAATAAATCTGGAATGAATATTTAATAAATTATAAAGTAGAATATCATCAATGCAATAATTGAAGTGTAAAGTAAAAAAAAGAAACAAAGTCCAGTGATATAGAAGCATCCTTTGTTTTGCTCTCAAAAACAAAAAAATTATAAGGTAGAATATGATCAGTGCAACAATTACAGTTAGAGGAAAAAAATAAAAAGAAAAGAAAAGTAGATCTATTGGTATCCTCTTTTAACAGAAACGATGAAAACACACAAATATCTCTTTTGGTATCCATTTATAGTTGGGGTAATTTTTTGACCTAAAAATATAAATCAAATTGATATGAGCGTTTTTTTTTAATTAAAGAAAATGAGATTTCTAATGAGAAGGGATGTGAGAGCTCCAAGTTCTCAAATTAAATTTCTTGATTTTCAAAATTTAAAATGTTAAAAAAAAAAAAAAATATCTGTTGGTTATTTAATTAAAGTAAAAAACCTAACAAATACCAAACACACAAATCCCAACATTTTGTTTCATAATTACGTAGATTTTATGCTAACAATTTTAAAATATGTTTTGACATAACTATAAATAGTCTTTTTAAATATAATCTCGTACATAGCACGGGTGATATGCTAGTTTATATTTATGTTGTGAAAGAGAAGGTCAAATAATGTATTACTTGACTGAATAAGTTTTTTTAAAAACGACAAATTAATTGTAGATAAACAAACCAACCAAAATTATAAATCAAACTCATATCACAATATAAATAATTTATATCTATATTGTAGCTTTATAACATAAATTGGGTGCATTTGCAACTATTGACACAGCTAGTGAAATTCATGACACATCAGTATTGTAGAATATTTATAATATTAAGAATGTCGCTGAAAATACACAAAAGGAAAAAAAAAAAAAAAACACTCGGTTATGTTTCTTTTCCAATTACACATGCTTGGTTTCACTTTTCAAAAAACACTTTTCAGAAAATTTTACTTTCTTATTTTTCGTGTTTTTTTGTTTTTACTGATTTTTTTTTTATAAATATTTTAAGCAATTTTTAAAATTTTTAGACATAGTTAACTTAGATGTATCTAAAAAGTAAAAAATTTGAGAAGAAAACCTTTTAAAAATTCACTAAATACCCAAAATACAAAAAAAAATACGAGAATTTAGTACATTTTTTTGTATTTTTATGTATTTATTAATTTTTTAAAATATTTTTTCACAATTTTTTTACTTTTTAGATACATCTAAGTAAAGTGCATCTAAAAAGTAAAAAAAAATATTTAAAATTTAAAAAATATTCACTAAAAACAAAAAAACACGAAAACCAAA
This sequence comes from Camellia granthamiana, assembly GCA_036172215.1. Taxonomy (NCBI): domain Eukaryota; kingdom Viridiplantae; phylum Streptophyta; class Magnoliopsida; order Ericales; family Theaceae; genus Camellia; species Camellia granthamiana. The sequence continues at coordinate 33,997,456 of CM069915.1, read as the reverse complement.
AAACTTAATTTTCAAAAAACTTAATTCAAAAAACTCAAACCAAACATGCTAAACTTTTTTTAAAGAATGTCTCGCACATGTTTCGTTTTGTCATCCATCCAAACATGTTAGGTAAAAAAAACCACACTCAATTATTTTCTTTTTCAAAAAACAGTATCAATTATTTTTATTTAAGAATGTCTCACACATGTTTTACTTTGTCATCCATCCAAACAAGTTAAGTAAAAAAATACAATCAGTTAAAAAACATAATCACAATATTTTTTGTCATCGTGTTATCAAAAAGGAGTCTAAAAAAACATAATCAATTAAAAAATACAAACACATTTTTTTTCACTGTCAAATCAAAATGGAATGTAAAAAAAACACAAGCATATATTTTTTCTCATTATTTGATCAAAACGGAGTGTATCAAAGTACAATCAATATTGTAAAATAATCGTTCATATTAAGAATATCATTTAAAATGTAAGTTAAAAAAAAAAACACAATCATATGCTCATTTTTCATAAAACATAGTGAGTTAAAAACGACAATTGCAATTTTTTTTTCTCACAATGTGACCAAAACAGAGTATAAAAAAATACAATAAATTAAAAAACACAATCACCGTGTTTCCCTTTATTATGTCAAACAGAAGCTCTAGAATATACTAGGCAAAGATATCTAAGGGTTTTCTTTAATATATATATAACAAATGCTTTACAATATACCATCTAGCATTTTAACGTTGTGTTTAGTTTGTAGATTTGGGGAGAAATTCGAAAAAGAAAAGGAAAAAGATGCGTAAAACTATATGAAATGTAAGTATATTTTATTCACATTTTACCTACTTTTTCCCTTTCCTTTTTCAAATCTTTTCCCAAATCCTCCAACCAAACACATTGTTTGTTTGTCAAATACCCGTGATCAGTGTCAAGGGAAAGGACAAAGGATAGTAATCTGTATTAGAGTTACTGTGATAATTAGAGCCTTTAGAAAGGTAGAGAGTAATCTGGATGGTAGAATTTTTTTAGAAGGGTGAAATCTGTATGGTAGACTAACAATTGAAATAATATACAAATTTCTTTGTTAAATTCCTTGCTAAGGGACTGATAAGGGATTTTAGTTATAAATTTTTTGTCTAATTCAATGATCTTTGGTCATTCATCTAAACAGATAGTTAAAAAATACAATCATTTTCAATTTTGTTTTTTCAAAAAATATAGTTAGTTAAAAAACTCAATCACAATTTTCCCCCAATGTAATCAAAACGGAGTGTAAAAAAACCCAATCAGTTAAAAAATACAATCATCGTATTATTAAAATGGAGTGTAAAAAAACACAATCAATTAAAAAATACAATCATATATTTTTTTTCTCACCATGTAATCAAAATGGAGTGTAAAAAAACACAATCAGTTAAAAAATACAATCATATTTTTTCTCACCGTGTGATAAATCTTCAACACCCACAATAAGAAAATAGATGAGAAAACATAGTCACTTAAAAAACATAGGAACATTTTTTTTCCCACATTGTCTGATAAATCTTCAACATTCACAATAAAAAAAAAAGATGAGAAGAAAAGCAATAGTATAGTTAAGAAAATAGATGAGAAAATACAATCAATTAAAAAATACAATAACATTTTTCCCCCCACTTTCTAACAAATCTTCGACATTCACAATCAAAGAATAGATGAGAAAAAAATCGATAGTATAGTCCATTCATTCATCATAACTGTAACAACCCCGACCCATGATTAGTGCTAATTCATGTTTATGTATGCCTAATAAGTAATTAAGAAGAAATCCTGAGTTAATTACATGTGTATTGTATCATTTTGTGGTTATATCTGTTTAATGTAGAAAGATCTATCTACGAATTGAAGGCCTTATCGGCATCTGATTCTGAAAAAAATTCTAATTAAATTATATACAACTGTAACTTTCATATAATCAAGTAAAAGTGCATAAAGAAGTGTAGAAAAAATCCCTATCTCAAGCTAGAAGAGGAAACAAGCAAAAATCTCAATTTTCGACTTTGTTAGATTTCGATCTCCACCGGTCAAAACGTTGCTCTCACCAAGCTCTTCACTTTGATCTTAAGAACTATGGTGTAAAACCTAATAGATTTTGGTGGATCATAGCTTTTTTGTGATGAATGTTTAAAGGAAAAAAAATAAAATGAAAGGGAGAGTCAGCCGAGAGAGAGAGAGAGAGAGAGAGAGAGAGAGATGAAACGAGGAAGATGATAAGTTATTTGCCAAACAAAGAAAATGAGTGGAAACTTGGCAGCCTGTGATTGATAAGTGCAAGCTCCGTCTTGCTTCTTGGAAGAGAAGATTTTTATCCTTCGCTGGGAGATTGACCTTGATCAAATCTGTCCTTGCTAGCTTGCCTTTTTTTTATCTCTCTCTCTTCAAAATGCCCGAGGTGGTTGCAAAAGAGATTGATAGAATACAATCTGCTTTCTTATGGGGTGGTTCGGATTTAAGAAGGAAAGTGCATTTGGTAAAATGGAAGGATGTCTCCAAAAGTAAAAGTATTGAAGGGCTAGGTGTTAGTAGAGTAAAAGTTATGAATATTTGTCTTTTACTAAAGTGGTGGTGGAGGTTTGGTGCTGAAGAAAAGTCCCTCTGGAAGGAGGTGATTTGTGGGAAGTATATTGAGCAAGGTAGGGGCTGGTTTCCTTCCACAGATAGGGTCAGCAAGATGTCTAAAATCTAGGGTGATATTGTCAACTTTGTAGCCTCCAGGCCAGAGCTTCTTCACTTTTTTAGGAGCAATGCAGTTGTTCTGATTGGTGATGGTCACAGAGCTAGATTTTGGACTGATTGTTGGTCAGGTGGGTTTTGCCTCAAAGATGAGTTTCCGAGACTCTACTCACTATCAAATGCCAAAGATGGGTCGGTGTATCTGTACCACTCCAATAGAGTTACTTTTGGGAATTGGGTTTTTAATTTTAGAAGATCCTTTTTTGCTTGGAAGAAGAGGAGCTGAGGAGACTGTCAGCCCATCTCAGCAGCTTCCCTCTGCTCAGAGCTAATGTTCCGGACTGTTTGAAATGGAATGCTACTCCATCTGGTGTTTTCAGTGTTTCTTCTGCATACCATTGGTTTGAACTAGGTTTTGGTCCTCCTTGCATGGCCTCAAGTTCACTATGGAAGAATGCTGCACCTCCAAGAGTTCAATTCTTCAGTTGGTTGGCTTGGAGGGGTAGAATTAAGACCGCTAGTTTCTTGAGAAGGATTGGTATACTTAATGGCAATGTGGATGTTTGTTGTATTTTTTGTAAAGAGATGGAGGAAACTTCTATTCATGTTCTTCTCCATTGTCCTTTTGTTTGGCTAATCTGGTCTCACTTTGTTAATTGGTGGGGGCTACAATGGGTTTTACCAGGTTCAGTTCAAGACCTACTGGATTGGTGGGCTGGGTGTAGGCACACTAAGATGGTAAAGAAGATATGGAGTGTAGTCCCTTTGGGTATTTTATGGTCAATCTGGAAACATAGGAATGATTGCGTGTTCAATGGGGTGCAGCCCTCTTTTGATACTTTATGTGAAAACATTAAGGTCAGAATTGCAGTGTGGGTCAAGTCAGCTTTTACCTTGGACTACTCTGTCTATGATCTGATTTACAATCTCAATCAGGTGAGAACGTGTCTGGGCTACTGCTGATATGTCTCTGGTATATCAGTTGGGCTGCAATTGGGATAGCTCTATGGGTTGAAGCAGTGGAGGAGGCCTGGTTTAAGGGATTTTTTGGATCCAGTTACTGAGTTTTGTATTGCCTCTGTCCTACTTTGATATGTCTGCTAGGTTGTCTTGCAGTCTTGCTGGTCTGCTGTATGGTATTGTAGGTCTGTTTTGTTGTATGTGGTGGATTGGTGGCTGCAAATAGGGTCCGAGAATGTCTATTGCTGTGTGTTGGATTTTGTTTCAGATTTGGGAGCTGAGTGGTGTGCAACCTGCTGGGGTGTGCAATCTGCCTACTGTGTATTCTGCTGGGGTGCTATGGTGTGAGTTTTGCTGCTGGAGGTTCTTTCAGTTTTTGCTGCTGGGTGGATTTACTATGGTGTGAGCTTCTCACCTAGTTTGTTTTGCTGCTGGAGGTTGTTTCAGTGTTTTTCTGCTAGCTTTGCTTTTGGGATGGCTGGGTCTTCTTCAGTGGCTGTGCTTAATTTTGTTGGATAGGTATGTTGACTGTGCCTTGGTGTGTGCAGTGCCTTGTCTGCTCTGTGTTAATCTGCCTTGGTGTGTTCTGTCCAGGAATTGGGAAGGGTGTGTTCTGTTTTGCCTGCTGTTGGTGTGTTCTGTCCAGCTATAACTGGGTGGTTTGTTAGTTTTGGGAAGGCTTTTGATCTATTGGGAGCTTATCAGTTGGGGTCCTGCTGTGGGTGATGTCCTTCTGAGTTGAAAAGTTGGTGGTGTGTATCTGTGGCTGCCTTGTGTGGGTGATGTCCTTCTGATTAGGTGTTATGCAGCACATCAATCCGGGTCTGCTGTGGTGGTGCTGGGTAGGTGTTTTGCAGCATATCAGTCTGGGTGGAGGGTGTGCTGTGTGCCATGGTTGGATTCTGCTTCAGAATTTTTTGATAAGTAAATCTTGTCAAGTGAGGCTGCTGCTGTGCTTCAATTTTGGAAAGCATAGCCTGGCTGCTGCTGTGTTTTTATTGCTGGGTGTTTTGCTTCTTTTGTTGTCTTTTTTCTTCCTCTCTTTTGGTGGTTTCTCACCAACTGGCGCTTGGTGCTTTTTAGTCCCAAGCTCCTCTTTATTGATGTATTCTTTCATTTCTTGTTGGTTTCATCAATAAAGATTTTCTTTGCCGATAAAAAAAAAAAAAAAAAAATCATTATTATACTTTATTTTATTATATTGAAACGTCTATGAATCTACATATGTATATATACATCAATTAAAAGTTTATTTTAACATCATTAATGATAAAAAGATATAATATTTTCTCACCACAAAATATATTTCGTTTAATGGTACACACCATAAAATCAACCATTAAATAATTATTATAATCCTATATAGTAAATAATAACAACTCCTAAGGTGGTTATTACCAATCACATTTTAAAAGGACAAAATAGTTAAATGTGAATCATTAAACAAACTCAATTTAAATTAAATCTAAGTCATGGGTCTCACCCATAAGTCAAATATGGTCCAATTATATACCAAAATAGACCCAACAAATTTATCTCAAATCATGGTCCGAACACCCAAAACACAATTTTAAATTCTGCTATAAATTAAACTGAACACCAATCAGTCTGTGAATTTTCATAAAATAAATACTCATAATTATATTCTGAAATTTTTATCCAACGTGCTAGACTAATATGGGAACAACATATAAAAATTTTATAATTTTCTGAGATCGGGAACTATTTTAAAAAAATAAAAAACTGAATTGCTTTTGCATAGAATTTACACGGCAATCAAATTCGAAAATTTGCTCAATTAAATTATGCGCTGGCTATTTAAAAATAAATAAATAAAATAAAAAATAAATTGGGTCATTACAATTACCCTATTTATTAAGAAATTTTGTGTTTACCTAAATTCGGCTTAGCCCAATCATAGGACCATTGTGGTAATTTTAAGTCCAACACCCACAAAAATAAATAAATAATCAAATTCAAATTCAAATTAAGCCTAAAAATTAAATAGATTAAAAAAACTAGTCCAACCCAGCCTTATGGATCAAAATATCAATACTAAAGTTTTCTTAAAAGAGAGTTGGGTTGGGCTGGGTAGACTAGGTCAGTGAACTCGTGTTCACATGTACATACAACTCAAAATTAATTGCCATTATATGGATGGACCTCTAAATTTTTTGACTTAAACTCCGTATCTAAGTAGTCCGGATGACAGAGAGACGATAGAAACAAGCGAAATAAATTTAATTAGATACTTAGCTTAAGAGCCCACTCAAAATTTAATTCTAACACGTGTTAGAATTATGACGACATATATAACAAAATCATTTAACATTTGGGTTTCATTACATAAAATATTTTTGATTCATTTTATGTTGTTTGGTTGACCAAAAAGCAAATAAAATATTTTTTATGAAAAATATTTTTGCATTATTTTTTCAAAAATGACTGACTTATCAAAATTTGGTAAGTCAATTTTTACAAAGTTGGACTTTGATTTACTACATTTTCAATACAATAAACTTTTCTAATAAATATTTTAGCTCACTAAAAAGTCATAAATGACACTTTATTGAATCAAAATTTCTCTTTTAGGCAATAAAATATTTTTGTTTCAAGTGTCAACTAAATATCAAAAAACAAAAACAAAAATATTTTTTCTATGTAAAATTAATTTACAAGAATTTTTTTTTTCTTTAAAATAATTTACATCAAAATAAACGGGGCCTTGGTGGGAGGGGCAAAGGCTATATGAAATAGAAGGGTGGGTTTTTTTTTTTTCTTTCATAAATTCATTTCATTTTATTTTCTCAACATAAATCTCTTCACAAATACAACCTTAAACAGTGCCGGAATTAAATCTTCATAATTAAAGAAGAAAATTGGTTATAATTAAAAAAATAAAATGACATAACTTAGACGTGTGCATAGTAGAATTTCTCAATGATGCCATCTAATTAATGATATAATGATTTGTATGCATAAACAGAGAGGAAATTAATGGGTTGTTTCAATTAATCATTTTATTTTGTACTCTCTAAAATGTCTAAACTAGAATTAAAGTAATTTATTTTGAATCATTAGTGTTTTTTTAATTTAAAAAATATGATAGTCCCAAATATACACAAGAGTAGCTTTGCATACTATTTATTTAATTCCTTAATTTCAACAATTAATAATTTTTCATCAAATTCCATATTGTACAATTAGTTAGAAAAATCTTACACTTTACAAATACGAAAACAATTATGCATAGACAATCAATGATTGAAGAAAATCTAATCATAGAAATTTGTAAGAGCATCCACAATGAAGTGGCTAAAAAATGGTGTGTTATTGTTGGAACAATCTTCTGTGTAAATAAAATAAATCGAAACTAATTCAAACAAAATAAAATAAAACTTACAGTATTTATTTTGTCGATCCAAATGGAAAATAAAAGACCAAGTCGAGTGTGTGAAACTTGTCCTTAAGACAGATTCGCCCCGCTATGGTACTTACGGTTATGTGGCGTCTATCTCCCAAGATACAATGATCTTCATAAATTGTAGTAGCACTCCAAACAATTTGTTCGGCGAACAAAACCTGTGTTCTAACCCTCTTAATTTTATTTTTAAACTAATATGAAGAATAATGCACCAGTGATAAAAGTTTGGACAGCAAAAGAATTATTTTCAGATTGTTATTTCGGTGCCCAAGACTGCTGGAAATGGTCTGAATTTATAGGAAAAAAAATTCTGTCCCATCAGGTATGTAAACTGCCGAACAGATATGACACTGTTTTAGGACAGATTTAGATTGGGAATTGGACAGATCTACAACTGTGCAGATTTGAATCTGTCCGAATTTCAACAGATTAAAACTTGTCTTGACAGGATTTTCTAGATGTTGTTATCAACCACAATCTGTAGGAGCAAGTCTACAATAAATAGACCCGAACAGGTACAAATTAGAAGTGAACAGGTGTAAACTATTTTTGAACAGATGCAGTTATAAAACAAACAGATTTGCAGCCAGGTTTTTGAATCTGTTCGGCAGTTACAAATTAGTAACTGCTGGGCAGTTATTAGCACTGTTCAAACAGTTTAAAAAACAGAATTCGGACTGGAAGAAGCAGAAAACATGGACATAAAATTTAAATTCAAATTGATTTAAATTTCATTTAGATTTTTTCTGGAAAAAAAAAATTCAAATAAATTAATATTAGAACCGACCAGACCCACACCTGCTACGGTCGGATGGCAGCGGTGGTGTGCTTGTGGTGGTTTGGGCTAAGGTTCACTTTGTCCATAACTCCCCCCTTTTACAAACTTGGGGTGCCCCTTGGGGCCCAACCCAAGTGTTGTAGGTTAGAGCTTATATACTTAATAAAATTCTCTTAAAGTTTCAATGTGGGACAAGCCTCACAAGGAAACCCACATTTAAAACTTAAATGTTCAATTCCACGAACCCGAAAACGACGTCAAGTTCCCATTTACTCATAAATGGTTTTGACGAACCGTCTTCACCGTGTGACTTGCCACGTGGCAAGGAACACTTCACTTCTTCGGACCCGCCCCAAAAGACGTTTGGGCCCACTCAATTTTGGGCTCAAAGTCGGCCCAAAATAAGCCTAATAAACCAATTTTTTTCCAACAGTTATATGATAAAAAGTAATAAAAGTGTGGTTCAAAAATTTGTGTTAAGGTGTGTTAAGAGTTTATTAATTTTAAAGAGTGAGTGGTGGTGTAATGGATGTGTTAAAGTGTGTGTTGATAATATATCTATATATATATATGTGTGTGTGTGCATGTGTGTGCGTGTGTGTGCGTGTGTGTGGAACCCACTTTTATGCCAACTCTCCTTCCCTTCTCTCTCTCTCTCTCTTCTTGTGCTTCCAACTCTGCCACAGCAGAGTTGGGTTCCCACCCCACTGCCCCTGTCTTTCTCTCTTCTCTTCTCTCTCTCTCTCTCTCTCTCTCTCGATGGCTGCAGTTAACACACAAATTATCATCTAACACTAATTTTGACCACTAACGTTGGCCTTAGCAGCTCCATTACACTACAAAACAATATTTTTACCTCAACAATGATTCATCCTCCTAAAACTTGAAATCTAATTGAGCTCTAGCGATTTGAAAAAAAATAAAAATACTACAAGGCCAAAATATCACATCAGATGGGGCCCACACACATATTAGAGCTATCTTTGTAGAGCTCTCAAACATTTCTCATTTTTATCTGGCCAAAAATTGGCATCTGACACTAACAACATCCTTAGTGTGTCCATTGTGGATGCCTTAATGTGTCCATCGTGGATGCTCTAAGCCTAAGATCAAAAATCATAAGTGAAGAGGCTAATCTTCCTCGACTAGCACGATATTGTCTGTTTTGAAATTAGACAAAAACTAGCAGTTAACTCCTCACGGCTTTAAAAGGCCTCATATTAGTGTCTAAAAGACTTAGTCCATACATATGTAGTGGAGCTGTGATCTCTCACAAAGCGATGTCGGATAGTACACCCACATAACAATCCAGTGGTTGGCTGCTTGAGTAGAAAATGCCTCGTACTAGTCTAAGAGAGTTAGTCCATACTTATGTAGTGAAACTATCTGGTGGTTAGCTGCTTGAGCAGAAAAGGCCTCATAGTAATCTAAGAGAGTTAGTCCACTTAGATAGTAGAGCTGTGATATCTTACAGAGCAATGTGGAATAGTGCACTCACATAACTTCCTAGTGGACTCTAGTCTAAGGAAATTAGTCCACTTATGTAGTGGAGTTGTATTCTTTCACAGAGCAATGTAGAATAGTGCACCCACAATAAAAAAATGTCACCTAACAAAAGGAAGAAATAAATAATAAAAAAATTATAATGTAAATAAATAATCAATCATTACCTTTAGTAATGATTAACTCCATCGATTAGTTGAGAGTATGACTGTTAAATTAATTAAGTTACTCAACTTCAAATTGTTAAAATTTGATTTGAAATTAACTCGTTATATAAACAAATTAAATGAAAATACATCTTAAAACTTGTTATACTTTCAAGTCAAATTTTAAGAATTTATTAATCATCCCGATAAACTTTATATACACTATAAAAAAGTTAATTATTGAAATTTAATTCGTGTTTGATTTGTTAAAAATTCGTTCAAAATTGACTCGTTATATAAAAGGGGTCCTCATTTTTTTATTTATTTTTTATTTTTTGGTTTTCCAGAGCAGTAATGTTCCATCAAATTGGTATAGACAAAATTATCCTCACATTTCACTTAAAATAGAGTATTGAAAGGCAAACTGATTTACCAAGCTTCATGAGGCTAGCATGGACAATATTGTCATTTCAAAAATTAAATTTGAAACTCACATTATTGATTCAAGTGTATGGTTATTTAAGGAGCTGACCTATTTGACAGATTTTCTATTAATTAGGTTGCTCTATCATTGCCCACTAACATTGCTGCATATTTAAAAAAAAAAAAAAAAATTAATTAGAAAATTTCTTTGCGTTTAAAATGAATGAATCTGAGCATCACATTATATTAATTTTAAATCTATTTAAAATTTTAAATTTTGAACACTTATTTTTTTCTGCATATATTATCTATAGCTTTTTAATTATGAATTTTAAAAAAAAAGTACAATTAAAACTGTAAAATAAATCAAATTACTTAAATTCAACTCGTATTTGACTTGTACATAAACATATCAATTTTAAACACATTCTAAAATTTATTGAATTTTCAAAAAAAAAAAACTTCAAAGGAAAAGTTTAGGGAACCAGATAAGGTTCTAAGAAATTACAATAAATTTTATATTTACAGTGTTTATTTAAATTTTTTGTTGTGAGGTTAAATCTTGAGTGAATCTTGTTATAGATTTCAAATTATTAATAATTTTTTCATGGTTTTTTTTTAGATATATAATATTACTAAACTTTAACAATCTATTACTTAGTTCAGCTTGGCTAAACTTTTATATATAATATAAAAATCAAAATACTCAAATTCGGCTCGTGATCAGCTCTATTAAAGATTGTTTGGAATTAATTCAAAAAATAAATAAGTCAAATTTAAACACATTTTCAAACTCATTAAATTATCAAGTCTAAGTGCATCCCCAACAATGTTACTTATATTTTTGTCAAATTGTGCATTTTGTATTTTAGATGATCACTTTTTCAATTTCTTTCTCTAACAATGCTCCTTATTCTTTCTCTACTTTATTATTTTATTATTCTTTTTCAATTAAACTTATTTTTTAGAAAGTTAATGCGACAATTAGATATGAGAGAATAAAGAAAAGAAAAAAGAAAAAAAGAAAAGAAAAGAGAGATATTAATATTATATGTTTAGAGAATGAATAGTGACTCTCCAAATATAAAGAGTCACTATAATATTTATTAAATTAAGGAACTTTTTAAGTAGTTTCTTGGGGATGATTTTTAAATTTCTCACTCCCTAAAATAGTTAAAAATTGATAATAGTATATCTATTGGGGATGTTCTAACCTTAAATAACTTATCAATAATATTAGGAACATATAGGATCAAACACAAAATGAATAACGATGTCTCACAAAATAAGATGGGTCCTATATGTGGATCTCACATAATATAAGCCACATTTTTTTATAAAACATATGTATTTAGTCTTCTGTCCACCTGCTCTGACTCATTTACAACCTAAGCATGATAATACATTTTACTCTTTTTTGTTTGGAAAATAATATACAAGTCAACTTTATAGACTCATTTTTTAGATCTAGTACAATGATATGATACTCTATTAAAATATTTAAGTCAATTTGTTCTCTCATTTAAGTCAATATGTCAATAAGATGATTGGATTGATGATTAGAGAATAAATGAGAGAACAAATTGACTTAAATATTTTAATAGAGTATCATATCATTGAGTTTAGAAAACAAGTCTAATTTTTTGGCCTGAATAGCAATACTCTTTTTGTTTTGTTTGATACAACCATGATAGTACTTACCAATAATGCATGAAAGCCTGAAAACAACTCAAGCTCCAACAATGGCCTCAATCACCATTGAGGATCTCCATCTTTTCCACACAGCAGACAGAGAAATCTTCACTAGGCTCATCATCCACCTCATGCGAGACCCAGGACAGTCTCTCCTAGTAATGGCCCTATGGCTCTGGCTAGAAGAGAAGAGATTCCCAAACATCATAGCAAAATTGCTCAACAGATCAGACTTCATCCTCAACGCCATGGCTGACGAAGCCACAACCTGTCTCCAAGCTCTCGAGTCCAAAACTGCCTTCTCTTCCCCTTCTGGATCCACCATGTCAGTCACTGCCAAAATCATAGGAAAACCCATCTCTATCCCCATGATCACCCACATCAAGTTCACTGCCATAGTCGAAATCAAAACCTTCTTCAACAATGTCTGTTCCCTAATTTTCAGACATTTTACAACAGGTTTTGGGTTCTCTTAATCAACCACTGCCTGTTTCGGGTTTTCCTCATCCGATTTTCGGGAATACAACGGTCATTTCACTGCCCCTCAGCCATCACTTGCCAACCGGAGGGCTGTGGGGTTGGTCGCATGAGATTAAAGTTCCGGTGGATGATCGAACCATGTTCTTGACTTTCTCAAGAGGGTACCCGGTTAGTGAAAGCGAAGTTAAGGAGCTTTTTACGGGGTGTTTTGGCGATTGTGTCAACAATGTTGATATGGATGAGTTTAACTCGGTTGATCAACCTTTGTTTGCTCGAATGGTAGTTTGTGGTGTTTCGATTGTGGATGAAATTTTGAAGGGGAGTAGTATTGCAAAGTTTCGGATCAATGGGAAGCATGTTTGGGCAAAGAAAGAATGAACGCCAAGACGGTTGATGAAGAGCCATTGCTAGGTCTGAATTTTCAGTATGAAGAATATGGAGCTTGCTACTACTTATTAGGGTTGTGGCATTGGTTTCTTTTTTTTGTATTGTTTTTTTTTTTTTTAGCACTTTAAAATTCAATGTGTGTGTAAATATTTGAAAAATACTTATATTTTACTCCATTTTTCAGTTAGTTTTTTTTGTCTTTCTTAGTTTGAATTATGTCAAATTTATTTACTTTTTAAACCTATCTCGATTAGATTTTGATATTGTTTTATTATAAATTTATCTTATTTTTGTATTTACCGAAAAAATAAATCAAATTGAAAAAGTTCAAAAAATGACAAATAAGTCAAAAAATTAAGGTGGTTTCTAGTTTTATCCAAATGAAATGTCTTCGTCTTGCGTTTCATTTTCATTTCCTCTTGCATTCCACTTTTCCCTTAATTTTTTTTTCCTTCTTATTCCCTTCATAAATGCATTATTTTCTATTCCTTTATGTGAATGATTTCTTTTTCTTTTTCTTTTTTTATCAACAAAAGAATATTTATTGACGAGCACAAAAAATATTAGAAAGTGATACATCAATATATGAATTATTTCACTTTATATATTTATGTTCATTATTTCTAATTATATGGAGAAGAAAATTCGAATTGCAAAGGGAGGATTAAATGTATCATAATTGAAATGACAATAATCAAAATTTAGGAATGGTTGTTTATTGAATTTTGTATACATCACAAATATCATAAGTATTACAAATCGAAATTAAATATATATATATATATTAAATTTTCATCATTTTCTCTATGGATGTACAATTCCTTTCAGTATACTGTTCTCATTCTCCATTATGTTCCAGGTATTTGTAGCGATCCTAGTTTTTCCACTTCGCTGAGTATGTCGGGGATCGAGCGGCCGTTTATGCCACTTTGCAAAATGCATTAGAAGTCGCTTGTCCGCTCGAGCAGCCGTTTGTGCACTCAAGCGGAGAATGTTTAGTTCTAGAAGTTTGACCTGTCTGCAAAAGTATTGGGAAAGTGTATTTGACGCTCGAGCGAGGTTTTCCACGATCGAGTGGACCATGTTATATCAGTTCGTGAATATGATATTTCAGATTACTTTTGTATATCTTTCTCTCTAAAAACCCTTTCCTCTCCCTTCTCTCTACTTTTCCCTACGTCAAATTGGATCAAAACCTTGATTTCTCAAGATCCATTAGAGTTCTGCCATAGGTTCTTCATCAAAGTTGGTTAACTTCTTGAGGGCTTCATTGTGTGCGGTGAAGATTGAGTTTCGACATTGTTGATTTTGGGGGTTTCATTTCATTTCTTCTTCAAAACTTGAGGTGGGGATTTTCTTAGAGTTATGTATATATTTTTGCAAGATCTATATGATTTTTGAAATATTTTTTCGATAGCTTTGAAAATTGATTGTTGATTCAAGAAGTTGAGTGATTTTGAAAGTGGGTTTGTCTCTTATTCTTTTAAAATGATCTTATGGGTTTTGATCTTCGTTGATTGAAGAAAAGATGATTTTGGAAAGTTTTCTTTCAAAAGATTTGAGTTGTATAGTTTTGGTGAGAAAACCTAGAATTTGGAAATTTTTTTTTTTAAAAAGACTGAAAATCCATGAATGATATTGTTATATTTATTTTGTGTGTCAAAATAAATAGATGTTTGGAAAATTTCTTATTTATATTTATATAAATGATGAATTTCAGGGAATATGAGAATTATTGTTCAAAACGTTGAAATAGTCTTGAAATGACTAATTGTTAAGGATACTTGAGAAGATGGAATTGTGTTATTCCTTGGATGATGAATTGGAATAAAAGTATTTATATTCATCTTGTGTTATTGGTATAACAATTCATTTGATTACATTAAACTTTGAAAGTTGATTTGAAAACTTGCATTGAGAAAAGAATGTTGAGAAACAAGTTTTCATGAAATGGTTTTGGGGTAAATACGTTGGTAAGTCTTGATAGGTGCTGTAAATGATATTGAATAAGTTGGCCTGAGAGTCCAGGGTGAAAGACTGAAAACCCGTGAGGATAGGTGTCGAGCCTTCCGGTTAATACCGGTAAAAATGACAATTTGGTAGTACTTGTATAGTCTACTTGCAGACACCGACCTAGGGATTACCAGAGTTGTATTTACCACCCTTGAAATAAATTGTTAAGTTTTGAACAATTGAAATTGCATGACATCATTGAGTATGATGGTTTTCAAAAGATGAAAATGTGATTTATCTTCAAAAAGGGCATAGCATGGCATGTGCATTTCATCTCTTGAGACTTGTATAAAATGTATATACTTTGTTAAGGATTTCCTATTGGGCTTTATGTTCACCCTACGGGATTTTTGTACAGGAAAAGATGTGGTGATGCCGCCTAACTAAAGGCGAGGAAATGTGTGTTGAGAGTAAGAGACTCTCATTTTGTTGTGACTCTGTGTGTAAGCCAAGGGCTATATATGTGTGGGTTTGAATAACCGTTTTGTGTAACCAGGCTCAAGCCTTGAAAACTTGTAAACCCTTGGGGATATTTATTTGTTTATTTACTTGTTGTTGGATTATTGTATTGTTGCATAAAGAACTATTGTATTATGTAATGTAAGTTTGGAGATTTATATTCGGTTTTCCTTGAAAGAGCCATGATTGTTGTATTATCATTTGGGCTAGAAATTTGCGGTGTTACAGTATTACAATGCATAACTAAAGGTGCCTTGTGATTTGCATGTTTTAGATACACACATGCTAATTAGGTCTTATTCTCCTTAAAATTTGTTTTTATTTTCACAGTAATGTTGGGACTAAAAAATTCAGATGCAAAAAAATATTAAAACAAACAGTATATGTTATCTAGATTCATTCTAAGTGATCACATATTGTTTTCATGATATTTTCTTTGGCTGACATTTTAATCTCTAACAATACTAGTATTTTTTTAATATAAAAAATGACTTTAATATAGTATATAGAGAAAACAAAGACCTAGTGACTATGATAAGCAAGACACTTTAGGTACAGTAGAAACAACATTTCCTCAAACATTCTTGCAGGTAGCAAAAACTTCAGATCCATCCATTGACAGTGTTATTTTGATACGTTCCATCGTAATGTTGGTGCAGGGCACATTTGGGCTGCAATCTAATGTAATTTCTTCTTTATTGGCCAATGTTCCATGCACATCCGCAAAATACACATTACTCACTTGTACCACATTTGTCTACATCATCGTCAAAACCAAACAATGCAATCAAACTTTCATGAAATTTGTCTATCATTTTGTTATTTTATAACAATTACAGATACTTTCCCCCAAGTTTCTAAAATGACCATTACCTTCCCTGAGTTGCCCTCCATTAAGATGGTATTATTTTTTTGAAGTGTTGTTGGAAGACTTGTATTATTTTAGTGTTGTGAGGTTGGTTTCTATTTATTGGAATGGATGAAGGGTAAAGTGGGATGTTAAAAAATATTATGCTCACCACATCAATTCCAATCTTCTTAAAGATAGAAAACTAACAGAAAGGGGGAATTTAAAACACTATTCCAAAGCAAAGGGTATGATAGTGTCATTTTAGAAACCTAGAGGAAGATATTTGCAATTGTCATAAATTTTAAAGGAGATCAATTTAATTTACTTTTTTGTGTCAACAGAAATGATAAGACAAGAAACTAATAGGTAACAACTCTCGTGAGCTTAATCATAAGGACCCTTACTAGTTAAGGAGTCAGATATAAAAGATTTAGACGGGTTCGATAAAGAGAGAGAGAGAGAGAGAGAGCTCATCCTTGAAAGTTTGCAAGGAAATTCAAGAACTAGGCGGGTTAGCTCAAGATTTAGCTTTGGTTGGAAGAATTGAAGTTTTTGCTGAGTAATCAAACTCCAAAATTATGAGTTCAAGATCATAATTATGTGAATCCAAAAATGAAATGAAGCTAAGAATGAAATTTGAGTTGAATATGATGAAATTGAAGATTGTGTAGACATGCATGTGAGCATCCACCATGATTATGTACATTTGAGCTTCTAGCATGTTAAATATGTAGAATTAGTAGTTAATCTAGACATGCCTCCTTGAATTATAGGACTATGAAATTCGGTTGCATGATTTTGAAGCTATAGAGCTCAAATCCATGTTTTGATGATGATAGAAAGGAGTTTAAGTTTGAATTCATGCTTGCATGGAAATGTAGAATGATGATTTGCCAAATTCATGAAGTTTTATGAAGTTTATGTATGAGACATGTAATTCTTCAAGTATTAATGTTCAAGTATATGTTTTTGAAGTTTTTGGGTAAGTTATGCATGACTTTGGCCCCTGGAAATGAGTTTTGATCTTTAAACAAAGTTCTAGGATTTCCAGAAGTTTTGAAGGGATTTGCATAGTGGCTCAAGCAACAGACTTTATGCTCGAGCGAACCTTGTTTTGCAAGACTCCTCGCTCGAGCGTCAGGAATCTCGCTCGAACATAAAATTCATGCAACCAATACTTTACAGAGTTTTGCAGGTCGCTCGAGCGACCAAAGCTACGCTCGAGCGAAGAGCCCTATTTCAGAAATTTTGAAAAGTTATTTTGTGTTTCGTTTTCCATTCTCTTTCATTTCCAAGCACTCTTAGGCATGCATTGAGCATTGTAAATGACCTAAAAGGATAAGAAAGAGACCTAAGAGAAATAAATAAATTAAGAACGGATTGAATCACTTGTGACCCAATATGTTATGAAATGTGTAGGGTCAAGCGCAAGGGAAAATCCATCGGCAGAACACTGTGAGTAATATCTTAATGGGGATATTTTGAAGTATGCTACTTTCCAAATGCTTACTCCTATATAAGTTTCATAGATTTGTTAATTTGAATTGTGAACGAATATTTGTTATGCCAATGAATGAATTGGGCCCGAGGCCATTTGACCTGAATGAATTGGGCCCAAGGCTGTTTGACATGAATGGATTGGGCCCGAGGGCATTTGACATGAATGAATTGGGCCCAAGGTCGTTTAACATGAATGGATTAGGCTCGAGGTCGTTTGACATGAATGAATTGGGCCTGAGGCCGTCTGATATGAATAAATTGGGCCCAAGGCTGTTTGATATGAATGATTGGGCCAAAGGCCGTTTGACATGTTTGAATTGGGCCCAAGGCCATTTGACGTGAATGAATTGGGCCTGAGGCCGTCTGACATGAATGAATTGGGCCCGAGGCCGTTTGATATGATAGGCCAGAGGCCATTTAATATATTTGGGCCTGAGGTCGTTCGATGTACTAGATAGGAATATGAATAGGCAAAAGACCGTTTGATATGTCCATTATGAATTTCATTCATGTAGCTTTTTGTTTTGATATTATTCACTGGACTTTTGCTCACTCTCATTTAAATGTATGTAGGCGAGCAAAGAGATGTCCAAACCCAGCCTTAATGAAGAATGTAAGAGGAAGTCAAGTTTTGTGGAGTCAGCCTGAACATCTCACGCACGTGACTTTGTTTTTGTTCTTTTATTTACTCTTTTGCTATCTTGGTGGATACATTGGATCACCCATGTACATAAACTTTTGTTTGGCTGACTACTATTTGAAGTTCATGGATGAACAAGGTCTTAATTCTGCCGATATGTGTGGGTTATTATGAAATGCTTTTGGAATAATTTTATTATGCCATGTAAGCACAGCTCATTTGACAAAATTTTTAAGTCTACTTCCATTTTGGCCCCTTATTTTTATTGATATATGTCTAATCAGGTTTGAGGTTGTAGGTAATCTCTTTATTACTGGCCGGTTATGACTTTAATCCATAGGGGCGGGTTCCGGTCATGACAGTTACACATGTGAATTTCCGTCATACCGCTATAGCGGCTATAACAGGTGGCGGTAACCACTATAACCGTTACGTAACGGTTGCGGGCATTTTTTAAAACCTTGGATCATTAGAACCTGCACGAAGGGAGCGAATGACAACTTTAGGACAACTCCGAATCACACAGGCTATTTTCTAAATCTTTTTTTTTTAGTATTTTGATATATATATATATAATTTTTTGAAACTGTATGAAAACTATTTTCAGAATCTGTTTTATTCAATATATTATTCTATACGATTGTTTTAGAGTAATTATTATTCAATTCCCGTAACACCAGCTTTATTCCAATGCAATCCCCAGTATGCTGGTTTCACGATTCTTCAGAGTTTATACGTAGTGGCTTGGCTTCCCTATATGGGATCCTCGTAAAAACCCTCGGGATTGAACCCACCATATGCCAATTATAACCCCTGTACACCCTTGCATGAATTCTAGCTACAATGTTTCTAAAAGTACTCTGCGTGTTATAATGGACCTATTTCATCATGACAACAGTATCTGTGAGGTAAGGGACATAGAAGGTAATTTCTTATTTTCTCTGTCATTTTTGACTCCATATGACTAATGGTGTGCGTGCCTTTCTGCTGTTTTTAAGGAGATTGAGCTAAACAAAGCCCAGTGGAGTGCTTTGTTTGATCCTTATCTATTTTTCGAGGCATACAAAAACTATTTGTAGATTGACATAATTGCGGCAGATGCTGATGATTTGCTAGCTTGGAAAGGCTGGGTGGAATCTTGGCTTAGGCAACTTACTCTGAAGGTAAGTTTTATTCTTCTTTTTTGGTACCAAAATTCGTCGATGATTATTGATCTTATGGACTTGATCATGATAGTTTTCCTTTCTAATCTTTGCGTTCTATGTCACATTGCAGATAGAACGGGACACATATGGCATGTTGCAATGCCATCCTTATCCAAATGAATATGTAGACACATCCAAATCGTGCCCCTTATTGTGCATTTTTCATGGACTTGTAGAGGAAACAGGGGGTAAAAGTTGAAGAAGGCTAGCAATTTGATATAAATGTGTTAGATATATATTATTATTTTATACTTATCTATCTGTATTGTAGATGTATCTCATCTCCTTTTCTATACTTATCTTTGGTGTATCTCTATCTCCTTGTCTATACTTATCTAGGTTTCTTCTAAGCCTATATATACAGTCTTCTTGTATTTCATGATTTAATTCAATATAGAGTTTTTCTTTTCTCTTCTCTCTCTACTTTTATAACACGGTATCAGTGCTTGGGATTTTCTCCTAGCCCTATCTTTTTCTTCGTCACATTTTTTTCTGTCTGGCAGCTTGATTTTGTCTCACGTTGGTTTCTGCGTATCCAGTCCATCCCTGATTCAACGTTTGGACTATACCATCATTTTCATCTTTTCAAGACGAAGCCAACGCTGCGCACTGCCCAAACACCGAAAAAATGCTGTGACACTTTTTACGCACCCCGCGCGCCATGTTGCTCCTGCCACGCGCTATCTTGCGCTGCGGCCTCACCTGCTAACGTGAATCGCGTGTTCTGTCGTCATCGCTAACGTCAGCCCTGGCCTTCCGTACGTCACTGCCCCTGCTTACTAACATGCGCCGCGCGCACCTCTGCTAAGGTGTGCCACATGTTTTATGACAGCACTACCCCCTGCTTATTAACATGCATCGCGCACACCTCTACTAATTTGCACCACGCATTTTGTGACGTCATCTCCCTTTGTTATGACATCAGCCCTAATTTTGGTTGACCAACTCAGTCCACCCACTTTGAGCAATCGATTCACTACCTTTCTGGTCATTTTTTTTGGCTCTATCAAACCTTATCCTAACTATTTTCGGCCTTCTAAATTTGCTGGTGTGTTCTGTTTTGGTAAAATCAGACTCTATACAACCTCTTCTTCTCTTTTTTTGCCTCCTTTGAGCATCATGGATCATTCTGACAACATCCATTCAATCTCCGTTACACTTGATGGGTCCAACTATGTTCTTTGGGCCCAAGCTCTCTCTGGATTCATCAAAGGGAAGCTACTTTGGCGTCTTATCACTGGTGCACTTTCTAAACCCATCCAGGAAGCAATAGAGACTAGATTTGCTTTCAATGAACGTCTAGATGAATGGGAAAGGAAGAACTACTAGATTATCACATGGTTTTGGGCCACTTCTATTCCTTTCATCAGTCTTCAGTTTGGACGCTTTTAGGATGATGATTCCCTTGCCTTTCCTGCCAAAGCAATTTGGGATTTCTTGAAGGAACGTTATCAGACCACTGGCCATGTTCATCAATATCAACTATTGCAAACTCTTCATCACATGCACCAAGCACCCGGTCAATCTCTTAATGACTTCTTATCTCAGATGTCATCTGTTTGGGACCAGCTCGCTCTTTCTGAACTTCCATGGGCCCATTCTGAGGATGCACAACTATTTATTACTTATCAGAATCATCAACGACTATTTCAATTTCTTATGGCCTTTCATAGCACTTTTGAGCCCGTGCGTGATTTTTTGCTCCATCGTTTGCCCTTGTCCACTTTAGAGCAATCCATTACTGAGCTCCTCTTAGAGGAGACTCGTTTTGGGATTCTCAAATCTCAAAACATGGATTTTGTTCTTGCTAGGCCATCATCTCAGAGTTCCTCATCTTCACAGCCAATCATATGCAGTTATTGTTGCAACCGAGGCTTGCTAGCCAATCATTCTCTTGTTCACTGCTAGGTTCGTGAATGCTTGACTTGTCACAAGACTGCTCCAGACCATCTCCAAAGCAATTGTCCTCGAGCTCCCTCCACTACTTCATCCAAGAAAGGGGCTTCTCGTTTTGGGTATCAGTCCAAATCTGGCCACGGTTCTCACTCTGCTGAGCGTTCCTCTACTCCTTTTTTCTCTATGGATAATGTTGAGCCCATCATCCACAAAGTGCTCGCCAAATCTGGTACTCCTCCCTCTACTGCTCTTTCAATAACCTCATGTAACTCTTAATGGTATTTTGATTTCGCATGCTGTAATCATATGACTTTTGGCTCCACTATGTTTTCTTCTTTATCATCATCATCTTCTATTCCCACTATACACACTACTGATGGTTCTCATATGCTTGTTAGTCACATTGGCCAAATCTCTACTTCCACTGTGTCTTTTTTTGATGCTTATCATATTCCTACTCTTCAATTGAACCTTATCTCTATTGGTCAATTATGTGAACTTAGTCTAACCATTACCTTTTCTGCTAATGGTTATTTGGTGTAGGACCCTCAGACGAGACAGATCCTTGGGATAGGCTGTAAGCATGGACGTCTGTTTGTGCTTATCCATCTTCGCAGTCCACACAAATCATCTACTGCTATTGCTACATCTACTATGTCTTTTTTACATCTTTGGTATTGTCACTTAGGACATGTCTCTTTTAGTCGTTTGAAAACTTTAGTTTCTAGTGGTCAGTTAGGTCATGTCTGTCTTGAAGATGTTGATTGTTTATCTTGTCAAATTGTTAAACAACATGTCTTACCTTTTAACAACAGTAATTCTATTTCTACTGCTCCTTTGATCTTGTGCATTCAGATATTTTGGGACCTTCCCTCACACCGACCATGGGGGGTCCATATATTTTGCGATTTTTGTTGATGATTTTTCTCGCTATACTTGCCTTTTTCTTTTCAAAAATCGCTATGAACTTAAACAGATCTACTATGATTTCTCTGCCATGTTTCGCACTCAGTTTCTCGTACTATTAAGCTTTTTCGTTTTGATAATGCTAAGGAGTACTTTGATTCTGATTTTCTTTGTTTTCTTTGGGCTTATGGTACTGTAGACACCCCATTTTTGACCACCCTTAAGACTTGGGCGCGACTGATGGTTTACTTGGTGTTGGAAGGTGTGCAGGGCAAAGGTTCAATTTCTTCAGCAAGAAGAGAGACAAATCTCAACTTCACACCCCGTTTTGGACCAAAACTATTTTGAACGGTTTTTAGACCTTAAAACCCTCTCTTTCAAAATATTTTTGAAATAAAGTTTCTACAATGTTCCGAGACTCACATTTTGTTAAATAATGCGCTTTTCGATAAACCGAGCAAGGACATAGTGGAAATGAATGAAAGAGAGATGAAATCTTTGAAAAATCTTTCAAAACACCTTGCTTAGGGGTTTGAAGTTGAAGAAAGGAGGGGAAGAGAGAAGAAACCAAGTTGGAGAAGAAGATAGGCAAGAATCGCTAAGAGAGGGACGAGCAGTTCTCGATAAATCAGGCTTATCTGTCTATGCACTTGGAGTTAAGCTATGAGGCCACACCGTTGGAAACAAGACTTCCGGGGCTTCATTTTGCACTCAAGAATCTCTTAAAGCCGAGTCCGGATGAGGGAGATATGATTGGTTGAAGTTGGGCATCATCCCGGTTGGACTGAAACTGAGCAGCCTTCACCAAAACAAGCATAACTTTTTGCACAATTAGAATTTTGATGCAAGGCTGGTTCCATTGGAAAGCTTACTTCCGGGGCTTCTGTTTTGACACAAGAATGACCTGAAAAGGAGTTCATATGAAGAAGTTATGCCCGTTTGAAGTTGGACCTGCAGAGTAGATTTTTCCTGCCGACCGGCCAAAACAAATAGCCGACCGACCAAATAGATGGCCGACCGGCCAGAAAAGATGGCCGACCGACCAAGTTTGCTAGCCGACGACCTTCCGGAGCATTCTACAGATTGAATGGATGCCAGCTGTGCCAGCTGGAATGCACAGACTCTGCTCCCCATGCACGTGTGTGGCTGTTTTGCACCCTTTGCACCCTTTTTGACCCTCTTTTTGCACCCTTTGCTCAAAGCTTCTTGAGGAAGCTTTGACCCCTTGTCTTGGTATCCTCAAGAAGCTTGCACCTTTGCATTAGCTTCTCTTAGAAGCTTGGTTCCTTTGACCCTTTTGCATAGCTTCTTTGAGAAGCTTTACACCATTTCCATTGTCTATATAAGGAAGCCTCCTCCTCCTTTGTTTTGGTTGAGCAAAAACCAGACCTAGGGCATATATATCTGATATATATACACCCTCTCTCTCTATATCTCTCTCTCTCTCTACATTTGTGTGTTAGAGGGTTCTAAAGGGGCTTGTTCTTGGCCTATTGCACTACACCTCATAGCCATACACCACCACCATTGGACTGAGGTTCTTGGGAGGGTTTCTTGAGCTCTAAAAGCTGGTTTTTGGCCCCTGAAATTTCTGATCTCGAAATTGATCTTCAAGGGTAAGTTTCTTCCCCTTTTTAGCATTTTCTTGTACCTCATTTTAGCCTATCTTGCTTGTTGATTTGAGCTTAGTGTATAACATAAAAAAGTTCTATTTTTTTTGTGTTTAAGATACTTCATTAAGACCACTTTGGTGTTTGGGGTTGTTTGACCCCTTCTTAGGCCTTGTTTGGCCTCATTTTTGTGCATTTTTTGTGAGCTTCGGGACCACCTTGTATTGGCCCTCTCACCACTGAAATCCAAAGGGATTTTAGTGGTGGGGGTGGTGTTTTGAGGTCCTAAGAAGGAGAGGGCTATCCCCTCTCCTTGTTGTCTTGTTTGCTTGCATTTTTGGCCTTACAAAGGGGCCTATATCTGCACACTTCTTGAGCTTGGTTCAAGCATTTTTCAGTGGGTTTTAGGACCCCTATAGGCCATTTCCAGAGTTGGTTTGGCTTTGTTGAGTGTCCATCTTGTATGTGCTTAATAACCCCTTGTATAGCCCTCTAAAGGAGCTCATCATTTTTGCATGTGTTGGCTTCATTTCAGTGGTTATTTGGGCATCTTTTGGCATGTTTTGTTCACTGATTTTGGCTGGTTTGATGCGATTTCATTTGCTTCATATACTTGCCATACAACTCACGTTTGCTAGTCAATCTTGCATGCTATTTTAGTCCATCTTGCTAGCACTTTTTGGCCATGTTTTGAACTGGAAATGTTCATGTTTTGGGACTGGCTTGGCTCTGTCTTTATACTTCATGATCAAATAATGCATGCTTTGTATAGCTATAAGTCATTCCATGTGCCTAGTTTTGAGTTTCGGGGTTCGTCTCATGCATCGGGTGCCATTTTTCCATGTTTTGGGACTGTTTAGCATCATGTTTCAGTGCTGAAATCACATGTTTGTATGCCATATTGCACCCCTTGCCATACCTTGGTAGAGTCACATTTTATGCCTTAGGTTCGGTCCTCGGTTTGCGTGCCTGTGTGCACGCATTTCGATTGTCTCATTTTCATCTAATGGCCACTGATTTTGGCATGCTTGCGAGCTATCCATGTTAGTTTAAGTCCATCATCGCATGTTGTTGCATGCCATGTTTGTTTACATGTTTAGGTTGCGCGCCTAGTATACATTGCTCATTTGCATGTTCATGTTGCATACTCAGTCTCCATGCCTAGGTTGCATTCCGTTGAGCATGCATCCCTTGCCTCTTGATCAATCATGATAGGGGTTGGGGCTCTTTGATGTGTTTTGTGCTTGAATTTCATTTGATATCAAAGTTGCACACTTGGCTTTTGGGCCATCATGCATTGAAATGCGTGATTGATGGCCCGAGGGTCGAGGGCCATGCTCCCTTGAGTCTATTGCATGATAGGGAGTACGGCCATGCACACATTTGCTTGAAAATTCCATGCCATACACTGCTTGCCCTCTGCTGCTGTCAATTGCAGGTTCTGCAGGAAATTCTGGCCAGTCGGCTACATATAGTGCCGACCGGCCATCCATCACTGGCCGATAGATTAAACAGTAGCCGGTGATCATTCCCTTTGGCCGGTGACCATTCCACTTGGCCGGTGGTGTCCCCCAATATCCAGAGAGTGTTCCTTGAGAATTGTGCCATTTTCAGAGGGGCAAGGCAGTGTAAACAGAGGCAACAGTGCCATGGCAGCGAGTTTCCGGGCAAGACGGATCAAGTATGCATCATCCACGCCTCCCGAGGCAGGGCTGCGGCCACCTTCTTTATGTATTTATTTTGTTAATTAATTAGAAGTTTTGTAATAATTAATTTAGTACTATGTATTTGGACTGTAATATTTATTCGGACTCTCTAAGCGAGGGCAATTGTGTAATAAGTGTGTGTGAGTGTGTGTATGTTTTCCAACCCCACGTCTTTCTTCCCTTTTATTTACCTGCTTTGATGGTTAGTATTAGGACATGTTTAATTAGCATACCTTATGCTATGCATGCGTGCATCCATACATTTGTCTTACATGCACCGGGCTCGGCACATCATGCTAACTGCACTTGTATTTCAATTCCAAGTTGAGTACTTGTTAGTTGTAGCATTTCACATGCCATCTTTAGGATAGCCGAGCCTATTATAGTTGCATTATGCATGTGTTGCATTAGCCATCTTAACATGAACTAGGATCATGCACTTGATTACTAACTAGTTTCTGTTTTGGCTTGGAGTACTAGGTAAGCTTTTATGCTTTAGCATATCGCATGAGTGTGAGTGTTGCCATGACAGCATGATTACCATGAGGCTAGTTGCTTATGTGATATAACTGCTTGAATGCCTGTGGATGGAGGTTGAATCACCTAAATTGGAATAATGCATTAAAACTGTGAGTTTTAAGCCCACTAGATAGTGGCAAAACCATCTTTTCTAAAGCCCACTTGAGAGTGGTAAAATATGCATTTTAGCCTACTTGCGAGTAGCAAACCATTTTCAAAACAAACATGTAATGTTTTGTTTCAATCTAGGCGATTTGGTCTATACTTGTTTGTTGTGCGCATAACATAGTAATTCTAGGCTAATAACCGGAATAAGAACATATAATGTTTTCAAAACAAGATATCACGGTTAGTAGAGGCCGATCTTCGGATCGGGCGAGAGGGGGTGCTCATAGCTGACCTTCCCCAATCGTACCCAAGTTCCCGAGCCAAGGCAACTTTGGTGATGACGGACACGTGGCCTTTGGCACCGAGTCAGGGTTTCCTAAATTCCCCCATTAAAAAATATTTAGGTGGCGACTCTGTATCTGGCAAAGCAGTCCATGTTTGGCACTTCTTTCAAAAATCTGTTTTCTCAAAACAATTTGCCGGATTTGGACTCTTTGGTTCAGATTAAGAACCGTGACAATTT
Organism: Camellia granthamiana; assembly: GCA_036172215.1. Taxonomy (NCBI): domain Eukaryota; kingdom Viridiplantae; phylum Streptophyta; class Magnoliopsida; order Ericales; family Theaceae; genus Camellia; species Camellia granthamiana. The sequence goes on along the minus strand of CM069915.1, from coordinate 33,971,029 downwards.
GAGTCCGAACTGTAGTAGACCCGCAAAAATGAACGGAACGGGGGAGTTCATCCTCCCGGGGCGTTCGGGGATGTCTACAGGTACCCTATCTCATCGATCTTGTGTAGGCACCTCCCAACAAAATGGACAAGTTGAAAGAAAGCACCATTATATTCTAGACACTACCTGAGGCTCTTCTCATCTCTTCTTCTTGTCTTGAAAAATTTTGGGGGGACGCTGCCCTCACTACCATCATTTGTGTACCTACACCTGTAATAGCTAACACTTCTCCTTACGAGCGCTTGTATGGTTCTCCTCTTGACTATACCACTCTTAAAGTTTTTGGTTCTGCTTGTTTTGTTCTACTTCAGCCTCATGAACACACTAAACTAAATCCTTGTTCTCGTTTTTGTTGTTTTCTAGGGTATGGTACAGAACATAAAGGGTATCGTTGTTGGGATCCTATCTCCAAGCGTCTTCGTATTTCTCGTCATGTGGTCTTCTGGAAACACAAAATGTTCTTCACTTTTCCAAGTTTCACCTACCACAGTCCACCCACTCACCGGTCTTTACTAATATTTCTATAGACTTGTTTTTTGATGAATTTGATGCAAATTCTGGCCCCATGCTTCCACAGGTGCCTAAGCCTATCGTCCATCCTAAGGATCTTGTGTCTACTAATGGCCCTACGCCTTCTCCAGCTCCTGTGGAGGTTCCTCCTCTACCTGAGTGTCATTCTATACGGGTAAGGCAACCTTATGTTCTTCTCCGTGATTATATTGTTGGTTCCACTGCCTTTTGCTTTCATGAACCTACTTCTTATTGAGAAGCTTCTTCCAACCCTCTTTGGCAACAAGCCATGGCTGATGAACTGCAGGATTTTGATCAAACTCATACCTAGGATGTCATTGATCTTCCTCTTGGATAGCGTATTGTTAGTTGCAAATGGGTTTACAAGATCAAAACTCATTATGATGGTTCCATTGAGCGTTACAAAGCTCACATTGTTGTCTGGGGATTTACTCAAGAATATGGGATTGACTATGAGGAAACATTTGCTCATGTTGCCCGTCTTACTTCAGTTCACAGCTTACTTGCCATTGCTCTGGCTCGCCACTGGAGTCTTTATTAGATGGATGTGAAGAATGCATTTCTCAATGGTGATCTCACTGAGGAAGTTTATATGCAACCACCTCCTGGTTCTTCTATTCCATCAAACAAAGTTTGCAAACTCCGCTGTGCTTGGTATGGTTCGAAACAAGCTCCGCGTGCCTGGTTTGCCAAGTTTAGCTTTACCATTCGTGACTTTGGTTTTTCTTCCAGTGCCCATGATTCTGCCTTGTTTATATATAAGACGGAGCGTGATACTGTTCTCCTTCTCCTATATGTAGATGATATGATTATCACTGGAGATGACACAGTGGATATTTCTAGTCTCAAACAATTTCTCAATCACCAGTTTGAGATGAAAGATATGGGTTCGCTTAGCTACTTTCTTGGCTTGGAAATTTCCCAAGATTCCTTTGGTTATTTTCTTACATAGGCCAAGTATACTTCTGATCTCTTGGCTCGTGCTAACCTTATCGATTGCAAGACTGCCACTACTCTAGTTGATCCTCAGACTCATCTTACACCCCTTGATGGTCCCCTATTGTCTGATGTCACTTTATATTGTCAACTAATTGGCAATCTTGTCTATCTCACGGCTTCTCGTTCAGATATTACTTATGCTATTCAAATCGTGAGTCAATTTATGGCTACTCCTCGCTTTCTACACTATGATGCTCTATTCGTATTTTGCGCTATCTCAAAGGAACTCTATTTCATGGTCTTCACTACTCCCCTCACTCTTCTCTACAGTTGCATGCATTTTCTGATGCCGATTGGGCAAGGAATCATACTGACTGTCATTCCACTACTAGGTTCTGCTTCTTCTTTGGCAACTCTCTCATTTCTTGGCGTAGCAAGAAGCAAACCCTTGTTGCTTCTCTAGAGCCGAGGCTGAGTATCGTGCTTTTGCTAACACTACTCAGGAGCTTGTGTGGCTTCGTTGGCTTCTTTCTGACATGGGTGTTTCTCATTCTGCTCCCACCAATCTTTATTGTAAAAATCAGAGTGCTATTCAGATTGCACATAACAATGTCTTCCATGATCGCATTAAGCATATTGAGATGGATTGCCACTTTATACGACAGCATGTTACTAGTGGCCATGTTCGTCTTCGCTTTGTTACCTTTGCTGATCAGACCGCTGACCTCTTCACCAAAGCTCATCTTCCAGGATGCTTCTCTGCTCTCCTCTCCAAGCTCAAGTTGATATCTGACTTACCACCTTGAGCTTGAGGGGGGTGTTAGATATATATTATTATTTTATACTTATTTATCTGTATTGTAGATGTATCTTATCTCTTTTTCTATACTTATCTAGGTTTCTTCTCAGCCTATATATACAGGCTTCTTGTATTTCATTATTTAATTCAATATAGAGTTTATCTTTTCTCTTCTCTCTTTACTTTCATAACAACATGGAACAGTTGATGAGTTTACGCAAGATGTAAACATGCACATGTTTTGGAAATCGAGGATGGATATTTATGTTTCTTATGTTCGTAGGAAGCAAACTTCCAGTTATGTATTTCCATATGGGTATAAACGATCTCGACTATCGAGGCATGTAAACTAGCAATCTGAAAGAACTTTTGAAGAAGATGTCAAAGGCTGCTGATCTCACTCTGTCGAAAAGCAACTCAAGAGGAAAAGAGATTCCGAAATGGTAAATTCAAAGATAGATAAACCAGAGAAATGGGTTTCTATTAGCCCGCTGAGGCCATGGTCTATTTCTCCAGAAAGTTGTACAAGTAGGTCTTGTGTAACATCTCAAGCTAGTTGCTATGGGGAGGTTAAATTAGAGCCTTTAGTAGCTGGAGATGCAGACTGTAATCCCAAAGTAAGGCCATAGACTGTTGTGGATTATTCTGAGACTGGATATACTAAGAGAATGCTGGATCGGAAAGAAGGTGCTGATGATGATAATGGAGAGCTAGTGAAACCATGTAAGCACTTTGCACGGGCAGAAAATGATAAAAGTGCACTGGGATCGAATTTCTGCGTTCAGAACCTCAGTTGTGAGGTGAGTTCCCCCATTTCATGATTTTGGGTTAGCAATTAGGTTTAAGAATACTGGAAGTTGTGAAGATAGTGAGAGTTGGGTCCTTGTAGGGTAATGGGTGCTTAAATGGGAGCAGATTATTTGAAAAAAGCGTGGCAGAAACATTAGAGGTTGTGAATCTAAAGCTTATGATTTTCTCTTCCCCTAGTTTAATTTATTTTTTGCATTCTTTTAACATGTATCATTGTCGAGCTGTTAGCAAGCTCGGTTTGGCTAAGCTCAATTAGTAAGGGCTCAGCTTGGTTTGTTAAGTAAATAAACGAGCTTGAGTTAGAGACTTTTAAGCTCATTTAATAATGAGCTGAACTCGAGCTCAAATAAGCTCGGCTTGTTTATTTTTTGTTTAAATAATAGGATAAATATATTATTTATATATCAAATAATATATCTATATTATTTATGTATTTAAATAATAATAATAATAAATTCATTATCGAGCTTTGAGCCAAGCTTGAGCTTGATTAGTAACAAGCCAAGCTGAGCTCCAACCTTACCAAGCTCAACTTGTTTGCTGCCCTATTGTTTATGCACCACTTTTTCTTGTGCCTCTCTTGCTTCATGGTAAGGTCATGTAACGGGACAAGATATCTTTGTACAATTTTGTTTCAAAAAATTTCAGAAAAGGGATACAAATTTTTATGTCAAGCCTTTATGCGTGAGTTACAAATAGAAGATTAGGATAAATAGTCAGTTTGTCCCTCCCATGCAAGAGGATCAAACCTTGAAGGGTATCAGATGATGCTGGAATGTTGTCTGATTCACTCTTCTCCTTCAAACACTAATTTTTTCCCCTTCTTACTTATTAGATTTTTTTTCATAATCATCATTTGATCATCCCAAATTTTTGCACAGGCAATCTTCTAACTCGTGTACGTGTGGTGGTTGATCTTGCACCACATCATGTGCTACATCTCCAGTTATTGTGCTTAAGAACCTAATTCAAGTTCTTTATCCGAGGCATGGATACTGTTAATGTATATTATACTATACTTATCTATTTGTATCTCTATCCCTATCTTGTATCTCTATCTCTATCTCCTTGTATCTATATCTTCTTCTATACTTATCTAAGTTTCTTTTTAGCCTATATATATAGGCTTCTCCTATTGTATGCATTCATTCAATTCAATAATATAGATACTTAATTTTCCCTTTCTTTCAGCCATTCTAACATGGTATCAGAGCGTAGGTCTTGAATCCTAGCTCCTTTTTTCTTGTGCTTATTGCTTGTACACAGTGGCATTATAACATCTCTCTTCTTTTTCATCAATACACTATTCTTTGTTCCACAACACTGTCTTGTCACTGCTTCGTCATCATTTTTTGACCAAAATTTTATAAATTTTTTACCACCGTGCTCGGAATTGTTCCCTGGTTCCAACGCCACTAAGCCCATCGCCACACACCTCTACACGCACTCTCACGAGCCAATTTCATAGTCGGCGTGTCTAGCTTTCCTCCGCCACTCTCCCACGCGCCAACATGCACCCTTTCTGCTACTGCATGCGTCGTTTCTACTACCGTGCACTGGTGTGTGCCACCTTTCTACCGTACACCTGCGTGCGCCGTTCCTGCTACTGTGCACCCGTGTATGCCATTTCTGCTACTGTGCGCCGTGCATGCCTCTATCATTATCGTGCGCTGTACACCTCTTTTGCTAACGTGTGCTACGTACGCTGACGTCATCCATTGGTTGCTGATGTCATCTTTGGCCTATTTGTTATCTACAAGTCCATTTTTTTGGCTATTTTTGGGCCAACTCAGCTGCTCTCTAGCTATTTTCAATGTTCCAAATTCATTGGGACACTCTATTTCACTCACTTCTACTCCGACACTACTAGGCCCTCTTTGTGACTCAGCCAGTTCTACTCCGACACTACTGGGCCCTCTTTGTGACTCATATCATTCAGATAGTTCTCCTCTCTACAGTGGCTCTTCTGGATCTTCTGTTAGTCGACATGACTCTTTGATTTAGTTTGTCTCTGCTGCTATTGCACCTACCTCCTTGTCCACTCACACTGTTCATGATATTGAAACTATTCTACAAAATGTTCTTTTCACTTCTGGTACATCTTCTACTGTTATCTCAGTCACCCCAGGTACCTCTTCATGGTATTTTGATTCGGCTTGTTTCAACCACATGACCTCTGACCCTACACTGTTTTCTTCTACTATATGTCCTTCTAATTTACCTAGCATTCATACGGCTGATGGTTCTAAAATGCACGTTAGTCATGTAGGCTATATTTTTACGTCTAATGTCTCTCTTTCTCACACTTATATGATCCCTAATCTTACACTTAATCTTATTTCTATTGGTCAACTTTGTGATCTTGGCCTCACTGTTCTATTTTCTCCAACTAGTTATGTTGTGCAGGATCCAAAGATAGGACAAACCCTTAGGATAGGTCGTCGACATGGATATCTATACGAGCTCATTTACCTTCGCATTCCCTCCTCCAGTCCTTCCAATGTTGAGACTGTTGCTTTTGGTACTATTAGTTCCCCTCTAGCTTTATGGCATTCTCAGTTAGGTCATGTGTCTTTTTGTCGTTTACGCTCTCTAGTTTCAAGTGGTCAGTTAGGTGATGTTCCAAATGATAAAGTAAGCTGTCTATCTTGTCAACTTGCAAAACAACCTGCCTTGCCATTTGCTACTAGTACCTCTATGTCTCATGTACCTTTTGATCTCATATACTCTGATGTTTAGGGTTCTTCACCTAATACCACTATGGGGGGATCTAAATATTTTGTTATATTTGTCGATGATTTCACTTGTTTTACCTAGTTATTTCTTATGAAATCTCGCTCTGAGTTACACAAAATATACTATGATTTTTCTCACATGGTCAAAACTTAGTTTTCTTCCACCATCAAAATTTTTCGTGCTGATAATGCCCAGGAATACAAAGAAACTTATTTTTTAAAATTCCTTCGTCTTAATGGTACGCTTTCTCATTATTCTTGTCCTGGTACCTCCCAACAAAATGTTCGTGCTAAGCGCAAACATCGCCATATCCTAGACAACGTTCGTGCTCTTTTAATCTCTTCTTCTTGTCCTGAATGTTTTTGGAGAGAAGCTGCTCTCACAGCAGTGTATACTATCAACCGTGTTCCTTCCCTTACCATCAACAATGAAACCCGATAAGAACGTCTGTATGGCACACCTCCTGCTTATACTAGTCTTCGCGTGTTTGGATGTGCCTGTTTTGTTCTTCTTCAACCACATGAGCGTACCAAATTAGAGCCTCGTGCCCGTTTGCGTTGCTTCTTGGGGTATGGGATTGAACATAATGGTTATCGTTGTTGGGATCCTTTTTCTCGTCATCTTCGTATCTCTTGTCATGTAGTATTTTGGGAACACAAAATGTTTTCCTCCACACCATTCTTTATAGATCCCTATTTTCTGTTTGATGAGCTTGATACAAACACTTTGACTCTGGCCCATCCTGGGGATTCTACTCTGCCTCCTGGTTCTGCTGCTCTATTCTCTAATTCTGAGCTTGCTTTTGTACTTGCTCCTGTTCCACCTCCTAGTCCTGTTATCATTCCCTCTCCCAGTGAGCCTCATATATCCCTTGATTCCACTACATCATCTTCTGCACCAGAGTTACCTTTTCGTCATTCTACTTGGATAACACAACCTTCTGTACTTCTTCATGATTTCATTGTTGGTTCCACTATTTTTTTCTTCTCATAAACTTACTTCCTATCGAGAGGCTTGGTCTAACCCTCTTTGGCAACAAGCTCTGAGTGATGAACTGCAGGCTTTAGATAAAACTCATACTTGGGATGTAGTTGACCTTCCGCTTAGCAAGAGTGTTGTTAATTGTAAATGGGCTTACAAGATCAAAACCCACTCTGATGGTTCCATTGAGCGTTACAAAGCTCGTCTTGTTACTCGGGGGTTTACTTAAGAATATGGGATTGATTACGAGAAAACATTTGCTACTACTGCTCGTCTTACTTTAGTTCGCAGCCTACTTGCCGTTGTTGTTGCTCGCCATTGGAGTCTTTGTCAGATGGATGTCAAGAACGCCTTTCCTAATAGCAATCTCACTGAGAAAGTTTATATGCAGCCTCCTCCTGGTTCCTCAGTTTCGTCCACCAAGGTCTGTAAACTTCGCCATGCTTTGTGTAGTTTGAAACAAGCTTCTTGTGCCTGGTTTGCCAAGTTCAATTCTACCATTAGTGACTTTGGATTCTCTTCCAGTGCCTATCATTCTGCTCTGTTTATACACAAGACAAAGCATGGTGTTATTCTTCTTCTTCTTTATGTTGATGATATGATTATCACCGGGAATGACATAGTGGGTATCTCTAGTCTCAAACAGTTCCACAACTGTTAGTTTGAGATAAAAGATTTAGGTTTGCTTAGTTACTTCCTCGGCTTGGAAATTTCTTATGATCCTTCTGGTTACTTTCTCACCCAGACTAAACTATACCTCTGATCTCTTGGCTTGTGTTGGTCTTACAGATTACAAGGCTGCTTCTACCCTAGTTGATTCTCAGACTCGTCTCACACCTCTTGACGGTCACCTGTTGTCTGATGCTACCTTATATTGTCAGCTAGTTGGCAGTCTTGTTTATCTCGCAGTTATTTGTCCAGACGTTGCCTATACTGTTCACATTGTCAATCAGTTCATGGCTGCTCCTTGCTCTTCGCACTATGATGCTTTGGTTCGCATTTTGCGCTATCTCAAAGGAACTATGTTTCATAGTCATTACTACTCAGCACACTTATCTCTACAGTTACACGCATTTTCTGATGCAGATTGTGTAACAACCCCATCGTGTAATACTTAATATTTAATTAATGACAGAGATTTGAATTTTAATTACCTACTATTCTGATTTAATATGGAAATTATAAAAATTATGGAGAGTGAATCGTATGCGAAGGTATTGAATATTTATTTGGAATTAGAAATTGAAAACCTGATTGGCTCAAGAAAGGATAAGTAGTGAGTCGAATTATCACAATTGGTGATGGAAATAAGCCTAATTTGATATTTGGAGCCTTTTGGGAGTTTGATTAAAATCTGATTTGGACTGATAAATTTGAATATAATTAATTGGGCTCTAATGGAAGTTAAATTAGGTTAATTAAATTATATGGGACTTGTGATTAGTCATGATTAAGCTAATTATGTTGTTAATGTGGAATTGCATGTGTAAGGATGTGAATTATAAGGATTTGAAATTATATCTATTGATTGTAGAAAAATCTGTTGAAACTACAACCTTTGGATGGAAAATTGGAAGCCTTAGAGGCGCGATAAACTGAAATTGACTTTATAATTGTGGTTAGCATGATTTTTAGGATATAATACAAAGTTTTGTAAAAATTTGATTCGTAATGAATTAATTGGCTTTATTTCGGTAAAACTCTTAGAGTTAACACTTTGAAACTGAAATTGACGACTTTAATGGGTTCAGAAACAGAAATTGAGTACATGGATATGTTAGTGGGAATTTTTAGAGCCATTTGGAAAGTTTAATTAAAAATTTATTCCGTCTGATTCGCTAAGGTGTGTTTGGGCCACCTTTAAGTGCGTATATATATAAGTGATATAAGCCATTTGACCTCATCTTTATCGTGTTTTAAAACACAAAAATCTAACGTAAGAGGGAGAGAGAGTTCTAGAACGAGAAAAGAGACAGGGAAAGCTCAATGAGAAAAAGGAAGAGGGAAACTTGAAGAGAGCATTGAAGATAAGCTAATCTACAACAAATTAGCCAAATAAGGTAAGCATCTTCCTCTGATTTTATGAATACAAGTTGTATTCCTCATGAGATCATATAATCGAGGTTGAATTAAGAAGTTGAAAGGTGTAAAGTGGTGTAAATTGAAGTAAGAACCCTAAAGGAGAAGGTTACTTGGTTTTATCATATATATATATATGAAATTAGAGTTGGATTTCTTGGGTTTGGTTGATTTAAGAGTTCATTTAAGAGTTGATTTCTTTGAAGTAACTTGACTTGGGTTAGATTGTGAGAAGTTGAGCTTTACTATTGAGGTTTTGTACTGTTTGAACTCATAAAATTATATATGAAATGAAGATCTATATGAATTTGGAAGAAAAGTTAGGTTTTGTAACAAAAATAGAGTTTATCAATTTCTTGTTAAAGATTCTTGATTCTTGAGTTAAACCAAGTTTTGATGCCTTTGATTTGGAAAATAACCTTATTCCCATGTTTATCCATGAATTTATAAGGTTCATGTTGAGTTTTACTAAGCCCTAGCTCAAGAACATGCAAAGAAACCATTTTAGAACATACTGAAATTTCGGACCTACTGCTAGAAGCCCAGAACCGCACGTGCGGTTTGGATTTCTGCACGTGCGGATTGCCCCGTTTTAGCCAACTTTAAATAGGCATATCTCCCTCATCCGGACTCCGTTTTAAGTGATTCTTGAGCCTAAATGAAGCCCCAGAAGTCTAGTTTGTAATGGCAGTAGTCTCACACCCAAATTCTAAGTACACAAATAGATATATTCAAATTAGTAAAGGTTGTTCACTTTCTATCTACCTGTTTCAAGCTATTTCTTCTCCTAACCTAGTTTCCTTCCGTTTCTTCCTATTTTGCTTGATATGAATTATGACCCATTGAGGACTAATGATTTTAAAACCAACATAAATAATTGGTTAAGGCAAAGTAAGGGATTGGTTTGTTTGATTAAGAAAAGATTAAGAGAAGTAAATTTGATCAAGAGAGTAATTTTATGTTTCGATATGTTGTGTTATGTAATTGTGTTTGTAGGTCAAGACGAGGACATCGCCAAACTGCTACCAGAAGCCCATCACTGTGAGTAATAGTATAGTAAAGATATGTTTTTCATTAACTATTTTGATTTACATACGATATGATTCTCTAAATATTGTATTTTGTCAAAATGCACAAGTTTCCAAGAAATGTGAAATGAGTTATGAACAAGAAATGTGAATTGTTTGTAATATGATATGGTGGGCCCAAGGCTGTTCCGTTTATTCATTCCGTTTATGCTATGACATGATATGAATTGTTCGGTCTTTAAGACCTATTGATTTCTGGTATGGAACAAAATGCTGTACGGAACTAAGTGCTGTAGTGGGAGTCACCTCTAGAGTCCGTACGAGTCACCTCTTGGGTCCATACATACATGAATTGGGCCCGAGGCCGTTTTGATATATGATTGGGCTTGAGGCCATTCTGTTATTATTGGGCCCGAGGCCGTTCTGTTATTATTAGGCCTGAGGCTGTTTTGTGGACCCGAGGTCATTCTGTAAATATGATTTAAGAAAAGTATGAGTTTATATTATTTTGCTTACGGGCTCGTTCATTTAAATCCCTTTATTATATTATTACTCATTGAGCTTTGCTCACTCCGTATTTTATATGTATGTAGGTGATCAATCTAGAGACCAACTTTAGGTCAGCCTCAGGAGTTCTTTTGTGGATCTGTTATGTCAAGCTACCTAAGATACGCCTCTTTGTTGAGGCTTTAATTTTGTATTGTTAGAGTTTTGTAATTTATTGAGTCTTATGTTTATGTCTGTGAGATACATAAGATTTGTATATGCATATAAATTACTAGTGTGTCTGCATGTTTTAATTATTCCAGTTATCATGTATTCACAAGCTCAATGGATATTTTTATTTGTTTTGCTTCCGCTTTAGGCCCCGATATGATTTAATATTTTGAAATTTTGTCTCTGAGGCCTGAGTACAGGTCGGTCATGACCTAAACTTTTAGGGGTGGTTTGGGTCGTGACAAATTGGGCAGGGGATCTTACTAATCACCATTCTACTACAAGATTCTACTTCTTCTTGGGTGACTCTCTCATTACCTGGCGTAGCAAGAAGCAAACTCTTGTTGCTCACTCTAGTATTGAGGCTGAATATCGTGCTCTTGCTAACACTACTCAAGAGCTTGTGTGGTTTCGCTGGCTTCTTTCTGATATAAGGGTTTCTCATTCTACTGCGATTAACCTCTATTGTGATAATCAGAGTGCTATTCAGATTGCCCATAATGATGTCTTCCATGATCACACAAAGCATATTGAGATTGATTGTCACTTCATACGACATCATATTACCAGTGGCACTGTTCGTCTTATCTTTGTTATCTCTGCCAATCAGACAGCTGACATCTTCACCAAGGCTTATCCTCCCGGTCATTTCAGTGATCTGGTTTTCAAACTCAAGTTAGTTGATACTTACCCATCTTGAGTTTGAGGGGGCTAGTAATGTATATTATACTATACTTATCTATTTGTATCTCTATCTCCTTGTATCTCCATCATCTTCTATACTTATCTATGTTTCTTTTCAGCCTATATATACAGACTTCTCCTATTGTACGCATTCATTCAATTCAATAATACAGATACATAATTTTCCATTTATTTCAACCATTCTAACAGATACATTATCCTCTATTATCTATTTCTTCCCATCCATTGTTACTGTTGTTTTGTTAGGTACCAAACTCTCACTTTTTATTTCCCACTTGGTTTGTATTGTAGCCGACTATTGCACTTGGAATGGTGGCGGAATCCTAGAATCGAGCTAGTGCTGAATCAATGTAGAAGCCGGTGATGAGGCATGTTTTTTGAAACCGTAAATCTTGTGACGTGAATTCATGTTATCTTTATACTATCCTGTTTGGTTGTTTCTGTGTCATTTTTTCCTAGCAGATTGAGTCTGAAATCAACAGCATAAAATTTGGGAGCTGAGTCGTTCTATAAATCATTGGTATGTAAAGAGAAGAGGGAAGGAAAGGAATACCAGCTTACTGTAACTTGGGAATGATTGCTTAATGTGGCCGGTTAGTGTGTGCCTCCCGTTTTCTGTCTGCTGTGCTGTTGAAGCTATATTTATATCACTATAAATCAAAAGGGAAAAAACAAATGAAAAAGAAAAAGGAAAAAAAAAATGCTTTGAGCAGTGGAAGTAACTTTTGGAACAGAACTTGGGGCTTTACCAAACTTGGCAGCCTATTATTTGATCAGCTTTGTTACTCTGTTTGTTTGGTGTTGAAAATCTTATGCCTTTCTGTTTAGACGATATGGAACAGCTTGTTTAATAAGAGTTAGTTTTGTGACCATGTCTCTGCTAGGCCTTCTGACTTTCATTAAACCTTTTTGGTATGTGTACTTGTGCTTTTGCAATACAATTTCTAGTATGGCATCTCTCTCTCTCTCTCTCTCTCTCTCTCTCTCTCTCTCTCTCTCTCTCTTTATACCAACATTGTTAATTTTCTATATGAAGGAGAAAAAAAAGTGTCTTGATGGTGTTTTGATGCTACAAGGGTGGCCATTTCTATGTTCTTTGGATTGCGTTTAGAAAACAGAGTGTAGGAGGAGACAGTAGTTTGCTTTACATATGATGGAGAAAAGGGCAATAATAGTGCCAAGATTGTCATTTCTTCTCTCTAGAACACCATTTTATTGGGTATTTGCAAGTATGAATGTTTTAGTGCAGTAAATAAGCATGTAATTAGTTTGATTCAAGTCTGGGTTGAGAGGAAATTGTACACCCCATTTTTGACTGCCATAAGACTTGGGCGCCACTGATTCCTTATTTGGTGATGAAAGTTGTGCAGTGCAAAGGTTTGATTTGTTCGGCAAGAGGAGCTTCAAATCCCAACCTCAAACCCCATTTGTGGACCAAAACCATTTTGACCAAAATGATTTTAGACCTTAAAACCCTCTCTTTCAAAATATTTTTGAAAAAAGTTCCTACAATGTTCCGAGGCTCACCTTTCGTTATATGTTGCGCTTTTCGGTAAACCGAGCAAGGACAAAGTGGAAATGAATGAAAGAGAGGTGAAATCTTTAAAAAAAAAATCTTTAAAACATCTTGTTTAGAGGTTTGGAGTTGAAGAAAATTGGAGGAGAGGGAAGAAACCAAGTTGGGAAAGAAGATGGGCATGAACCGTTAAGAGAGAGAGTCGAGCAGCCCTCACTAAATCAGGCCTATCCTTTTGTACACTTGGATTTCAGCTATGAGGCCACCACCGTTGGAAACTAGACTTCCAGGGCTTCATTTTGCACTCAAGAATCTCCTAAAGCCGAGTCCAGATGAAGGAGATATGGCTAGTTGAAGTTGGCCATGAATCTGGTTAGGACCGAAACTGAGAAGTCTTCACTAAAAGAGGCATATCTCTTAGCACACTTGGAATTTTGATGTGAGGCTTCCACCATTGGAAATAATACTTCCGGGGCTATAGTTTAGACTCAAGAATGACCTGCAGAGGAGTCCAAATGAAGGAGATATGCCTAATTGAAATTGAGGCCAGAAACCAGTTTTTGCTTTCCAGCCACTAGTGAAGCTTGTCGGCCATGTGTCGGCCACAAATGGACTTTGTCGACCATGTCTCATCCAAGAATAGTTTTTTTCATCCATCAGTGGTGGCCGGTCGGCCACTGGTGTCAACAAAGCTCAAATTTTGCAGATATTTCCTCTCCAGCTGTTCCACACTTCTCCAGATATTTCTACCTTGATATTTTCAACCTGAGCTCTTATTTCTCTATATATAGAGGCCACTCTCTATTGTTTTCAAGGTTGGAAAGTTTGGGAGCCTCTCTCTCTCTCTCTTTCTCTCTACAATTCTCTCTCTAGATTTCTCTCTCTCTCTCGAGCTTTTGTGCTTAGAAGCTTGCATACTTCAAACTTTAACCTATCAACACTTAACCAAAGTGGTTTATTGTCACGACCTAAACCCGTCCCTATGGGTTTAGCACCGTAACTGGCCAGTAATCCGAGATTACCGAAGGCCTGCTTAATAGTAAAACAGTAATACAGAGTACAGGGGCTGGCGGAAGCCAAAACAGTAATTAAAAGGTGTCCATAGAGCTGTGACAGTCTGTATGCAAAAAGACTTTTCATAGACACATATACCAACAGTACCAAAACAGTATGTACAATATATACAATCATTCAGGACAGGGACTTAATCCCTATTAGAACAGTACAGTACAACATCATTCAGTCTATACAGAACATAAACAAAGAGGGGGAAGGCTAAAACACCCCAAGCAGCCTCAGCTTGAACAGTTCTGGAACCTCAAAGTGAGGCACAATGGTTGGCTTTGACAAAACAGAAGCTTATCCTGATGCTTCTAGCAACGGTCTGGTGCCTGTACACCAACATATATATATGAGCAGTGAGCTAAAGCCCAGTGAATAACATATGCGTAAAGAGGTTAAGAATGAATGTCCTTTCAGTATTGAAAACAGTCAATTATCAGTACGCCAGTCATTCAGTTTGTGGCTCATATTTCATGCCATAATAGTCATTCAGAAGCTATAATAGTCATATGTGGTATATCCAATAGCAAAGCAGTACAGTAGGTCTTAGTAGACCGAACAGTCAGTTGATGGCCATCACATCAGTAAACAGTAGTGGTTCTAACATGGGAACTGACAGAGATCTCTGTGTCAGTAGCAGTACAGTACAGTAACAGTAGGTTGCTATGGATGCCACGAATACAGTTCACAAATAGGACATCATTCATTCAGTAACAGTATCATTTCAGAAAACAGCACAGTTCAATTGTTCAGAAGATAACCATTATTGAACATATCTTTACAACATTGTTACGCACAGAATTCTGGGCTACAGATAAGCTAGTGCGCATCCTCGGATGCCAACCCTACACTGTTACAGGATGAACACACACTAAGCTACACAGTTGGGAAAAATAATAACTTAATCCCTAATTTGCCTCGGTGTGGTTCTACATCAATATCCTCCTTCAGATGCCTTAAACATGCCCTAGGAATACCTAGGATGGAAAAAGGATGTAAAGATGCACTTTTAAACACTTTACAAAATTTTCAGAAAACAAGGGTCACGGTCGAGCGTGGCTTTCTACGCCTGAGCGGACATGCAGATAAAGGTTCCCTGCTCGAGCGTTACTTCCCTCGCTCGAGTGGACTGCAAAACATGGTAAAAGTACTGGATGCATGAAATTCACGCTCGACGGGCGCTCGACCCCCGCTCGAGCATGTGACTCAGGTCCCCGCTCGAGCGTGCATTTCCCCGCTCGAGCGGACTGTAAAACAATGCAAAGTGCTGGGAGCACGTATTCCACGCTCGAGCGCCAATTTCCTCGCTCGTGCGTGAGTCCAAATTCTGGAAATTCCAGATTTGAACCTCAAGCTCAAAACCAAGTTTTAATGCATCAAATTCGATCCTTTAAGGCCAATTTTCTGGAAAACACTTGTAAATTCATAGTATAACATGATTCAAAGCTCAATTTGTAAAATCAAGGCCCAAAGGTGAGTCAATTAAACCCAATTTCAAACCAAACTTCAAGAACACTTCAAATGTAACATGCATGTGTTCAATCAAATTCTGAGCTTCAATTACTTGCTCAAATGAGCTCAATTGCCTCAAAAACAAGATGAATTCATGGACTAAGCTCAAGATATGAACATGCATGTGGAATTTCATGAAGAACAACCTCAAAATGCAAGACCATGCACATGCATGCATGGATTAAGCTCCAATTCAACATTATTAGACTAAATCAATACTCAACTCATCCATAAATCAAGAACCATGCAAGAACTAACTTGAATACATTAATGAGAGGTTGAATATCCTACCTTGAGTTCTCAATTACAAGTCTAGAAGCTTAATTTGCCAATTATCTTCCAAAATCCCTAAGCCTCTAAACAAATCAAGATGAAACCAAGTTTTTCTCCTAGCTCTCTCTCTCTAGTCGGTTTGGTACAAGCAAATGGCTAAAGAAGTGTTGATTCTAAGTCTCAAAATATGATATGGAGTGGGCCACTAAGTGGCAAGGTTGTAAATAAGGCCAACTCTTGTAATTTATCAATATTTAATCTAATTTAATCATACCAAATCATATTTCAATTAAATATACCATAAAATGATATAAATCTTAATTAGCACAAAACATCAATCAATTTCAGATTCAGCCGCCGATAAGGCCTTCAATTTGCAGTTTAAAGTATAAAACATGAACATATAATTTAACAATCAACAGATAGAATTGCATTCAAACTAGCACAATCAATCACTCAGTTTAGTAATTCAGTCAGTCAGTCAATTAACATGCTTAATCATAGATTAGCACTAATCAGTAGTGTTATCAGTAAACAGTAGTGAGGGTTGTTACATTTATCTTTCGGCTGAGGTTACTTGAAGCCCTCTTTGAGCTCTAGAAGGTGATTTTAGCTTGAATTTGGCTTGAATTGCTGTCTAATTTGTGTTTTCCCTTCAAGAGGTAGAAACTTCTCTTTGCTAGCTTAATTTCCATACTTATTTTGCCATCTTTTTACACTGTTTTTGAACTCCAAAAACCTCCGTTTTTATGGTTGAAAAATGGTGGCTTAAGGCCTTTTTGAGTTAGGGGGTGGTTCACCCTCTTGCTTTTTTGTTTATAAAGCTTTTACACTTTTGTTCAACACTTTCAAACCAAATTTTTTTGGCCTTTTAACCACTGAATTTCAGAGGTTTTTCAGTGGTGGAAAACATGTTTTGAAGTCCAAAATTGGAGAGGTTAGCCTTCCCTCCTTACATCTTGCTTGCATGCCTAGTTACCTCTATGTGTTAGCATGTTTTTCTAACTTAACTTAGCTTAATTCCGGCATGTTTTTGCCTCTGATTTGGGCTACTTCAGCTTTGTTTTGGGCTGGTTGGGTCATATGAGTCTTGTTTTGCACGGTTGTAGTGTAAAGGGTTTCACTACTTTGGTGTTTTAGGCCTTTAAACATCATTTCCTTGAGTTGATTGCATGTTTTAGTATTATTTTGCTTGTAATTTTAGCTCCTTAATCTCTGCAATCTCCCTCATTTCTTCACTTTTTCATTTGTTTGAGGGTTGTTTCAACCTTAGGGTTGTTTAAGCTTGAGGTTGAAGCTCATGCTTAATGGTTTAATCCTCTTTTGTGGGTTCATTACCAACGGCATGAAGCTTCCCTCATGCCTTGAACTACCCCTTGGTTGACACTTTTTTCTCTTTAGAAGACACTCACCAATGGACTTAATCGATTAAAGAATCGATCGGTAACTAAAATGAGGAAATAAAACATGGCAAGTAAAAGAGGCAAGATAAGCATTTTTCATGTTGCATTGCATGTGTTCGAATTGGACGTTAATTCGAACATGAGGAAAACGGGACATTTCAGACTCAAAGTGATGAAATGTGCCACTTTCCTTGGTCACCACCACCCTTGATCATGCATGATAAGGTGGTGGTCTTTTGAGTCTTGTTTTGCACTCATTAAACTTGTACAAACTTGGTTTTTTGGCCATCATGCATGGAAATTGCTTGATTGGTAGTTTGAGAGCCAAGAGTTATACTCGTTTGAGCTTGTGTGATAATAAGGAGGGTAACAGTATAGATAACCCTGGAGAATACACTACTTTGCCTTTGTTTTCTCTCTGTTGCAGCAAAAAAGAAAGTTCGAGGCAGGGGTAGTCGACCGGCCACCAACAGTAGTCGACCGGCCACTATTGGTAGCTCGACCGGCCATCAATGAAAAATTGCACAAGTGTGCTCCTGAGTTGGAACAGAGGCATTCTGGAAGTTGGCAGCACTGTTGGTGTTCAAGCATGTGCAAACAGAGGCTGCAATGGCAAGGCGGTGGATTCTCAGGAGGAAACCAACCAAGCATGCATGCATCCCTTGCCCCTCGAGGCCATTTAACTGCTTTATTTAGTTAATTAGTGGTAGCTAATTTACTTGTTTTGTAATTATTTAGTTAAAGTGTTTATCTAATTGGTTCGTTTTGTAATATTTAATTAGCTTAGAATAGTTAGTTAAATATTGTGTTATAATAATTAGTTAACTAGAATAGTTAATTAGTTTCGTTTTGTAGTACTCTCTCTATCCCAAAATAATGGTCCCTTTTGGGGAATCCAACTTTTTTTGGTCGTACAATTATTGCACTTTAAAAAAGTTGATTTTTCAAAAATACCCTTTTGATAGTACATTTTTTGAGAATATCAATGTCATAATTGTACTTTTTATATTGTTATTAATTTAAAAGAAGGGCAAAATAGAATATTTATATTATTTTTTGTACTTGATTTTTGAAGATGGACTAATATTTTGGGACAATAAAAAATGGAATAAGGGACTAATATTTTGGGACGGAAGGAGTAGTTAGCTTAATTAGCATAGCTAGTTAGCTTTTTCATTCGGACCCTCCTTCGCGAGGGTGGAACGTTGTAATAAGTGTGCGTACGTGCGTGTATGTCTTCCAACCCCATGCCTTTCTCCCTTTTATTTATCCACTTTCGATGGTTAGATTAGGGACATGTTTTCAATTAGCATACCTTATGCTTGTATGTTTGCATCCATTCATTTGTCTTGCATGCACCAAGGCTCGGCACATCATTCAAACTGCATTGTAATTTCAAATACTTCTTGAATACGTGTTTGTCGCATGTTGTTCAAATTGTTCATATGCCATATTAGTAGCTGAGCCTATTAATTGCATTATTGCATGTGTTGTATTAGACACGTAACATAGTTAGGATCATGCATCTTTTCTAACTAGTTTTTGTTTTGGCTCGGAGTACTCGGTAAGCTTTTACGCTTTAGCATACTTGCATGAGTGTGATTGCCATATTGACATGTTTCGCATGCTTGCCATGAGGCTATGTGCTTAAATGCTAAACTGCATGACTGCCTGTGGATGAAGGCTTGTTGTTTGAATTGGAATGATTCAACAAATGTATGTTTTAAGCCCACTTTGTTGTGCCAAAATCATTTTTTAAGCCCACTTGAGGGTGGCAAATTCAAACAATTTTCAGAAATAAACATGAGTTGAATTGTTCCAAGTCCTGTGACTAGTCTATACTTGCTTCTGTGCGTCACATAGTAAAGCTAGTCTAATAACCGGAATAAGAACAGATAATGTTTATAAAAGAAAAACATATCATGATTAATAGAGGCCGATCTTTGATCGGGTGAGCGGGGGTGCTCATTTGAGGACCTTCGCCTTTCGTACCTAAGTTCCGGAGCCGAGGTAACTTTGGTGATGACGGACACGTGGCCTTTGGCACGAGTCAAGATTTCCTAAATTTTTTCAAAATAAAATATTTAGGTGGCGACTCTGTATCTGGCAAAGCAGTCCAATTTTGGCATTATTTGATTTAAAATCGATTTTGTAAAAGGTTTGCCGAATTTGGACTCTTTGGTGATTATCAGTTTCAGATTGCACTTATGAGACTAGATTCAGAACCACAGGAATCCGAACTGTGAGGCCTTCTTTTCAAACCCTTTCCGAAAGGTAGGGCGCAGAAAAAGGCGAGTCCACAGTTTCTGGCGACTCTGCTGGAGACTTAGAGAACTTGACTCGAACTCATAATATGTTGTTTTATCTACACTTATGTGTTTCTTTGCATTTGCATTTGTATTTGCATTGGTGCGCCTAAGTCACAGTGTTTGCCATCTGCTATTCCTGAGTGGTTTACTGAAGCTTGCCAAAAGGCTGACCGATTGCAGGCTCTGCCAGATGGGAACACAACCCTTGGATCTGGACTACCGCTGTATCGTTTGATCCTCCTTTCACTTCTCGGTGTTAGATGTGAGAGGTATATTAGGTGGTCTTGCTGAGGTACCCTTTTTGACCAATCGACCTAGTTGCATATCGGAAGCTATAGAGATTGTTCCAAGCTAGGATAGGTTGTTCACCAGAATGCAGGATTGTATGAAACCGCTTGTTTGCGTAGTGAATCCCTAGCTCTTGACGAAATTAGGACAGTGTAACCTTATCCCCCTCATAGGGGTGTTTTGGCTCTCAATTAACTGGTATGTGCTTTATAGTGAAACTGTATAGGAATATGCGTATCAGTTGCCAGTTTGGTATCTGATTTTGGGACAGAATTCAATAAAGAGTATAGTCATTCAGCTATGCTCATATCTGCTCTAGTGAAATCAGGCTGAGGTGCTGTCTGTTTTCTTTTTTGCTAGGTAGTCCTGGAACTATAGCTTCAGAAGGCTCTGATATCCCCAGGTACGGAGATTTAGTTCAAGGGCAACTAGTGTTTCCTTCGCCGGTGGTAGGGCAAAGAAAGGCCAGTTAGGGCTTACCGGTTCCACTGTTCCAACAGTCACTAGTAAGATCACCTTTGTTCAACTCAGCAGACCCGTGATGGCACAGAGTCCGAAAGAAGTTGTGGCCATGATAGCAGTATTAAACCAGGGAATCGCCATGCAGGATGAGACCTATGCTGAAATGCAACGCCCATCTGGGGCACCTACCACACATCCAGTCTCAGGACCCCAGCCGAACTTTGACCCACTTCCGCCAGCTGAAGAGTTGCATGGTCCGGATCCCCGAGAAGAGTTGGCTCAAGCTCGAGTTTTTAGACCCTTGGTGCAGCCTAATAAGAGGCTTTATCCCCTTGATACTAATAATCTCGATCCGACCTTGGTAAAAATTGTGAACCTTGAGAAGCAATTCAAAAAGGCACAGGGCCTTAGCTCCATTCCTGACATTGAGGATGGGTACACCGAGGCTGCCGTAAGACTTCCAGACAGATTCAAAATGCCACATATTGACCGTTTCGATGGGTCTGGAGATCCTATGGTACATATCCAGCTTTTCTAGGACATTCTGAAACCGATGGGTCTGACTAAGCCTCAGAAACTCTTTCTGAACGGAAGAACCCTGTCGGGTATAGCAGCCACTTGGTATGCCAAGTTGGAGGATACGGTGAAGCAGAACTGGGAAGAATTGGCTGAGGCATTTGTCGATCAGTATTCTTACAATACCCAACTTGAAATGACCACCCAAGAGCTTGAAGCGACCCATCAGAATCCTACAGAGTATTTTGTAGAATTTATTGCAAGGTGGAGAGCAAAGGCAGCATAGATGACAAATCGCCCTTCTGAGAGGGACCAAGTGCGGATAGTGGTGCAGAACCTTGAGCATCATATGTTACAAAAGTTAATAGTTGCTCCACTATTCACTTTCAAAAGTTTGCATGAATTGGGGGTTCAGATCGAGAGTGCATTTAACAGAGGGATTATTCCTAGAACAAGCGAATCAACAAATAGGGTGTTTTCCGGGAGTACCATTGCTGGTAGTAACACTATTCCCAAACCCACTTAAATCAACACTGTCACCATTTCTAAAACTGCTGACCTGTTTGCCAATCCAAGGCCACAAACAGTCAGCCCAACCTGAGCTCAAGGCGGAACTTTCACCCCCCCTCTATATGAGCCTAACCAGCACACTAAAAATCTTGATGGAAAACGGGTATCTCAAAGCCCTTGATCCTCAGCCTCTGCTTGACCCACTCCCTGCTAGATATAACCCCACCAAATACTGTGTGTACCATCAACAGCGCGGTCATGGCACCGATCGTTGCTACCGCCTTTGTCATGAGGTTCAAAATTTCATCGACAATCAAACGATAGCTCCACCTCAAGACCCCAATGACCAAGTACCTCATCCACACCTTAATCTCATCCATACACTGCAATCCACCTACAACTCCAGCATATACATCATCCCGGCCCATCTACCCAAGCCTGAGGTGTTCATTCCAGAAAGCACATACTTGCGCATAATGGATGCACTCGAACCCCAATCATCTCAAACCCATGAACCCACTACTTCTGAGCTGATGAGCATGATTGAAGATCTTTAGAGAACAGTGGCAGATCTGGCCTTTGGGATATTGGCTCCGTCATCGCTCACATCACATACCAGGAGTTTCATGTCAAAAGGCCCCCAAATCTTGGGACGAGTTGCAATTGAAAATGGCCAACTTGAAGCCATCCCAGGTCTGGGCAATGACATGTCAACAACAACTGGGCTCTGCTCTGATATAGCAACCCAATCTCTTGGCAAAGTGGAGGCAAATAGCAAAAACAAGGCTGGGGTAGGTATTGGTCCCTATGAAAATCTTCAGTGGGCTGTTGAGGCTTTGAAGGCTGAAGGACTGAACAAACAGCAAGTGCTCGCAGTTGTTGCAAAGACTGTGGATGACACTTTTGCTACTCAAGATGAGAGTATTCTAAATCAAGAGGCAAGCCGGGAAAATGGATGTCGTACCAGAAACGCCCCTTTCAACTCTAATCCTACACTCGGAAAAGATCAACAAACCCAGTCAGCACCTGCCAACCCCTTTGCCGGTACATCCAACACAACTTCACAAACCTCGAAGCATCAACCCCGAGGCCAGAGGGTCTTCATCCCGCTGTACATGACCTTATCCAAAGCTCTCCAAATCCTTATAGGACAAGGCCATCTCAAACCCTTTGAGCCTCGACCTCTCCCGGATCTTCTTCTAGCCAAGCATAATCCAGCCAAGCACTGTGCCTTCTATCAACAAATTGGCCATGACACTGACAGTGGTTTTCGTCTCCGCTACGAAATACAAGATTTGATTGACACCGAGGTCATCATCGCACCAGGTCCTACAAAGTCTATCGACATTGGATCAATGAACTTGGGGGGGATGATGTGACTATTTGATTGGGAGGATGAACCACCTGCTGATGGCGCTCACTTTATCCCAGATATGGCGGATGGCACGCACTGTTTTGAGTAATTTGCGAATACTGTTTACTTTACTTTCTAACTTGGGTTTTGGGTCAGTCTTGTCGTGTTGTTTTGAGTCAGTCTTGTTGTATCGAGTCTGTCTTGTTGTGTTAGAGTCAGGTGATTTCGGGGGTGTTACCTCAGATATCACTATCTTGTTTTGTGTTTGTCTGTTACACTCTTTCTTTTTCGTCTGTTTCTGCCATTGAGCCAGTTGTGCCAGAAGATCTGAATGAAACGGCAGAGATTTTCACCTACTTTTCTGTGCCTTGAAATCATTGCATTGATCTAAGTTTTTCAAAACTTTTCTAACGCTATGATAAAAACAAAGAGGAAGGAATTCCTTGGGATTTGCAAAAATTTAATCAATTGAGAGAAGGAGAGGCATGCTAAGCCCTTAATGAATGAGATCATGTTTGTTAATGAGAGTACTGAGAACAATCCTGGCTTGATCCAGATTGGTTCTACATTGTCTTCAAAGGAGCGCGAGCGACTAGTCGCTTTCTTAAAAGATTTTAAAGAATGTTTTGCGTGGTCCTGCGAAGACATGCGTGGAATTGATCTTGAGATTGTGCAGCATAGGATCGCTCTCAGCCTCAAGACTCAACCCCTTTTGCTTTCAAACCTTGAACTTTGATTTAGAATGTTCAACGATCAACCAATATAAGGCTTATATGGCCAGATCAGAAGCAACCCTTGAACTAGGGGCAAGAAGGTTAGATCAAGAAGGTCAGATGTCATCAAAGGAAGCTTGCAAAGCTATATCAAAAGTAGCCCTTGAACTAGGGGCAAAAATGTTAGATGTGCTCAAAGATTCAAAAGATGGGTCATTCCGCAAACCAAGATTGGAAAGAAAGCCAAATCCTAGAATGGAGAAAAGAAGAAAGTTTTGCTGAAGGACAATCGAGTTCCTATCCACAACACTAGGGGCAAATTCAGACCCCAATTGGATGGGCTCTCTCATCATCAAGACTATTTAGTTAGAAATAATAGCCATTCTCCTGGATTCAGATGGCTTAGAGATCCTATGACCGATCAACATGGACAAGTTAAACTTTCTATCCTTGAGAGGCTCGCTGGGCCAAAAACCCGGAAGGGCGACCCAGGCAAAAGTTAGAGTAAGTAAAAATAGAAAAGAACAAAAGAACAAAAATGAAAAAAATGGAAAGAAAGGAAAAGAAAAGAAAAGAAAAGAAGAACAAAGGAAAATGAAAAACAGAGCTCGCAAGGTTGAAAACCCGAAAGGGCAGCTTTGGCAAAAGTTAAAGCGTAAAAGGAGAGTGTTAACACCCGAGTGAACCTCAACCCGGAACTACGTACGGCCTGATTCCAATGTTTGGGATACATAGGCAACTTCATCCTAAAGTCCAGCCCCAATCATTTTCAGCTTGCTTGGCTCATCTATGTTGATTGGTTTATCCTTGTTCAAACTCGGCTATCTTATCCATGTGCAAATTGGCTTGTCTTCATTCAAATTTGGGTGTCCTATTTCGTTACAAGATTCAGCTGCAAGACAAATCAAATTCCGATCTGAGGTTGTGCATCTCAAGAGTAAATTCTATGTTGGTCGAGCAGTGGCCATTTGCAAAAACAATTTTTGAGAATTTTTAATGAGGTTGACTAATTTTTTCGAAAATTATTCCATTTTTCCAAAACTGCACCATTTCTTGGACCCAAAAAAGGAAAATTTTCAGTGCACACAACCTGTCTTGCATGATTTCAAATCAGAAAATCGAATAAGTATGTTAATCTAACTCTCATGTTGGTCAAAATTGTTTTAGTAGAAATCCAAAAAACAAAAAATGGTCAAAATAATGAACTAGGGGCATAGTTGAGTCAGGGTTTTTGTCTTTTCCCTATTATCAGCATACTTGCCAGAAAAGGCACTCTACTTGCCAGAAAAGGTGCAACTGAAGTTAGCAGCAGGGAGGCCAAAAATCAGTCATCCTCCAAGCACTGAGGTATCAAGCCAAGTGCGAAGCACGAATTGAAAATGAAATGGATATGCGGTTCCCTCATCTGGACAATTACGCTCAAATTGGTATCTGACCCGAAATGGGAGCGTAGAAAACGCAATGTGTGTGAGACCAATCAATTGTATACTTGCTGGCAGGACATGTTATAATTCATCTCGGTCAAGCTAAGCCAAGGGCATCATCAACCGATGTCAGTTGCGGATCTACTGCACATCCTGTCACATCACAACCCCTTTGTAGGAAAGCTCACTGTTGTGAGCGGAAGAATGAGAATCTAGTAGAATACTAGGGGCAAGAGCCCATAACTCCTTGCTTATCCATCAACCACCCTGGGGAGGGATAAAAAAATAAGAAAGATTAAAGAATATGGAGGTGTGCACTGAGAGGAAAAGTGAGGAAAGGGCTTTTCAGAGAAAAAGAGATTAAGTGCCAGAGTGATGTGAGAATCACAAGTAAGAAAGGGTGGGAAACAATACCTGGAAAAGCTGTGGGCTTCCCGTGAACCAAAAGGTCTCTCGCCATTGGAACATATCCGAGTGTTGTGATTGTTGTTTTTGTTTGTCTCGATTGTTGTTTTGAGTCGTTTTGATTTCAATAGGTGTTAATAGATGTGTTTAGGTTGTTTTATCTTCATTTTCTCTTTGTTGAGTCATGGTGTGTTGTAGTCGGTCGTAGGCTCAATACCCGATTAAGAATTCATTTCTCAATTTCAAAAATAAATTGTTTTGTGCTTAGAGTGCTGTGCCATTCTCCAAATTTGTACAAAATAGAATTCTTTCTTTCATAAATTGTGGGGTTCAACCCTGATCAAGGGGGAGCAACCGAACCAGGACCTATCTGAAGCTACATGGGTTCCGGACTGCAAAGCAAAAGAAAAGAGGAAAAATTTGGAGCATCTGAGTTTGTTTCAACTTCAGCAAATTCCGAGACTGCATTCCAGGTGCACCTTCTCTGGGCTCGCCTTTCTCTGAAGTATGAGTGTACTTTGACCCCAAGTTTAAGCCTGCTTCGAGTTAGAATGGCAATTAAAGCAGCATGCAGATGTTACCTCTCACCAATATAAACAGGTTGTATCTTTTTTGAGTTAAGCATGTTGCGAAGTCCTTCGAGAGGTAAATCGGAGGCACCAAAGTACATATTTGCTTGCCTTCTATTGTATAGAATGTGCACTTTCATGTACACTTCTGTTGCATGCGTGCCGCGCATCGTTTATGAATCATGTATAGAATATGCTTTCATTCATACATAGAACATGCTCTCATTTTGCATAGAACATGCATTTTATCACACTTTTTTGTGCATCTTACTTGCATAGAACATGCATTTTATCGCACTTTTTTGTGTATCTTACTTGCATAGAACATGAATTTTATCTCACTTTTTTGTGCATCTTACTTGCATAGAACGTGCATTTTATCGCACTTTTTTGTGCATCTTACTTGCATAGGACATGCATATTCATCGCACTTTTTTTTGTGCACCTTACTTGCACTTGTTTGTGCATTTTATTGCACTTTTTTGTGCATCTTACTGGCACTTTCTTGTGCATTTGAATTTACACTTGCGCTTTCTTGCGCATTGCACTTTCTTGTGCATTTTAACTCACTCGCACTGTCTCGTGCACTTACACTTTGTATCACACTCGCACTGTCTTGTGCACTTACACTTTGTAACTCACTCGCACTGTCTCGTGCACTTACATTTTGTATCTCACTCGCACTGACTCGTGCAATTACACTTTGTATCACATTCGCACTCTCTTGTGCATCGCTCTCTCTTGTGCACCCTCTCGATCTCGGAGACCTTAAAATCCTGCATTTACACTCACACTCTCTTGCGCATTTATTCACTCTTTCTCCACTTGCATGAGGTGCGTTTGGATGTACTTGCACTATGTTTGTGTATTTCACTTTATATCGCACTGTTTTGTGCACCCTGTTTCGCACTGTCTGGTGCAACTTGAGTTCGCACAATTTTGTGCACCTTGCATCGCACTCTTTCGTGTGTTCTTTTGTGCATTCATACATCTTCACCTTGCATCGCGCTGTTTTGTGCATTCACCCCTGTATCGTGCTATCTTGTGCATCCTTTGTTCACGCTATCTTGCGCATCCTCTACATCGCACTGTTTTGTGCATTTCATCGCACTCTTTTATGCATTTCACACTGTTTCGCACTGTCTTGTGCACCTCGCTGGTCTAGGAGACCTTAAATCCTCTGAAGGTGTAATTCCTTTGGTGTTTGTCATGCCCGAACGACTTCCGGTGGTCTAGTATAGCCACATGCCCGTGTTTGTTGTGAGTTCTTAAGAGATCAACTGAGACAGTAGAAACTAGAGTTCGAATGACCGATGCCTAGAATGCAAAGGTTTGGAATTTCCGAGACTAAAGTCTGGTTTAAATACCCATGGGTGTATCCTCGGCTTGAAATCTGTATGGCAGCCCCATAGGTTGAGGTAGCGTGTATGCGCCTCAATTCTGGATACTGCACCAACCTAGTCTGTTACCCTGTTGGAGAATAGGGAAAGCTGCGACCATAGCCAGGGAGAAAATAGTACCTATGGTTCGGAAACGTAAGATGCAGAAAAGGAAGATCCCCGGCAGCATGAGGTGAGTCATTGCCAATTGCCCCTGTAAGGTACCTTCACTTCCTAGCTACTACATCATCTATTACGTCTATTGCATTGCATATAGAATTTATCGCATGCATCTACTACATTATCCATTTTATCGCCTGCATCCTTTCCATGTTAAGCTTAGTCTGGCATGTGCTCATACATTTCTTTCGTTGAAGCATGGTTCTGTGATAATGTGTATGCGCCTATTCCACTAAGAGAATTGTGGTCTGAAGGTTTCGACACCTTTTCTGTGTTAGACGTGGTCTGTTTTGTGTCTATACCTTTTCTAGGTAAAATGTGGTTCGGCCTGCGCCTTATTCACTGCATCCATTGCATCGTACTTTGTTTTGTTGCATTCAGCATTTAGGATCACGATCTTTCCTCAACAGATCACTCCTCACTTATATCATCCCACCTAATTACTTGTACTCTGTCTCTTTCTACGAAACACATAGTTTTGCATGTGCATGCGCCTATTCCGTAAGAATTGTGGTTAGAGCGCTCCGGTACTTTTTCTATATAAAACGTAGTTTGATTTGCATCGTCAATCCTTTATGATATTTGTGTGGTTTTGCACTGCTTGTGGTTTGATGATTTCGCCACATTATATATCATTTGCATGATTTTGTTACATTGTATATCATTTACATTGTTTTGTTGTGTATCATTTTAAATCCTACCCCTGAACTACGCTGGTTTGATTCCTTGCAAAGGGATACGTGGGCAACCCTCGGGTTCAACCAACTACATCTGCATTTTGTTTGTTTACCCAAGTCTTACGGCCTTGTCAAAATGGGTCGTCTCTGGGCTTTGACATTCACTCACGTCATTTCATGACTCTAAGCTCTGTCAAAGAGGGGCAATTATAGACACCCCATTTTTGACTGCCTATAAGACTTGGGCGCCACTGATTGCTTGCTTGGTGATGAAAGTTGTGCAGTGCAAAGGTTCGACTTGTTCGACAAGAGGAGCTTCAAATCCCAACCTCACACCCCATTTGTGGACCAAAACCATTTTGACCAAAATGATTTTAGACCTTAAAACCTTCTCTTTCAAAATATTTTTCAAAAAAGTTCTTACGATGTTCCAAGGCTCACATTTTGTTAAATGTTGCACTTTTCGGTAAACCGAGCAAGGACAAAGTGGAAATGAATGAAAGATAGGTGAAATCTTTGAAAAAATCTTTAAAACATCTTGTTTAGAGGTTTGGAACTAAATAAAATTGGAGGAGAGGGAAGAAACCAAGTTGGGGAAAAAGATGGGCATGAACCATTAAGAGAGAGAGTCGAGCAGCCCTCACTAAATCAGGCCTCTCTTTTTGTACACTTTGATTTCAGCTATGAGGCCATCACTGTTGGAAAGTGGTCTTCCGGGGCTTCATTTTTCACTCAAGAGTCTCCTAAATCCGAGTCCGGATGAGGGAGATATGGCTGGTTGAAGTTGGGCATGAATCCGGCTAGGACCGAAACTGAGCAATCTTCCCTAAAAGAGGCATATCTCTTAGCACACTTGGAATTTTGATGTGAGGCTGCCACCATTGGAAATAAGACTTCCGAGGCTACAGTTTAGACTCAAGAATGACCTGCAAAGGAGTCCAGATGACAGAGATATGCCTAGTTGAAGTTGGGGTCAGAAACTAGTTTTTACTTTCTAGCCACTAGTGAAGCTTGTCGGCCATGTGTCGGCCACAAATGGACTTTGTCGGCCATGTGTCGTCCAGCACTAGTGGCCGTCGGCCACAGGTGTCAACAAAGCTCAGATTTTGCAGATATTTCCCCTCCAGCTGTTCCACACTGCTCCAGATATTTCTACCTTGATATTTTCGACTTGAGCTCTTATTTTTCTATATATAGAGGCCATTCTCTATTGTTTTCAAGGTTGGAAAGTTTGGGAGCCTTTGTCTCTAAAATCTCTCTCTCTCTCTCTCTCTAGATTTCTCTTTCTCTTGAGCTTTTATGCTTAGACGCTTACATACTTCAAACTTTAACCTATCAACCCTTAACCAAAGTGGTTTATCTTTTGGCTGAGGTTACTTGAAGCCCTCTTTGAGCTCTAGAAGGTGATTTTAGCTTGAATTTGGCTAGAATTGTTGCCTAATTTGTGTCTTCCCTTCAAAAGGTAGAAACTTCTCTTTTCTAGCTTAATTTCCATACTTGTTTTGCCATCTTTTTATACTATTTTTGAGCTGGTTTTGAACTCCAAAAAACTCTATTTTTATGGTTTAAAAATGGTGGCTTAAGGCCTTTTTGAGTTAGGGGGTGGTTCACTCTCTTGCTTCTTTGTTTATAAAGCTTTTACACTTTTGTTCAACACTTTCAAACCAACTTTTTTTGACCTTTTAACCACAGAATTTCAGAGGTTTTTCAGTGGTAGAAAACATGTTTTGAAGTCCAAAATTGGAGGGGTTAGCCTCCCTTCCTTGCATCTTGCTTGCATGCCTAGTTAGCTCTATGTGTTAGCATGTTTTTCTAGCTTAACTTAGCTTAATTCCAACATGTTTTTGCCTTTGATTTGGGCTGCTATAGCTCTGTTTTGGGCTAGTTGGGTCATATGAGTCTTGTTTTGCATGGTTGTAGTGTAAAGGGCTTCACTAGTTTGGTGTTTTAGGCCTTTAAACATCATTTCCTTGAGTTGATTGCATGTTTTAGTATTATTTTGCATGTAATTTCATCACCTTAATCTCTGCAATGTCCCTAATTTCTTCACTTTTTCATTTGTTTGAGGGTTGTTTCAACCTTAGTGTTGTTTAAGCTTGAAGTTAAGGCTCATGCTTAATGGTTTAATCATCTTTTGAGGGTTCATTACCAACGGCATGAAGCTTCCCTCATGCCTTGAACTACCCTTTGGTTGACAGTTATTTCCCTTTAGAAGACACTTACCAATGGACTTAATCGATTAAAGAATGGAACGGTAACTAAAATGAGTAAACAAAATATGGCAAGTAAAGGAGGCAAGATAAGCATCTTTGATGTTGCATTGCATGTGTTCGAATCGGACGTTAATTTGAACACGAGAAAAACGGGACATTTCATACTCAAAGTGATGAAATGTGCCACTTTACTTGGTCACCATCACCCTTGATCATTCATGATAGGGTGGTGGTCTTTTGAGTCTTGTTTTGCACTCATTAAACTTGTACAAACTTGGTTCTTTGGCCATCATGCATGGAAATTGCTTGATTGGTGGTTTGAGAGCCAATTGTTATACTCCTTTGAGCTTGTGTGATGATAATGAGGATAACAATACAGATAACCCTTGAGAATACACTGCTTTGCCTCTGTTTGCTCTTTGTTGCAGCAAAAAAGGATGTTCGGGGTAGGGGTAGTCGATTGGCCACCAGCAGTGGCCGACGGCCACCATTGGCAGTCGACCGGCCATCAATGAAAAATTGCACAAGTGTGCTCCTGAGTTGGAGCAAAGGCATTCTGGAAGTTGGCAGCACTATTGGTGTTCAAGCATTTGCAAATAGAGGCTGCAATGGCAAGGCGGTGGATTCTCGGGAGGAAACCAACCAAGCATGCATGCATCCCTCACCCCTCGAGGCCATTTAACTGCTTTATTTAGTTAATTATTGGTAGCTAATTTACTTGTTTTGTAATTATTTAGTTAAAGTGTTTAGCTGATTGATTCGTTTTGTAATATTTAATTAGCTTAGAATAGTTAGTTAAATATCGTGTTGTAATAATTAGTTAACTAGAATAGTTAATTAGTTTCGTTTTGTAATAGTTAGCTTAATTAGCGTAGCTAGTTAGCTTATTCATTCAGACCCTCCTTCGCGAGGGCGTAACGTTGTAATAAGTGTGCGTGCGTGCGTGTATGTCTTCCAACCCCACGTCTTTCTCCCTTTTATTTATCCGCTTTCGATGGTTAGATTGGGAACATGTTTTCAATTAGCATACCTTATGCTTGCATGTTTACATCCATTCATTTGTCTTGTATGCACCGAGGCTCAGCGCATCATTCAAGCTGCATTATAATTTAAAATACTTCTTCGAATACGTGTTTATTGCATGTTGTTCAACTTGTTCATATGCCATATTAGTAGCTGAGCCTATTAATTGCATTATTGCATGTGTTACATTAGACACTTAACATAGTTAGGATCATACATCTTTCTAACTAATTTTTGTTTTGGCTCGGAGTACTCGATAAGTTTTTAGGCTTTAACATACTTGCATGAGTGTGATTTTGCATATTGCCATGTTTCGCATGCTTGCCCTAAGGCTATGTGCTTAAATGCTAAACTGCATGAGTGCCTGTGGATGAAGGCTTGTTGTTTGAATTGGAACGATTTAACAAATATATGTTTTAAGCCCACTTGGGGGTGGCAAATTCAAACCATTTTCGGAAATAAACATGAGTTGAATTGTTCCAAGTCCTGCGACTAGTCTATACTTGCTTGTGTGTGTCACATAGTAAAGCTAGTCTAATAACCGGAATAGGAACATATAATGTTTATAAAAGAACATATCATGATTAGTAGAGGCCGATCTTTGATCAGGCGAGCGGAGGTGCTCATTTGAGGACCTTCCCCTCTCGTACCCCTTTGGCACGAGTCAGGGTTTTCTAAATTTTTCCAAAATAAAATATTTAGGTGGTGACTTTGTATTTGGCAAAGCAATCCAATTTTGGCATTATTTGATTTAAAATCGATTTTCCAAAAAGGTTTGCCGGATTTGGACTCTTTGGTGATTATCAGTTTCACATTGCACTTGTGAGACTAGATTCAAAACCATGGGAGTCCGAACTATGAGGCCTTCTTTTCAAACCCTTTCTGAAAGGCGGGGCGCAGAAAAAGGCGAGCCCACACAAATTTACCATCAAATTGAATTTTTTGGTTTTGTTATGTTTCGATTTTATCAGTTTAGTGTGAATGAGTGATTTAAAGGAGGCTTTTAAGACTGTATTTGGATCATGAATTTAATTTGGGATTCAGAAATGGAAAGAAAAAAATGTGAGGACAATAATGGGAATAAAATATAAATTATTATTTTTTTATTCTTCTTTCTATTTTGAAATTTATATTTAAATTTTTAATCTAAACGGAAAGTTAGAAAAATCGATAGAATCCTACGTAGCTAACAAATGAAGAGAAAGGGTAGAGTTAAGGTTTTAAAAAGCGGCCATAACCGTTACATAACAGTTGTGCCGGTTACCGTCACCCGTTATGGCTGCTATAGCAGTGTGACGAAAATTCACATATGTAATGGTCGTTTCGGTGTTACGTAACAGCTGTAGCGTTATCGTAATGGCCGTAACGGTCCGTTACACACCGTTACACCCTTTTACAATATTCTGAATCAAGGTTTTAAAAAGCAGCCGCAACCGTTACGTAATGGTTGTGGTGGTTACGGCCACCCGCTACGGGCGCTATAGCGGTGTGATGGAAATTCACATGTGTAACGGCTATTTTGGCGTTATGTAACGGCCGTAATGGTCCGTTACGCACTGTTACATCCTTTTGCAATATTCTGAATTGTTTACTTTCCCAAAATAAAATAAAATAAAAGTTTACAAAAAAAAAAAAAAATACTCAAATGATCTAAACCCAAAAAGAAAAAACAAAAACTTATATGATTTTTTTTTAAAAAATTTATTTCATTACAGTAGCATGTAAAATAAAAATATATAAACTGTGGTTGCAATTATTTTTATAATCATTTTATTTAATATTGTTTATTTTGTTAATGTGCTATCTAACAAAATTCTTTAAAAAATAAATAAAATCAGTAGTTCAAAAATAATTTTTGTTTATGGCACAATTTTTATTTTTATAATCATTTCATTTAATACTTAATTGTAAATAATTTTATTTAGTTAGCTATAAAGTGTTGTCTGAAAAAATTCCTCAAAAATAATTTTTGTTTGACACAATTTTTATTTTTATAATCATTTAATAATTGTGAATATTTTTTATTCAGTTAGTTCAGGTATTGGTCAAAAATAATTTGCAAACATTTAAAATCAATTATTCGTAAAGTCATTAACTATTGAAATAAAATGTAAAAAACTCATTTTATAGTGAATTGAAAATATGCATATTGGATCATACTTAAAAATTAAAAAAATTTGATTAAATCTATTTTAAACCTTAATAAATGTGATTCTGAAAAATAAAATATGCGTATCGGTAAGTTTTCTTCAAATTGTGCAAAAAATAAAAAAAAATTACAGTTCCGGTTACCGCAACCGTTACACTATGGCCTTTACACCCCGTAGCTGCAATTGCGCCACCGCAACCATTACGGCTACGGTGACCACAACCACTTTTCAGAACCTTGGGTAGAGCTATTCTATAAATGTTTTTCTTCTTAACCTACTCATTTTTTTAATGCTTAAAAAATTAAAATATAAAAACATATTAAAGTAGTATAATTTTGGTCGGTCTCAGTGTAAAATTTTGAAAAGAAACTGAATTTTCCGAATTGTTATTGCAGTTGGGACAAGGTAGCTTGTTTTATTCTTAATCAGAAGAAAAAATCATCTTATTTCAAAATTTACATTTGATATGACTACTTACGAGAAATTTTACATCCTTTGCACGCTTCATGTTGCAAAAAAAAAAAAAAACATCATTAGATCATCTGATACCTATGACTAATTTCAACCTCAAAAGCTGCAAATTTAACTAAAACTATCTTCATCTTCATCTAATCCCTCTATTATGATGATATGGATTCGACTTGCGAGGTGATTCTTGAAAAGTGAGTTGTCTCTCTTCAGAGTCAAATTCTGGCACCAAAAAATCATAATTCCCAGCTTTTGGTTCATTAATCATTAGCATGTTTTTCTACAGTGTTACCCAAGGGACGTTATGTTCACATCATATGCAACATTAAATACAACATTATCCAGAATAATAATGTACAAAAGTGCAAAATAAAATGTCAAGCAATTTATTTAATTAGTTAATAAAGTCAACAAATTGGTTTTTGAGGGCACAAATACTAACAGTTTTGATGCAGATGATACTGGTGAGACTACTTATGTTGAAAATAATAAGGGATTGAATTCAAACTAGGAACTCGTGACAGATTTCTGGATGTTAGCAGAATACGGTGGGCAGTAACAGACATATAAGACACACAAATTAACTTGAATGTAAAGTAGAGGCTTGTGGAGATGTACGACCCGAAGGCTGTACAGAGCTCCATAGGACACACAAAATACCTTAGGAAAAACTCTGATAAATTTCCTTATGCTAAACTTCTTTTCTTCTTTTGTAATACAATGATCACTAGCCTCTTTATATACTGAGAAGAATCTTTGGTCCCAGAAGTTGTCATTGACTGTAAAAATACTGAGAAGATGCCTTTCTTGCTCGAGCAACACTTTGGTGGCTCGAGCAAAGACACTTGGAAAAACACGCGTTTTAGTCTCATCGCTCGAGCGAGCATTCCTTTGCTCAAGCAGCCATTGCGGCCCTGATTTCTATAAATATGTGGTTATATCAGATTTTAGGGTTACGTCTTCCAGATCTTTTTCTTGGATATTAAGATTTTCATTTGAAGCTTCTTTGCTTGTTTCCTTTGATATCTGTGAGAGTTTAGTCATAAATTGAGTGGATTATATCAAAGGGTTTGTTTAGTTTGTTTTATTCAAAAAAGAGAGAGTTGTTCTTCAGGGGATTCTATGGTACTTGAGCTTGAAGCTTTGGTGGATTCTGGAGTGGTTCATCATCGTGGATTCAATATCGGCATTGTGGTTTCAACATTAGGCAAGACAATTCCGAGGTGAAGATGGTGGTAGAAGAGGCACATTAGAGTCGGTTCAATTTGGGCATAGATTCGTTAGGTAATTGAAAGTACACTTGTGTAATTCCTTTTTGTCTTCTTAGTAGATTGTTTTGTGGCTTTGGCCTGTGATTTTTTATCACAATTAGAGGCGCTCCAATTGTGATTTTTCCACGTTAAAATCGTTGTGTCGATTTGTTTTGATTGTTTGATTGGGATTGTTATTTACTGATTAAAATTGATACATAATCACAAATCAATTTCTCGAGGATTTTAAATTTTTTCATAAACTTCTTTTCTTCCTTGTTGTGTAATATAATGATCACTAGCCTCTTTATATAGAGGACATAGATACATCATGATTCTTACAATCAATATGTTCATCTCCCTGTCACACATACATCAAGGTGTATTGTACTTAATACTTTGAACCTACCCAAATGACTCAACAAGCTTCTAACTCTAAATACATGAATCAATGTATCTATCTTATAGATTCTAAATTAACTCCAACAACTTATTCACTACTTTGCAACCAATTCCAACATCACACAATTCATGCTACACCGTCGTCTTCATCTGAACGCTTGTAGCTGGAAAGGTACGTAGTGTTGTCAAGGAGTACACTACTACAAAAACAGTTAAAGATCACACATTGATAACTGAAAATATCTCACTTTTATTGGAAGTGTGATTAAAAAAAAATTTGATTGAGTGTGATAATATTTATTTTTTATGTCACTTTTCAATTAAGTGTGATTATATATATATATATATATATTTTTAATCACACATTCTAATTAACATGTGATTAAAGATCACATAAGAATAATTAAAAATATCTCACTTTTATTAGAAGTATGATTAAAAAAATTAAAATGATTTTTTAATCACACTTAATTTAATGAGTGAGATAATATTTTTTTTAATCACACATTTTAAATAAGTGTGATTATATATATTTATTTTAATCACAGTTCCAAGGTGATTGTATATAATTTTTTAATTTGATTTTTATATAAAATAATTTTTCTCATATTCACACCTCTTCTACACGATTGAGATGGCCATGACTCTTTGAAACACCCACCAAGATTGAATTTGCTAAACACCTACAAGCATCTTCTCTAATTAATTTGCTTTGCCTTTTCTTTTTGAAACAAAGCCCTAGCTAATTCGTTCTTATTCACATCTCTCTCTCTCTCTCTCTCTCTCTCTCGTTCAAATATTTAGTGTGGAATGTATATAATGGAGAAGTTTTGTATATAATGGAGAAGTTTTGTAATGTATAAAACAGTTTCAATTTCTCTGTTTCTGGGTATCGTTTAATTTGCACCAGTTTCAATTCTTTATTTGCTTTTTCATTGTTCTTTGTTGTTTTGATTTATTTTTCTATTGTGAGATTGTGAGATATGCCTTTCTCTTGGTGATTTCGTCAATCCCATTTCTTTGTTTCTGGGTCTCGTTCACCTTTTTTGATTCTTTATTGCTCTGATTGATTGTGTTTGCTTGTTTGTTGTTCTAGTTTGTTTGATCTTTTTTGGATTTGTGATATGTTTTCTATTTTAGGGGAATAGGATGAGGAATTAATATCCACCCCGTCGCCCCCATTGCTACCTCTACCTCACTGTTTTCTCTCGCTTTCATTCTCTACGTCCAAAACACGAGAGCACCAAACAAAGCCTTGGAGAAGACCGGGAAGAGATATCAAGGCAAGGTCATGATTGTCACGGCCTCCACTCAGGGAATTAGCTCTGGCATCGCCTAGTGTCTCGGCTTCGCAAATAGGTTCTTTTTTTTTTTGTCCTGATCTTTTTAGTCTTCTTTTTTAGGATACTAAAACCTCAATTTATCTGGGTTTATTGATTTTTTCTCAAATTTTTCTAGGTTTGTGTCTTTCAATCTTAAAACATTAATTTCTCGGTACCTTTTTCATACTTTGATTTTGAGGTGAGTTCATTTTGTGTGCTAGGTTCTGATTGTTCTGTAGAAAAATGTAGATGAGGCAATGGAGAAGCTTAAATCAAGAGGAATTGAAGTGTTTGGAGTGGTTTGTCATGTGTCTGTAGCTCAACAAAGGAAGAATCTAATAGAAAGGAAGTGCAAGACCTCATATAATCATATATTGTTTTACCGATTAATTTCTCAAATACTCCATTACAACTCAAGTATTTTTGTTTTGAAGGAAATAAGGTTAATTGTAATAACCCCGACCCGTAATTAGCTACTAATCCGTAATTAATGATGCTAATAAGAGGGTTAAAATAAATTATGTGTTTATTCTGTATTTTACATGATTTTGGCTTTCTATCTGTTACTTATGGAAATATCTGTCTGGAACACAGCTTTAAAAATGGGAATCGAAAGCCTTATCGGCACCCGAAACCGAAATTGATTACATCAATGTGTTATTTGGAATTTTTAAAACCTTGTGGCATATTTTATTAAAAATTGATTCAGAACGATTCATTAAGTTGTGTTTGGATGGACCAAATACTCTAATTAATGTATTAATATATCACAAGTATGTAAGTTGCCTTATAAGCTCATTTGTGCTCAACAAACTTGATTCAAGTGGGAAAATCTGAGAATTCATTTTAGAGTGAGAGTGAGACTCCATTTTAGAGAGAGAAAGTGTAGATTCAAAGAAGAAGGTGAAGATTTTGCTTGAGTTCATCAATGTTGTGCAAGAATCTAGTTAATTCAAGACTATAGGTATGAAATTCAACCCCTAAATTATGAATCTAAGTCACCAACGTGAAGATTATGTGTTTAAATGTGTACATTGAGCTTAGAATGAGGATTTGGGTTACATTTCATACATACATACCCATGTAGGTGTTAAATTACCAAGTTAGTTATGAGTTTCACCAATTGTGTTGAGCTTGGAGGTTGAATTGTACATGCATGCATATTTCATCAAGTTTTGTAAGTCAATCCCTTGTTTTTGAAGTCTTGAAAGAGAATTTGGAAGAGAAATCCCCATGCATGCATGAATATATGGAGTTTTGACATGTTAAGTTTGATTTTGAGCGTCTAAGTTATATTAGTAAGTTATTTGGTACTTACATGTTAGAATTAGCATGTTAATCACTTGAATTCATGTTTTAAGAAGGAATTCCTTACATGCATGGAGCTTATGAGCTCAATTTTCCAGTTTCTTAAGTTTTGAAGAAAAGAGTTTGAAAGATTTTACATGCATGCTTTGTTTCTTAAATTTCTAGATGAAATGTGAGCTTTTGGCAAAACCTTGGGCCATGATTTTGTGAAATGATCCTAAATTCTTCATGTTTTACAAGCTTACTTTGTTATCTCAAGTTTTGGGGCCCAAGTGATGTGTTTTGATGAGTTGAATTCGAGTTTTGAGCTTGGGAGGTCAACCTGGATTTCCCAGAAATTTGACCCACGCTCGAGCGGGGACTTTCACGCTCGAGCGTGAACCTTGAATTCATGCACCACGCTCGAGCGAGGGTCGAGCGCCTGTCGAGTGTGAAAATCTTGCATCCAGTACTTTTAGGGTTTACAGTCCGCTCAAGCAGGGAAAGGCACGCTCGAGCGGAGCTTCATGTCTGCATGTCCGCTCGAGCGGTGAAACCCACGCTCGAGCGTAGACCTCATTTTCAGAAAATTTCACTAAGTGTTCGAAGACATGTTTTGGCATCCTCATTGCATCTTAGGCATTCCTAAGCCTTAATTAAGCCATAGTAATGAGGTTATGGATTAGAAACACACTAAGGAATGAATATACTAAGTCAAGGAATTGCAAGTGTGTGTGTGCTTAAGCATTGTGATAAGAAAGAACAAGAACCAACGTAATGAAAGCTAAGCCGTGTTGGCCACTTGAATGTGTAATGATAAGACGCGCTTGTGTTATGTATTTTGTGATTGTAGGTCAAGACTCGAGGATTGATTGACCGCTTACTGGAACCACTGTGAGTAACGTTATTGTAAAGATACGTTCATATGACTTATGTTCCAAATGAAATATGATAAGTTCTGATTTCTGAAATGATATATGTTTTCGTGAACGAATATTCCAAGTTTGAAATCTATTATGGCATCCATAGATAGTCCCAAGTCATGGAGGACGGCATGAAAATGCGGGTCCATGACATACAAGTTTACGAGATCTCGTTAGCCACTTCATTGTGGTGATATGTGTTTAATCGGTATCCGGAACCGATTACTCTAGTCGGAAGACGTTCTGTAATGTGTTCTATGGGATGTACCATTATTATGTTCTGATATGAGAATGTTTATGCTATGATCTGTTTTATACTTATGATATGTTCGGATTTCGTTCACTAACCTCTTTACCTTAGTGTTATTCATTGGGCAATAGCTCACTGTGTGTATATATATGTATAGGTGGGCATTCTGGAGATCAAGCCTGAAGGCTTTTGCCCGAAGTCTATGTTCTGTTGTCAGCCAACCATTGTGCCTCACGTGGAGGTTCCCGAAGCGTCCTGTGTTTAAGTTTCTATGGTTTCTGTTTATATAAGACTTGTTTTGATGTCGTTGGCTGTACTTAAAATACTGTAATGTGTGTGGGTATAATGTATGGTTGACTACCGGTTATGTATATAAAGTTTTAAATATTCTGTTTCATGTAAGTCAGCACAGCTCATTGGACAACTATATTTATGTATTTACTTCTGCTAGCCCCTTAATCTTGTTAATCTGTTCAAAGGCCTTCGGTAATCTAAGGATTATTGGCTGGTTACGATGCTAAACCTATAGGGGCGGGTTTGGGTTGTGACAGAGTGGTATCAGAGCACGAGTTATACCGCACACACGTGTCCATATGAGCTATAGGATGTATTAGAAATGAAATAAGGATATTACATTATCATGTTTAAGTGTGTGAACTACTATGAACACATCCTTATTGAAAATGAATTGAAATGAAACCTTTGTGCATGATCAAAGAAGTTAAGTGGAATAACATGTAATGTTAATTTCAATACCGAACGTGAAATCTATGTGAACATGAACGTATGAAAGTAAAGGATCATGTGACTGTATCTGAATTGAAATGAAAGTATAAACGCGTCTGATATGAAATGAAATGTGAGAACTTTCCCTGTATTAATAAGTAACATGTTTGTGTGTAGCCAATGGAAAGGATAAGGAATGTAGACGAATCTGAATCTTCTGACACTAGAATTAGCCGATTAGAAAGAATGGTTGAAGCCTTAACCGAAAATCTGAAACAACAGCAACAAGGGCAAATACATGTACCTGAACCAGCTAATTATGATATGATAATAATGACACAGAAATACAATAAGATGAAACCACTGGAATTTCAGGGGGGTATTGAACCATTAAAAGCCGAGGCTTGGGTCTTAGAAACTGAGAAAATATTTGAGGTATTTCCATGTACTGAGGCACAGAAAGTTTTGTTGGCAGCATTCACACTCAAAGAAGAGGCTAGGAGATGGTGGATATTGGTACGAAATGATAATGAGGGTGTGACATGGGATAGATTTAAAGAAATTTTCTTCAAAAAATATTTTTCCCAATGCATCCGGGATAGGAAGGTATCCGAATTTGAACAACTAAAACAAGGCAAAATGACTGTGGCTGAATACGAAACAAAATTTACTGAGTTAGCCCGTTATGCACCCCACATGATAGACACTGACTACAAAAAAGCTAGAAAATTTGAAGGTGGGCTTGACTTAGATGTGTTTGATCGAGTTGGCGTCCTAAAATTGCCAAAATACGTGGACGTTCTTGATAGGGCCTTAATGTCCGAGGCAAACATAGCAGCCTTGAAAATATCAAAATCAACATCATCAACTGAATCCGAAAGAACGAAACAGAAGAAACAAAGAGTTGAAATGACTAGTAATTCGTTGGCCTCTGCGAATGAAAAATCTGGGGCAGTAACTGTGAACAAAGAAAGTCGGGGAAGCAATATGAACAATGGTATACCTATTTGTAAAGAATGTGGGAAAGAACATTGGGGCATTTGTCGTCGCCTATTAGGGGCTTGTTTTAGATGTGGTCAGAGAGGGCACTTGGCTAAATCTTGCCCGCGAACTCGTCCGAACAACACTAGGCCTAATGCTAGTACGACTGGTTTTATTCCTACACCCTAGTTCCAGAAAATGCACGGAACACTGAAACAACTGACGCATGTATTACCTTAAATATGTGCAATTGTTTATATGGGAATTTGTGTGGGAGTGTACATTCCTTAACTTGATATAAATTGTGGACATGTTGATTGGACCAATTGAATTATTAAAATTATGAACCCTAGTTATTGACTATCTTGAAGACTCATTATTTAATGTAAATTTTATGTGAGATGCTCAAAACCTTATGAACTTAACGAATCACCTGTGCTATGAGAATTTTTGGGACCTGTGAACAACGAGAATTTGCTGGGTTAAATCCTTGTACCGTATTGCAAAATGTAATATGAACTGTTAGGTACGACCTTTGAACTATGCTAGAACTATTGAACATGGGAATACATTATGATTGACTATAATTTGAGAAAATCTGTATGACCGTGACTTGAACTGAACCGTTATATATTGGCTGACATCATTGAATGATTAGACCCATGAACTCGAATTATATACGTGAACCGTCGTGTGTGGAACTTCTAAAATAGAGAACTTACGTCAGGTTGGAAGAATGAACCTTTGCTTATGAAATTGCGAATGAATGCCTAAACGATAAGTGATTCTAGACTCGTGTCCGTATACATATGTCCTTGCTTGTACACTTTGAGACCTACTGCCTGATGTGAACTCTGTGTGACACTTTACACCCTTTTGTTTAACAACTACCTATGCTATGGAGAATGTTTGGACTTATGTATGTGCATACCTATGCTTGTGGATGTATTAGACTTTGGACATACACATATTAGACTGTACCTTTGCTCAGAATGATTAATATGTTATTTGTTTTGATAATTTGACCATTGGGACTACGACTCTGGGATTGTATGACTAAGTGAAGACCCCATGTGATAACCTCTAAACTGTGGACTGTGATTGTTGAACATTGACAAGACTGTTTGACTAGACCAGTGAGCCCATGCTTTAATGACTGTATGACCAATTTGAAACTTCTGTATAACAATCTGCTATTGTGTACCTCATGCTTACATGAAAAACTCATTTGGGAAATTGCTATATTGACAGTAATGCTTACCTCTCGGTATGAATAATTGCATGCCTATGCATTTACTTGTAAAATTATTGGGAGGGAACACATTGTATATGACCTGAACCACTTTGACATGAACTACTATGATACATGACTCTGATATAACTTTGAGAACTGATGAACTTAGAACGAAGGTACCTCGATTGGAGATGATAAGGATAGAACTTTTACCTGATCTAACCTGATAGAACCGTGGTTTGATGAGACCCTTGCTTAACTGATGGAATTTCTGTTTGATGACTCACGCTTTGAACTTTTATTTAGAATGACTGGGTAAAACTTTCAGTTGATATGACCTGGTTGAACTTTCATTGATTTGATCTGAGGAGACCCTTATTGAGAGCTATTATCTGATTGATTACATTATGAGGGGGATTGTGAATTGCTTATGATTGAATGACAGGGTTGTGTTGCTAAGGGAATTAACCGAATGAAAACTTGAATCAATCTTGAACACTTAAGGAGAATGTGAACCGTCAACAGCAGACTCTGTGATTACGAATAGTTTGTTACCATATGTTTGTAACCGATTGGGAAAACACGCGAATGGGATTATGGAATTTGGTAACTTATGCTTGGAGAATATGGGAATACTGTATATATGACATGTGATTAATTACCCGGTATTACAGTTTTGACCATGAACTTGGTTGACTAGTGAATGATTGCTTTGGTGTTACTGTACTTCAAAACTGATGGAATTTGTTGGCAACAACCTGGTTTGATTATAAACTCTGACTATCTGGGAGTATATGTAATCAGTACGACTGCTTCTGTATTGACACATAGTATGATTGAATCTGTGGAAACTGAGACTGATGAATAGTATATGAATGATTACTTCGGAGTTCCGTTTACTGCCATGGGGTTAATGTACGAAATTGCTTCGTATTTCTGATAACCTTTGGATGACCTGGACTAACTGTAATGGATTACCGAATTGAAAACCAAATTGAACAAAGACCAGATGAATGACTCGGAAATGAATAAATCAAATCTCTACAACTTAACGGGGGAAATTACTTATGTAAATGGAAACAGTGTGAATCTATGACCTCGATAAGTACTTGATATAGGTAGTTTGAATAATAACGTAGTAAAGTTGTGTTCAACTGTATTTTTTTTCTATCTGTCTAAAGGGGATCTATTTTCTGAAATATTATGTGTTGTGCAATGAATAATTGTCCAATCTCTGATATGTATTCATGTGGCTCTTGGTATTATGTGATATCTGTTAACTATTACCCGGTATCGGAGGTTCCTTTATGAAACTGGTTATTTATAACCATCACGTGTCTGTATCTGTTCTGTATCTGCTATGTCTGCATCTGTTTTGTATTTGCTCTGTCGTGCTAATAAATGCACCACGTATGTTTAAGCAAGACTTGTGACATCTGTGTATGATCTGGACAAGAATATGAATATGAACACGTATCTGAATCTGTTCTTGACTAAGATCTGAATGTGTATAAGACTCTGTTTTGATAGGAACCCTAATCTCTGTACATGGTTACGTTCTGTTTTGTAAAGAGTTGAAATTATATTTCTGTTGAACATCGTTTTCTTTAAGATAACTTGAGTTTGGAGGACCAAGCTTTTTAAGGTGGGGAGACTATAACAACCCCGACTCGTAATTAGCTACTAATCCGTAATTAATGATGCTAATGAGAGGATTAAAATAAATTATGTGTTTATTCTGTATTTAACATGATTTTGGCTTTCTATCTATTACTTATAGAAATATCTGTCTGGAACACCGCTTTAAAAATGCGAATCGAAAGCCTTATCGGCACCCAAAACCGAAATTGATTACATCAATGTGTTATTTGGAATTTTTAGAACCTTGTGGCATATTTTATTAAAAATTGATTCAGAACGATTCATTAAGTTGTGTTTGGATGGACCAAATGCTCTAATTAATGTATTAATATATCACAAGTATGTAAGTTGCCTTATAAGCTCATTTGTGCTCAACAAACTTGATTCAAGTGGGAAAATCTGAGAATTCATTTTAGAGTGAGAGTGAGACTCCATTTTAGAGAGAGAAAGTGTAGATTCAAAGAAGAAGTTGAAGATTTTGCTTGAGTTCATCAATGTTGTGCAAGAATCTAGTTAATTCAAGACTATAGGTATGAAATTCAACCCCTAAATTATGAATCTAAGTCACCAACGTGAAGATTATGTGTTTAAATGTGTACATTGAGCTTAGAATGAGGATTTGGGTTACATTTCATACATACATACCCATGTAGGTGTTAAATTACCAAGTTAGTTATGAGTTTCACCAATTGTGTTGAACTTAGAGGTTGAATTGTACATGCATGCATATTTCATCAAGTTTTGTAAGTCAATCCCTTGTTTT
The DNA here is from genome assembly GCA_036172215.1 of Camellia granthamiana. Lineage (NCBI taxonomy): Eukaryota > Viridiplantae > Streptophyta > Magnoliopsida > Ericales > Theaceae > Camellia > Camellia granthamiana. Next base: position 33,926,480 of record CM069915.1, on the reverse strand, counting down.
TGAAGTCTTGAAAGAGAATTTGGAAGAGAAATCTCCATGCATGCATGAATATATGGAGTTTTGACATGTTAAGTTTGATTTTGAGCGTCTAAGTTATATTAGTAAGTTATTTGGTACTTGCATGTTAGAATTAGCATGTTAATCACTTGAATTCATGTTTTAAGAAGGAATTCCTTACATGCATGGAGCTTATGAGCTCAATTTTCCAGTTTCTTGAGTTTTGAAGAAAAGAGTTTGAAAGATTTTACATGCATGCTTTGTTTCTTAAATTTCTAGATGAAATGTGAGCTTTTGGCAAAACCTTGGGCCATGATTTTGTGAAATGATCCTAAATTCTTCATGTTTTACAAGTTTACTTTGTTATCTCAAGTTTTGGGGCCCAAGTGATGTGTTTTGATGAGTTGAATTCGAGTTTTGAGCTTGGGAGGTCAATCTGGATTTCCCAGAAATTTGACCCACGCTCGAGCGAGGACTTTCACGCTTGAGCGTGAACCCTGAATTCATGCACCACGCTCGAGCGAGGGTCGAACGCCTGTCGAGCGTGAAAATCTTGCATCCAGTACTTTTAGAGTTTACAGTCCGCTCGAGCGGGGAAAGGCACGCTCGAGCGGAGTTTCATTGTCTACATGTCCACTCGAGTGGTGAAACCCACGCTCGAGCGTAGACCTCATTTTCAGAAAATTTGACTAAGTGTTCCAAGGCATGTTTTGGCATCCTCATTGCATCTTAGGCATTCCTAAGCCTTAATTAAGCCATAGTAATGAGGTTATGGATTAGAAACACACTAAGGAATGAATGTACCAAGTCAAGGAATTGCAAGTGTGTGTGTGTTTAAGCATTGTGATAAGAAAGAACAAGAACCAACGTAATGAAAGCTAAGCCGTGTTGGCCACTTGAATGTGTAATGATAAGACGCGCTTATGTTATGTATTTTGTGATTGTAGGTCAAGACTCGAGGATTGATTGACCATTTACTGGAACCACTGTGAGTAACGTTATTGTCAAGATACGTTCATATGACTTATGTTCCAAATGAAATATGATAAGTTCTGATTTCTGAAATGATATCTGTTTTCGTGAACGAATATTCCAAGTTTGAAATCTATTATGGCTGGCATCCATAGATAGTCCTAAGTCATGGGGGACGACATGAAAATGCGAGTCTATGACATACAAGTTTACGAGATCTCGTTAGCCACTTCATTGTGGTGATATGTGTTTAATCGGTATCCGAAACCGATTACTCTAGTCGGAAGACATTTTGTAATGTGTTCTATGGGATGTACCATTATGATGTTCTGATATGAGAATGTTTATGCTATGATCTGTTTTATACTTATGATATGTTCGAATTTCGTTCACTAACCTCTTTACCTTAATATTATTCATTGGGCAATAGCTCACTGTGTGTATATATATGTATAGGTGGGCATTCTGGAGATCAAGCCTGAAGGCTTTTTCCCGAAGTCTGTGTTCTGTTGTCAGCCAACCATTGTGCCTCATGTGGAGGTTCTCGAAGCGTCCTGTGTTTAAGTTTCTGTGGTTTCTGTTTATATAAGACTTGTTTTGATGTCGTTGGCTGTACTTAAAATACTGTAATGTGTGTGGGTATAATGTATAGTTAACTACCGGTTATGTATATAAAGTTTTAAATATTATGTTTCATGTAAGTCAGCACAGCTCATTGGACAACTATATTTATGTATTTACTTCCGCTAGCCCCTTAATCTTGTTAATCTGTTCAGAGGCCTTTGGTAATCCAAGGATTACTGGTCGGTTACGATGCTAAACCCTTAGGGGCGGGTTTGGGTCGTGACATTGATGTGGCCTACAGTACACTTATGAAGGCAAGGAAGTTTGACTTGGTATTTTATCTTTTTAGTCTTGATCCAATGGTACTATAAGAAATAGAAAATAAATAGTTTGGTTTGCCTTTTAGCTTTTGTTGCCAATAGTTTGTTTGGATTTTCTTGAGTGTCAACTCTTTTTTGGTTATTATTTTGATTGGTTATTGCTTTGATTGGACATGCAATGAATGTCTAAATAAGGGGTTGGCATTCGATTGAAGAAGTTGGAAAGGATGATATGGAGGGTCACTCCCTTTGCAGTGCTATGGTCCATTTGGAAATTAAGAATTGATTGTGTTTTTAATGGTATTGAGCCAACTGTGGAGGATCTTTATGAAATCATTAAACATGTTAGATCCTGTATTAGAGGGGGTGGCTAAGATGTTATGTATGATGAGCTTGGGTAGCCTTTGTTTTTTGTGTGCTTGTTTATAGCTTGTTTGGCTTGAGGTTTGTCTGTTATTGAATTGGAACCTCACCAATTTTCTGTTGTTGTTTTGGATTATGCACATGATTGGTCTTGCCATGGGTGCCAACATAATTGGGATGTGTGACTATGACAATGATGCAATTATTTTGATCCAAACACATATCTTTGTGAATTTCTTACTTTTATTTTGCCTTTAGCCCAAAATTATTTCTAAAGAATAGGCAAATTTTGCCTCTGAATTAATTTTTTTTTTCATTTTTTAGGTCAAAAATTGCTTGGAGAGATGCAAAATATGGTCAAAGAATTCAAAGACTTTGTGTTTCAAGTTTTTTCATTTTTTTAATATATGTAATCACAGTTAATTTTTTTTTATTATTAATTCTTTTGTATATACTTTTGAACATTCAGCTTTCATTTATGAAATATATAACGTTATTTCATTCAATATATAGTTGTGATTCAAAGGATATATGTATATATATATATATATGTAGTGTGTATTACATTCTTCAAATGTGTACAAAAATAATATTGATTATTCTTCAAATATATAGAATCTTTTTTTTTTAATCACACGCATTAACTGTGATGAGAAATGCATATAACGTGTGATCTTGTCTCATTATTAGTCACATGTTTTATTATATATTAATCACGTTTAAAGTATGTGATATAAATGTTTATGATCACGGGTTTTATCAGCTATACATCACACGTAAAAAGTGTGATCTAAATATTTATTATCACGCGCATAACGTGTGATAGAATCATCTTTTAATGACACTCAAAACATGTGATTAAAAATGACATTTTTTAATCACACTCCCAAAGATCACACTTTGACAAAACTTAAAACGTGTAATTAAATAACACATATCACACATAAAAAGTGTGATCTATTTATGATTTTCTAGTAGTGGTGGGGAAACAACGTACTCACGCGCGCCGCCTTCTTTACTTCACCGCCTTTAGACGACCACAATTGCGTAGAATCTGCGAAGCCTTCTGCATGGAAGGCCTACTAGAAGGTTTTGGTTCTGTGCATGAGAGCCCCAGTTCATAGACAGTGGTCATTTCTTCCAAGTAATGTGGTTTCTTGATGTCTTTATCAAAGGTGTTGGCAATTGAGTTTCCTTTTCCAAATTGGTGCCACGCCCATTCTGCGAGGTTCATGTGCTCATCTCCGTTGTTGGGTTCTCTTCCCGTCACCAGTTCCAAGAGTACAACTCCAAAACTGTAAACATCAATCTTCTCATTCAGTTTTCTCGTGTAGGCGTATTCTGCAACCAAAGCAACATTTTCAGTTCAACTGGGACAGGAAGAAAAAGGGGCAGTGTCTTTTTGTTTCGGCTGAAAATTTTTCCCAAGAAAAGTTTTTTTCATGAAAAAGACATTCTAGAAAACATATCTTGGTTAAAATATTTACCTATATTTGATTCCAGCCCTAAAAGATGATGGTGTTAAATATTTTTAGTGAAAAAGATTTTTTGAAAAAAGTTTTTATATTTCTATAACGACCCTGAAAAATGATGACGGTGGTGGATCTGCTATTGATAGCGGTGACAACAATGATGATAGTTTTGGTAAGATTTTTATTTGCCTAGTAGGTTTAAAAAACATTTTTTTCCTTCAAAAAGTAAAAAATATTTTCCCCCAAAATCAATTTTGTTTCTAGTTGACTTTTGTTTACCATTATCTATCGATATATTATATAAGGAAAATAAAATTTCTAGTAAGAAGATTTGTGAGAGCTCGAAAGTCTCATTCTACAAGTACTAAAATATTTAAAAATAATTTTATTGGCTAACAAAATAATTATAGATTAAAAAAAAATAAAAAAATCACCTAAATATTTTAATAAATAATATATTATTTTATCTCGTGCATAGCATGTGTAACATGATAATACCTAGGGGTGTGCGTAGTGCGGTTCGAGCGGTTTGAGATTAAAATTACAAACCGAATGGCGGGTTGGCAGATTGGCGGATTGATAAATTACGGTTTGGGCGGTTTTTGGCGAATTGGCGGATTAAAGAATATTCTAACCAATTATCATACATTTGCATAATATATAACACTAATTTGTATAATATATTTTAGATATATAACACAAAGTAATTTTACATAATATATTTCATATATATAACTACTAATTTGTAATAAATTTATATCTTAAATCTCTCTCATACTCATTTTTACATTGAAATTTCATTGGAGGTTAAAAAATATATATGTATTAATTATAACGGAGCGGAGTGGTTCGGTTGGCGGATTATAAATTTTAAAGTTTAAACCGCGGTTAGTGGTTAGAGCGGTGCGGATTGATGCGGATCGGTGCGGTTTTAGCGGATTATGTGGTATTTTACACGGCCCTAATAATACCAATAGCTATAAAGTATGAAAATGTTTTTTTTTGCAGAAACAAGCAGACTAATAAAGATGATGACTCAAGTGCTCTTACCTGGAGCAAAGTACCCAATTGAACCAGCAAAAACAGACATGGTATTAGGCACACCAGGCTTGGCCAAAATCTTGGCAAGTCCAAAATCAGCAATCTTTGCCTTGAACTCAGAATCCAGCAAAATATTGCTAGACTTCACGTCGCGGTGAATGATCGGATGAGAGCAATCATGGTGCATATAAGACAGTCCTTGAGCAGCCCCAACTGCAATCTGCAGCCTCTTCGGCCAATCCAACACCGTGTGGTGGACCATACTACTCAACACGGAGGCGTTGCTAGTCCTCTTCTTCCCACGTAACCACTTGTCCAAACTCTGCTTCTCCATATATTCATACACAAGCAATTTTGAGTCATCACTCGAAATACAACAGAGCAATTTCACTATATTGGAATGCCTAATTGTGCCCAATATCTCCACTTCTGCCAGAAACTCTTTCTCGAGCTGGTGATCTGACTTCTCATTGTTCCAAATCTTCTTGACAGCAACACAATCGCCTAAACTGTTGACAGCGATGCGATATATCTTCCCCGACCCACCACTTCCGATCAAATTCTTTTCAGTCAAACCCGACAAAATTATTTCCTTTGTGAAATCAAGCCTCTGGAATGAGGTTAGTTTCCACCTCGCAAGGTCTCGCTCGATCTTCTTTCTCTGGTAGTCTCTGACCACGAACACGGTTAATATAACAGCAGCTATGAAGAGAATTACAGCGAAAACAAGAATCACCGCGAGAATTGTGGGCGATAAGCCGTTGGATTTGCTGTTTTTGATGAGACAATTAGGAAGATTTGAAATTGGGGTTTTAGCACAAAGTTTTGAATTGTTTAAGAAACTGGTTTCATAGGCCAAGTTATCAAACTCATCTGGGATTTTCCCGGAAAATTGGTTGGAAGACAGGTTCAAATTGGATAGCTTCAAATGGCCTAACTCGGGCGGAATTTGACCGGAAAATTGATTTTCCGACAAATCTAGATTGAGAAGGTCAGGCAGAGAACCAAAAATCGCCGGAATTTGACCCAAAAGCTTGTTCCGAGCGAGATTCAAACTAGTCAGCGACTTCCACGACATTATTGTCGATGGCAATTCACCGGAAAGTGAATTTCCATCAAGAACAAGGTTGCTTAACTGAGAAAGAGCGGTTATCTCCACCGGAATTGGACCAGTAAATTGATTCTTGCTAGCCTTGAACTCAACCAGACTGGCCCAAAAACCGATTCCGGTAGGAATCTGACCGGAAAACTGGTTGTTACTGATCTCAACCCGGGACAAATTCCAAGCTAATTGACTCGGAAGCGTACCAGACAAAGAATTGTTGCTCAGCATTAAACTTGATAAATTGCGCGATGTCCAGAGGCCTAATGGAACCTCACCGGAAAAATTGTTGTTGAATAGCTGAACACCACGCAAAGCTTGGCAATTTCCAAGCGATTCAGGCACGGTCCCGGTGAGAGAATTTGAGGAAGCCGCCAAGCCGAACAAAGTCTTCCCGGCGCATAAATTTTGAGGCAAATCTCCGGTGAACTGGTTGTCGGAAACCTCGAAATATTGGAGTTTCGAATGAAGACCGAATTCCGGCGGCAAAGTACCATTGAGTTTGTTTGTGAACACCCGGAAGGTCTCTAGGGCTGTGATTTGGCCGATGCTGGGTGGTAATTCGCCGGAAAGTTGATTCGAATACAGAATCATGACTTTCAGTTGATTCAATTTTCCAAAATCAGATGGTATCGAACCTGTCAAATTGTTCATCGACATGTCCAATCCGATCAAGTTTGACTCGATTGGAGTTGGAATTTCACCAGACAAACTGTTTTTATACAAATACACTATACTCAAGTTTTTCAATTGGAACAGTCCTTGAGGAAGTGGACCATCCAGATTGTTTATAGCGAGATCCAAATGTTGAAGACTGGACAAATTCGCAAAACTATCCGGTATTTTCCCGATCAAGTTCGTCATCGTCATCCACAAGTACTCCAGCTTTTTCAAATTCCCAAACTCTATCGGAATTATCGATGGCGAAAGCATAGTATTATAAGCCATACCTAGAGTCACTAGATTCGCTAAATTTCCGATTTCGATCGGAACCGTGCCGTTGAACTGGTTTTTGTACAGGTGCAATGTCCGGAGCTCCGGTAACCGGCTGATCGCCGGCGGGATCTCGCCAGAGAAATTGTTTCCGCCGACGTTGATGAACTGGAGAGAGGATAACCGGTCGATGTCGGAGGGTATTGGGCCGACGAAGAAGTTCTCAGAGAGGTCTAGGTATTCGAGACCGGAGCAATTGTAGAGAACCTTAGGGAAGTCGCCCTGGAGGAAATTGTGCCAGAGGTCGAGCACGGTGAGGTTTTTGAGGTCGCAGATCGATGGTGGGATCGTGCCCGTGATGTTTTTGTCGTGGAGGAGAAGTCCAGTGACTGTGCCGGCGATGCACTGAATCGTCGGCCAGGTGCACGGCGAGGATGAGGAGTTCCAGGAGGCTGTCCACGGCGGACTCCGCCATAGCTTTTTGAGGTTGAGTAGGGTTGTCTGGTCGGCGGTGGTGGCCGGGGATTCTGAAATTACGTGGAAGGGAATGAGAATGAGGAAGAAGTAGAAGAAAGAGAGTGGGACTTTTGAGAATGGAGAGGTCATTTTGTGGGGTTTCAGTTAGCTAGGGACCCCGATGGTGAACTCTCATGTGCGTTTTGGATTGTTACTTATAAGTGTTGCAGTTTTCGCTTTCTTCATTTGGACCCCACATTTTAATCATTTTTATTATAATTATTTTTTTTAATGCAAAATTTAAGGAGTTGATTGGTAAAAAAATCTAGTTGTACGGGTCATATATTATTTAGTCTAATATTTGATGTCATAGGTGATAATTACGTGTAAGGGTGTTCTTGGTTCGGTTGCGATCGAAAAATCTCTAATACACCCTTCGTCTGCCGAATGAATACGAATTGAGTGAATTGAGAGATTGATACGAATCAATTTAGCAGTTTAAATTTTTATAAATTTTGAACGTAATACAACTACTTGTCAATATTATTTTTTTGATAGCAATTCAACTTAATATAACTAAAAAATTATAAAGTAAATTGTCAAATACCAATAATAAATACGTATAAAAAATCATGCATTATTAAAACTATTTCATTATTTTTTTTATTCAAAAACTATTTTGTTTGATTTTTTTAAAAAAATGAAAAAATTAAGTTTTACATTTTACACACAAAAATACCAAATACTCCCTCCGTCCCAAAATAATAGTCCCTTATTCAATTTTTCATTGTCCCAAAATATTAGTCCATTTTCAAAAATCAAGTACAAAAATAATATAAATTTCATATTTTGCCATTCTTTTAAATTCATTAACAACATAAAAAGTACAATTATGATGTTAATATTCTCCAAAAATGTACTATCAAAGGGTAATTTTAAAATTTTAATTTTTTAAAAGTACAATAATTGTACTATTAAAAAAAAATTAGATTCTCCAAAAGAGACCATTATTTTGAGATAGAAGTAATATCGACACTTGCCATTTGATAAAATAATTTCTAAATTAAAAATAAATTAAAAACACAATAGAATATCTAAACTCATTAAAAAAAATTAAAGATTCTTTCTCATTCGCTCTACAAAATCAAAGTCCATTCACATTAAATTTTACATTTTTCTTATTTATTTATAACAAAATTCAAAAAATCATTTCCAAACATATTAATTTATTGGTTAAATTACAAATATACCTCCTAAAATTTGCTTAAAATATGAATTGTTTTATGTGGTTATTGAAATTATATTATGCCTCTTCAAATTTCAAATCGCATAACAAATGATTTATTTTTATTAATAAATCATTAAGTTAATTAATAATTTTTAGTGATGTCAAAATTATATTTCAATTAATAATTCAAGTAATTTTATTATTCTATAGGAGAATAGTTAAAATTTTATTTTATTTTTCTAATTCTGTTAAATAAAAAATTTTAATAAATGAATATTTATTTAATTTTTAAAAGTATAAGGGACAATTCGTTTTTTCTTATTTTTTGTGAAAATTAAATTCCAGAGTAATTTTATAAAAATGATAGTAGATCAGTGATAAGTTTTATAAAAATTAATAATTAAAATTATAAACTTCTCCACATATGTTCAATAATTTTCTAAATCAGGCACAGAATTGTAAATTCTTCAATTTTTTTATCCTTCCTAAACCCTCCTCATCATCATCATCCGAAAAAACAGAAGAAGAAGAAGAAGAAATTCTATTATTCACACAATCTTTAAATAAAAAATGTCAAACCACATGGGAAAGTGCCAAAGGTTTAAAGCTAGCTGGTAAAATGCGGGCAAGTGAGAAGGACTTTCGTACTATACAATGCAATTCAAATTTGCATCGTTTGTTTGGTTGTTGAATATTTGACTTCTACTACCCGTTAAACTTCCAAACATAGCTGATGTGGATCACCCATATCATAACCCTTTCTTTGAATTTCTGTGAATGCTTTTAATTTTATAAAAATTGTCGGGAAGATGATTTGTGGCCAAAATAGCCACAAACAATAAAATAGGTTATTTTAGTCATAATAAATAAAATATCACATCTAATTCATAATCATTACACTCTTCTCTCACAAAAAAAGTTAAAAAGTCAAAAAGCCCTTACCAAACCAAACTTTTTAACCCAGGCTAAAATAATAAAAAAAGTCAAAAAGTTAAAAAGCCAATCCACTTTCCAAACCAACCCTCAATCTAGTATTAGGCAGCAGGAGAGGAGAGGTTGAATATATTTTTTTATTAATTAAGATCTCTTGATAAAAAAAAATTATGATCATACCAAAATTTCTCTATATCAAATTTTCTTTATGAAAATATTAAGAAATCACAACTACTATAAAAATAGTATATATTATTTATCTTATAAAATTTTAAAATCAATGAGTTTAAAAAAAAAATTCTCCTTTTATATACTCTCTTTTTCATTCTAGAAGGATACCCAAATCCAATCTCTTAATTCTCTTATGCAAATTTATTTCTTTTACTTTTCAAATTTATTTGATGGGATCAATTATAAAAGATATTGAATATTAAGAGACTGGATAAGGTATGGTTTTGAGTAGATCAATTTATTTGGTTTTGATGTTTTTTTGGGATTTGAGTGTATGTGGATAAGGTATAGTTTAACATTTTTATTTTTTTAGAGATTTCGTGAAATGATTGTGGGGATTGTTGATATTACCTACTTGGTGTTACATTATTGATGTTATCTTCCCACTAGCCCCCAACAATACTAACATTGCAAGAGATCCAAACAATCATGACAACATTAAATAAAAACAATGTGTCGGTTACATTATATACATGCACAACATCACATTTGCAATTACTGGTAACCCCTACACCTACGAAAATAATAACATTATATGAGACCCAACCAATCATACAAATATTAACTAAAACAACATGCGTCTACGTACATGCACAACATCACATTTGGTGTTACTGGTAACCCCCAAAACCGCGATATTAACAACATCACCTAAAACCCCACATTACGCGCCATTTAAACAACATCTCATTTCGAGCATCGACCTTGATGTCGTATTGTTCCACAAACAAACAAAGTAACATTGAAGACACCCATACATGTTGTCATCACACCAATACACGATCAACGTTGCTGCCGACGGATTGATGTGAAATCGCTAATGTTACGTCGACAACGTTAATCGCACTCTTAGATGTTCTAGTGCCCACGCCGCTTCACCTTTGTAAATTTGTTGGAAGGGATTTTTGGATTTTCTAGAATTTTGAAGAGGTTCTGTAATGTTATTTGGAGAATAAAGAATATTAGGTGCAACGTTGCCAAATCTAGCGTCCAACTCACACAAAATGAGGATCAACACTGCAATATTTATAAGGAAACGTTAAAGTTCCAAGTTTTGAGCTTCTGTTTTATTCGCAATGGAGGGGAAAGGAAAAAATTGCTATAGTATGCTTTTAGGCGTTTTGGTAACTACAACATCACCTAAACACCCAATTTACCCCTCCAAACAGCCTACCTACGTGTTACATTCATGGGCTTTGGTATAAATAACATTAACTTGGGACCTTTCAGTTTACAAAATAAATTGCAGGACTATATGGTTCAAACTATCTAAACTTGAGATTTATTGGTGTTTTTCCATAATTTATTCACATCATTTTGTTCAATTTATTTACGTCATTTGCTAGGATTTGCTTATATAAACATTATTAAACTTGTTTAAGGGTTGGTGAAGTTAGAAATTATGTGTATAACAAAAGAGAGAAAATAATAAAAATAGATGGCTTGTTGGGATAATGGAAGAATAACATATTAAATATAATGTTGATATTACGTGATAGTATTATTATTTAATGAGCATTTTTTATTTACTGTAGAGATCATATTTTGGGTTAATAAGAGATGAGGGTTCTTCACTTAATATATTTGTGAATTTTTATTATGTCACCATTATATTTATTTTTTTTTTGTAACAAAGATAAGATTTACAATTTAATTCAAAATCATAAGAAAAATCTTACTATCTTTGAATTGTAAAACGGTAGAATATTCCGATCTTCAATCATAAGATTAAAGTGAATTTTATCCTAATTTTAAACACATAGAGGCCAAAAAACTTTTTATATATTTTTTGTTTTATATTTATTTTTATTTTTTTATAAAAACCCTCATGCTTTTGTCTCCGATGATTTTTATTTTTATTTTTGTAATAAAGGTTTTCTTTCCGATTAAAAAACAAAAAAAAGATTGTTGTTAAAGTTAAAAAAATTAACTCATACAAAAAAAAAATGAAAGATCCTTTCTTATTTATATTTTTCATTCACATTACATTTTACATTTTTCTTATTTATTTATAAAAAAATTCAAAAAATCATTTCCAAACATATTAATTTATTGGTTAAATTACAAATATACCTCCTAAAATTTGCTTAAAATACAAATTCTTTTATGTGATTATTGAAATTATGTTATGCCCCTTCAAATTTCAAATCGCATAACAAATTATCTATTTTTATTAATAAATCATTAAGTTAGTTAATAATTTTTAATGATGTCAAAATTATATTTTAATTAAAAATTCAAGTAATTTTATTATTGTATAGAAGAACAACTACAATTTTATTTTATTTTTCTAATTTGGTTAAATAAAAAATTTTAACAAATGAATATTTATATAATTTTTAAAATTATAAGGACAATTCGTTTTTTCCTATTTTTTGTGAAATTAAATTTCAGAGTAATTTTTTAAAAATAATAATAGATCAGTGATAAATTTTATAAAAATTAATAATTAAAATTATAAATCTCTCCGTATATGTGCAATTATTTTCTAAATCAACCACTGAATTGTAAATTTTTCAAATTTTTTTTATGCTTCCTATAGCAACACATTATCATCATCATCATCATCATCCAGAAAAGAAGAAGAAGAAGAAAATCTATGATTCACACACTCCGTAATTACTCCAACCGTTTTAAAATAATAGTCTCTTTTAAAAAATTTAACATTTTTTAGTAGTATAATTATTACACTTTAAAAAAATTAATTTTTCAAAATTATCCTTTGAGTGCATTTTTTGAAAAATATCAATTATCATAATTATACTTTTTATATTATTAATGAATTTAAAAAAATGACAAAATATGAAATTTATATTATTTTAATACTTAATTTTTAAAAAATAAATTAATATTTTCAAATAATAAAAAAATAAAATAAAAGATTAATATTTTAAGACGGATGCCGTATCATATTTTAAGAGGATATATATGGTAGATACAGTGGTAAAAAATAAAAAATAAAAATGAGTACACCTTATGGCGAAAGTCAAACCACTTGGGGAACTGCCAACCATTTTAAGCTAGCTGGTTGTTACGTCCCGCCGAAATACCAAGGCAAAATGGTCTACAAAAAGGAATTCTCAAGGAAGAGTGGCCAATAGAACACTCTAGAGGCTCCTGGAAGAACTTGAGAAAGTATGGAAACCATGGAGGATGCTGGAATTCTCTAGAACATTCAAGAGAATGGTAGATCTTGTACATAGTTCTAGAAGCTTGTATATAAGTCTTGTATATTCTAGAATAGGTTCTTTGAGAGGATGAGGGAAGGATCTAGAATCCCCTCCATCCATGTAGATCTAGAATAGTCTAGTAGATGTAGGAGGAGGAAGTGTCTAGAACACTCTCCACCCTTATGGTTCTAGAACATTCTTTGTAGCCTATAAAATAAGGAGGGCCTCATTTGGCCAAAACACCCAAGTAGATCCACCCACGAAGAGTTGTAAGCTTTCTCTCAAGTGTGAATACAAAGGCATTCTTTCAAACTCTCTTGTATTCTTCTAAACTTCTCTTTCCTACAAGTGTGTGAGTTAGGCTGACTTAGCATCATCAAGTGAGACTTGAGATTGTCTAAGTGCCGCACGGTTAGCTTGGAAACAACCAAGTCCATGACAGTTGGTATCAGAGCAGGTTCAAGACAAGGAAGAGAAGGAAGCAATGTCATCCGGTACTGAGGAGACTGTTGCGGAGCAAGCCTGTGGAAGGGAACCCACGAAGGGAAGGAAGGACATGTCACGAGATGTTGTGACTACCATGGATGCACGGCTTGCCAAGGTGGAGCTTACCGTGGGCAACTCGGAGGAGCGTCTTGATGTGCTAGAACAATGCCTTAAACAGGAAGTGGAGGGTCTCAAGGGGGAGATCAAGGAGCTCCACGATGGCATGCTTTCCACCATCAACTCCATGGCACATGAGGCACAAGTGACCAATGACTCCTTCCAAGCCAAGGTGTTGGAGATGCTCGCACGGTTTGAAGCCCGCTTGGTGGAGGTGTGCAAAGACGTGGCAATGTACAAGAAGGCCATAACCGGGGGAGCTGTGACCTTGCCGGGGACGTCCAAGGTGGAGGTGCCGAAACCAAAACCTTTTGATGGAAAGAGAGATGCCAAAGAGGTGGACAACTACTTATGGCACATGGAGAGATACTTCGAAGCAATGGCGGTAACCGCGGAAGATGCCAAGGTACGGACCGCAATCCTTTACCTCATCGACACAGCTACACTATGGTGGCGTAGAAGGCATGCCGACATTGAGTGAGGTACGTGCACCATAGCAACTTGGGATGATTTTAAGAGAGAACTTAAGAAACAATTCTATCCCGAGAATGTGGCCTACCAAGCAAGGAAGAGCATGAGAAATCTTAAACACACAACGTCTATTCGGGACTATGTAAGGGAATTCTCTACACTCATGCTTGAAATCCCGAATATGACTGATGAGGAATTGCTCTTCAACTTTCTTGACAACCTACAACCATGGGCGGAGCAAGAGTTACAACGCCGAGGCGTGCAAGATCTTGCAACGGCTATGGCAGTAACGGAATCACTTATTGAGTACAAACATGGGGATGGCAAGGCCAAAACATCCAAGGGTTACTCTAGTGGAAATTCTAGTGAAAGTGAGGGGGATGAGGATGAAGGCATCCGACGCAAGGGAAGGCAAGGCAAGCCTTTCATTGGCAAAGAGGGCAAAGGCAAAGTCAGAGAAAACAAGGAGACATTCAAACCTAAGACCAAGTGTTTCCTGTGCGATGGACCACATTGGGCAAGAGAGTGTCCCAAGAGGCAAGCCCTCAACACCATGATTGAAGAACGGGAGAAGGTGGAGACCCCGCAGATAGGATCTCTACAACTGCTTGGTGCCATCGAATGGAAGCCTACTACATTGACCCAAGGGGATAAGAGTTTAATGTATGTCGATGCCAAGATCAATGGGAAGGCGGCCCAAGTCATGGTAGACACAGGCGCGTCGCACAACTTCATCAAGGCAGAGGAGGCCAAGAGGCTTGGCTTGAAACTTGACAAGGGTCAAGGATGGATGAAGATAGTGAACACCAAGGCAATGCCCGTAGATGGCATGGCTCGAGGGGTTGAACTGTACCTTGGTGGATGGCGTGGAAAAGTCGATTTCTCAATAGCATCACTCGATGACTATGACGTGGTGCTAGGAATGGAATTCTTACAGGAGTTTAACGTGGTACTGTTATCTTGCACCAACACTATGTGCATTACGGAGGGAGGTCCTCACATAGTGCCAACGGTGAGTAAGCCGAATGCTAAACTTAAACTTTTATCAACTATTGAGTTGGGGATGGACAAGAAAAAGGTAGTCGGCACTACCAAGAGGATGACTGGCTCCACAACAGAAAGTCCACCAACATGCATAGTTGCTAAGACAACAACAGGGCAAATGGACAAAGGAAATCAAAGAAGGCGCAAGTCAAGGAGAAAACCTGCGACTTCAAGGGAGAAGGCGCGACGAGGGCGTCGCGAGCATAGGTGGGGGAGAATGTCACGTCCTGCCGAAATACCAAGGCAGAATGGTCTACAAAAAGGAATTCTCAAGGAAGAGTGGCCAATAGAACACTCTAGAGGCTCCTGGAAGAACTTGAGAAAGTATGGAAACCATGGAGGATGCTGGAATTCTCTAGAACATTCAAGAGAATGGTAGATCTTGTACATAGTTCTAGAAGCTTGTATATAAGTCTTGTATATTCTAGAATAGGTTCTTTGAGAGGATGAGGGAAGGATCTAGAATCCCCTCCATCCATGTAGATCTAGAATAGTCTAGTAGATGTAGGAGGAGGAAGTGTCTAAAACACTCTCCACCCTTATGGTTCTAGAACATTCTTTGTAGCCTATAAAAGGGGGAGGGCCTCATTTGGCCAAAACACCCAAGTAGATCCACTCACCAAGAGTTGTAAGCTTTCTCTCAAGTGTGAATACAAAGGCATTCTCTCAAACTCTCTTGTGTTCTTCTAAACTTCTCTTTCCTACAAGTGTGTGAGTTAGGCTGACTTAGCATCATCAAGTGAGACTTGAGATTGTCTAAGTGCCGCACGGTTAGCTTGGAAACAACCAAGTCCGTGACATGGTGCTGGGGAAGTGGGGGCAAGTGAGAAGAACTTTCATACTATATAATTCTATCCAAATTTTTTTTGAACAGAATTCTATTCATTTGAATCGTTTATTTGGTTGTTGACTTTTGGACTTCTACCTGTCAAACGTTCAAACATAGTCGATGGATGTGGATCACCCATATTGTAACCCTTCCTTTGAATTTCTGTGAATGCTTTTAATTTTATACTGAAAAAGTTGTGAATAGAATTATATAGTACGAGAGGTGAGATTTAATATATTTTTTTATTTATTAAGATCTTTTGATAAAATTTTTTTATGATTATACTAAAATTTCTCTGTATCAAATTTTCTCTATGAAAATATTAAGAGATCACAATTATTATAAAAATATTATATATTATTTATCTTATAAAATTTTAAAATCAAAGAGTTCAAAAAAAAATTCCCTTTTATATACTCACACTACAACAATTTACACATTTGGCGACCACTTTTGCCGACCAAAAGAATTTTGGTCGCAAAAAAATGACATTTGGCGACCAAATATTAATTAGTCGCGAATGATCATTATTTTTGGTGACCAAATATTATTGGTCGCAGAAGGTTATATTTTGGCAACCAAAAAATATGTTGGTCACAGAAAGTGGTATACTTTTGCCGACCAACTACAAATTTGGTTGCGGAAAGTCACATATTTTTTGGCGATCAAAAATTTGGCTACGAAAAACTTATTTTCAGCAACCAAAAAAAATTAGTCGCTAAATTAGTACTTTTAGCGACTAATATTTTAGTCACCGTTGATTGAGATTTAGCGACTAAAAAAATTTGTCGGCGAAAGAACCTATTTTTGCGACTAATTTGATCTTTTAGTCGCCAAAAATTTGAGGGGAAATTTGAAACATGGGGCGGGAATTGAATTTCAGAAAAAAAAAAATTAAAGCCACGATCTCCCTTTTCTCTATCTAAAAAAAGCCCTAATCTGTGTCTCTCTATGTTGGCCCGCCCTTTCCTCTTTCTGTGTTCTCTGTCTCAATCGGTGCCCACTCTCTCTAGCTCACCGAAGTCGCTCACCACCATTGCTCACGTCAGTCGCACGTCGCCACCGCTGCAAATCGCCATCGCCAATAATTTTCTACTTCACACTGTTGATGCATCAATCGAACCCAGATTGGGGTAATTTGGTTTAATATGGTGATATGTAATAAGTTTCTCCTAATATTGGATCCCTAGTAATCAATTTCCTTTGTTGAGAAAGAACCCAGATTGGATGTCTCTCTTTCCTTTCTCTCCATTGGCATCAATTTTCTTCCTATGAACGAAGATCAATCGAAAACGACGACATCGACCGCCTCCTTCTCGTCCATTCCGATCTCTCCTCTCTCATTCACCAGGTAACTAATTTGTACTTCTAGAGAGAAATGAGATAGCAATTTCATATTTGATCGAACAATGGTTTGCGGTTTTTCTGAAAATTTTATTGCGATTTTTCTGAAAATTTGCTACACTTATCAGTGATTTGTGGCGAAATCCCAACTTCTTTGCTCTTTATTCTCTCACTGTTGCTTATTGTGTCTTTTCTTGATTTCAAATTGCATCAATCTCCCAATTTTAGGATTCATAGATATCTCTTTTAGTCCGTATGAGAAATTTATTTTATCTGATTCAATAATCGTCAGTCTTCGAAGTTCTTTGTTTTGATATCTCGCAATCGATGGCTTTATTAGAATGTATAAAGCATTTGATTCAGTGTTGGTTGAGTGAAGCATGTGAACCATGATAGTTTTGTCTTGTCATGATCAAAAGCTTCTGTTTTCTGCCAATTTTCGCACTGCTCGTTTTGTTTTTTTTCCCCTTTTTTTATTACTTTTTTGTTTGATGATGAGCATTTTACATTTGAACCCCATTTTCTCTTATATTTTCTGCTTTATTTTGTTTCTGAACTAAATACTGAAAAATCTCACCTATCTAATCTCAGGTATGTCGTTCACTTCAATGTAATTGTAATTTAAAGCTTCAATTTGTTGCTCTCTCTCTCTCTATTTGTACCCATTTGGCATTGTCGGTTGCGTCCAAGTCACAGCAACCTCTTGATTGACCTTTAGTTTAAGGGGAAGTTGAATGGCCCTTGCTTATAGATTAGTATGACCCAACTTACATGCTGAACACTTATCATACGCTTATTATTATAAGAGGGTAATATGTCAGCATTCTTGGTGTTTAGCTCCCTGACATCATAAGACCATTTTTTTTTTTAATGCCTTCTAGCATTCTCTTGTATGGAACCCAGTTTTCTTCTTCTTTCTGCTCCTTTATTCATAAACAAAGAACTTGCATGATATCAACTAAATCAAATTATACAAATTGACTTGTAAGTTTTAGATATGTTGAGATTTAATAACTGTTCTTTCTTGATGGTAACTGAGGTTTATTTATTATTTACTTTATCATTAGGACTATACTAACCTTGGAAAGGAGGAAAAATATGATAGTGTCTGACAGCTGCTAATCCTCCTGTTGATGACTTCATTAGGAGTCCCACTCTTTCATTCTAAGTTGCATTCTCTTTTTATTATTATTATTTTTTTCTTTTCGCAGATATGTGACAGGTTTATTAATCGTAGGATGGCGTAGAAGTTCTATGACAAAGCTCTAACGATTGGCCTAAAAGGTTATGCTCAGTTGTATATCTGCATCACCCTATCATCAAGTCCTATTTTTTTATTTTTTTATAATTACCATAAAAAAAGGGAGGGGTGACCATTGGTTCAATGGTAAAAAACCTGGGCCTAATAACCTTGAGGTTGTGGGTTCAAGTCTCGGGGCAACCGCTTTGTACATTATGCCAAAGGTTAGGTGTGTACCCAATCTTTCCCCTCCCAAACACATTAATGTGTACTAATTGGGCATTGTTTTTTTACCAAAAAAAAGGTGGTCTTATCACATTGAATTTCCGTATTTGTGTGTGTTTCTCAATGCAGTTGTCTTATGTATTGCTTCTCTGTATCTCTCTTTCTCTTTTTTTGTATTATCATCTCTTAAGATTTTAGACTGTGTTTCTTATGTTACCAAATCCGAATTTCATTGTAGGCACCAGACCGTCATATCCCATCTTGCAGATTGGGAAGGCATTGAAAAGGTCATATGTGTTCTCTTCTTAATCTGTTGCTATAGCTTCGTCTCATCTCATTAAGCAAACAGTAATTCTACAAATAAAATTAAAGAAGCAAAAATCTTAAGGTTACAAAGTTGTTATCGGGGCTTTACTGAGGATAGCGTAGTTATCTCGTGAATAAATATGAATTAGTGTTAGTATGGAGTCTCCCTTGGGATGAATGCAGGTATGGAGTCTACTGATTTTCTTGTTTAAATTATAGATTATCTTGAAATCCTTTGTTTTATTGTTTCAAATCCTAATAATTGGGAAGTTCACCTAAAATATTAAAGTAAAATTCAAATAATCTATTTTAATTTCAAGAGAATTATGCACTGTTTCATAGTATATGATCTTAGTGAAGTTGCACAAAACTCCCATGTTTTAGCTGTCTGGCCCAAATGGACAGAATTGAAAATCTTCATGCTTTTGGTATCATGTACACAAATGCATCCACATGGATTTTGGGTATTTCCTTGTCGGCCGCTTCACTAATTTTTGAAAGTAAGTAACCCTCAAATTAGAATTAATGGGTCCACAGAACATTGCAAGAAGCTGTTGCATGTCTCCATAAAAAGAGGACTTGACAGACCTCCAACTCAGCCTCTTGACTGAAGTTAGATTGTCTGTATCAGATAGTTGGGCATCGATGGTCCTCATCACTTTTTGGCCATATTACTTTCAAAGTATAAAGCTATTCTTTTCTTTTCTTATTATATATATATATATATAATGCTTAATAAAAAGATGAATTAAGACAAGAAAAAGAAAAAAGAAGCAGCAGGAGCAGACGATCTTGTTGCTCTGCTGTGCTTGTAAGTGAAGGATTTTTGCAAAGTGCAGGTTCTCCAATCCAATAGAAAAACACATCAGAATAAATTCCCATGCCCTACCTTGTTTATGCACTTTTTGTGTGTGTGTATGTGTCACCCTATTAAGATCCGAGTATACAGCTTCCCACTTCATGTAGAAACATGATTGAAGTGATCCAGGCATCATCACAATCACAAGGCATAATATTGTAACTCTGTGTGTGTGTGTGTGTGTGTGTAATGTTGCACATATGCAAAAACTTTGTAGTTCACATCAGTGCTCTGTATAGCTTCTTTATGCACTTTATGTGAGCATATAACATGTAATATGATCTCGAAGGTAATATTGCTTTACTTGATTTCCCTATAGTAAGTTTGTAGGTGCATTTTTACATAGATAAGTTTTGGAGTATAGGTAGGGATGAGTTTTGTGCTTTTTCATTTAATAGATAGCGAAACTTGTGAAGGAAATTCATGATCGATTTTGGTATCACATCATTTGTATAAAAAGTCAGTTTGTATAGCATTACCCATTTAGATATAAGATCATAAAATACTGGTCTCATTAGATATAAGACATATCATTCTGTATAAATTTTTTTAAACTCCCTTTTTCGTGCGCCCATGTCATTTTATGATTCTACACCTTTGGGAAGGATACTGAGTTGAGTAAGTGTCTCCAACACTTAAGTATGAATCAAGGTTGTTAAAATCGGGATCCTACATTGGATCGTTGGAGATGTTTAAAGGATCGGATCGTAGAATCGGATCGAGAATCGTAAGATCCTACCGAAAAAGATAAATTACATAATAATTTAATTTAAATAAACATTTCTTAAAAAGTATACACAAAATGAGCCTATATTTCTATTAAAAAGAAGCGAAGATATTGTAAAAAGTAAAATACTCCATGTAAAATGTACATATAATATTATAAAATAGAAAACTCGATAGTAAAAGTTTTGTATTTCATCAAAAAAGAAGGTGATGAAAAAAAATTCTATAACAAAATACTTTACAATCTACATTAATGCATAAAAAGTGAAGAAAAAATATTTAACAAAGTTGGATATGAAAATAGATTAAGAACTCAAAAGAGTAGCTTAACCGAATGATAAGGTTTGTCGTTAGCATCACTGGTGGAGCGGATTCAAGTCACAAAAATAATCTCTCCAAAAATTGGGATAAAGTTGCAATCATCTTACCTTCCTTAGACTCCACTAAAGCTAAGTTTGTTTTTCCGACTAGTTAATTTTCTTAAATTACCGCAATTTTGAATGTTTATTTCCTAGTTTGTTTTTCTTAGTCTATTTGATTTAATACTATTTATTTTTTATTATTTATTTTGATCACATAAATTAGTATTTAGATAACAACTATAAAATTTATAATAAAATATGTCATACAATACAAAACAAGACTTGTAAATTGGATCGCATAGGATCGGATTCGGATCGGGATTCCACGATCCTATAAGATCCCATTACCAGGATCGAAAGATCCTACCTATATTAAATTTTTTACACGATCCGGATCGATTGTACTCAAATGGATCGTAAGATCGTAGGATCGTAAGATCCGGATCGGGATTCTGATAACCATGGTATGAATTGTGTTTTGGCATATCAAGGATATTCATGAAACTAGCTTTCCAAATCTTCACTTTTTTTTTTCCTTTTATGTGGGTGTCAGTTGATTTGAGTACTATTGATCTTGATATTCCATTTAGCTTTATCTTCTGTGTTGGGCTACCACAAATGTGTATTCTAATCTTGCGGTGTTAGCTATTGTTACTTGGCCAATCCTGTTTGTCTCCATACCAATGGTTCTTTTTGCAATTCACTTACAGGTAATCCTTAGGAGGTTTTTAACGATGAATATTTTCTGCTATTTAAATCTCCTACGTAATATGACAATTGGATATGAAATGAAATTTAGTAAGCAAGCGATGACAATCAGGAGATTTAGGATTTTTTTGGCAATTGGTGTTATTAATGATCATAGTTCTTAAAATCATATGACGTACGATTCAAAACTTATAATTTGAGTTTTTTCAAGCCCTAATCAATACGAAGTGGTTGAGTGAATTGGTGGAGGGCATAAGCTGGTATGTGAACTGATGAATCAACTGAAGTAGAAAAACAAATTAAATATAATTAATGTTGCAGAAACTTTATAAACCAGAATGTGATAATTCTTGTGTCTTGCTGCTTCTTTTTCCTCCTCCTTATGAGTGGATTTGTCAATGTGTGTGTGTTAAATCTCAAATCTCAACTACTAAAATTGTTGGAAACTTGCATTATTCACAGAGATACTACTTCGCCACTGCGAAAGAATTGATGCAGCTCAATGGCACAACCAAGTCTTTGGTAGCAAACCATCTTGCTGAGTCCATAGCAGGATCCATGACAATAAGAGCTTTTGAGGAGGAAGATCGGTTCTTTTTCAAGAATCTTGACCTCATTGATGTAAATGCTACTCCATTTTTCCACAGTTTTGCAGCAAATGAGTGGCTGATCGAGCAGCTCGAAACACTTACTGCAGTTGTTCTCTCCTCATCAGTGCATGGTTTTGCTTCCTTTGGGAACTTTCAGCTCTGGTGGCTATTTATCTAATTTTTCTTTATTCTTATTATTGCTATATCCCAAACAAATTAGGGTGCATCCGAATCAAAATTATTATAATTTTGAATCTCAAATTTACAGATATGTAGAGGGTTGAGAGATAAGGGGAAGGAAGAAGAGAAAGTAAGGTGGAAATAGATAGTCATAGACTAATATTAAAGACAAAAAATAGATATGAACAAGAAAAAATTAGTGTGGCTGCTCTGTAAACTGCAAATCTGTTGGAAATGAATTAACAGAATAATAAATATAATGGCTGCAATTGATTCTTTCATATGATGTTTCTCATTACCTTGTGTTATTTTTGCAGGATTTATTGGAATGGCCTTGTCCTATGGTCTTTTATTGAACATGTCCTTTGTTATGTCCATTCAAAACCAGTGCACTCTAGCAAATTACATAATTTCTGTGGAAAGGCTCAACCAATATATGCACATACCAAGTGAAGCTCCAGAAGTGATAGAAGAGAACCGACCCCTTGTAAATTGGCTGACTAGGGGTAAAGTGGAGATTCAAGATTTGCAAGTAAATTTTTTGTGCATTCGCATTTAAACTGACAAAGGATAGTAGCACACTGACTGAGAAATATATACATGATGTCAAAACAGATCAGATATAAGCCTGATGCACCACTTGTTCTTCGTGGGATAAGTTGTACATTTGAAGGAGGACACAAAATTGATATTGTTGGAAGAACTGGCAGTGGGAAGACGACTCTGATAGGTGCTTCACAATACTAATTTGATAGGACACAAAATTTGATATTTTTAGTTCTTCACAATACTAACTTGTGGTAATCACATATTACCAGATCGACCATTTATTATTGTGGTTCATCTTCATTTGAGTGTTTATTTAACTGCTTTTAGTGCATTGATCCCTATTAGTATTTCATTGACACAGTTTCTGAATAACTTATTGGAGGTTTCTAGTTATTTAGCTGTCTCTGTGCAACTCTGTTTCAGGAACCTGTTCAGGATGAAGAAGATATAATTAAATTCTGTGAAGAAACTGGGTTACCTGTAGCACTGGATGAAACCATTGAAAATGTCCAAGAAAATTCTCTTGGAATGCTGGCAAAGTTTACTCACTCAGGAGTAGTTGTTGTCGTAAGTGGAAGTTTATTTTCTTATGTTAGTTATTGGGACGAGCAGCATGTAATACATATCATCGTGTATGCCTCATCAGACAGTACACTAGTCGCTGTCAATCCAAAAAGTTCAATTTCTAAGCCTCGTGAAAAAATCCAACCATATGTTTTAAACCACATATAATTAAATGAAAATTTTGTTTTGGAGGTTTTCTTGCATACCTCAATCAGGACAAGATGCATAAAACACTTTAGTAATTAAACTCATATCAACTCATGTTATGCTTACGATAGTGTGCCTTTCATTTCTTTTCTATCTGTGAAACATGAAAGCCATTACCACGATCAGAACCTACAAACTGCTACATCTATTAAAATTCTTCAGTCACAATTTCCCCATCATTATTTATTCATCTTTTGACATGAATTACATTCAATGGGGAAAAAGTCAGAAATATGAACCTAATTTGGTTTCATTTTATAACTCTTGTCAGGTCATCAAACCAAGTGTTGTTGGGGGTTTTGAAAATGCAGCATTGATTGCAAGATGGGCTCAGCAGCAGGGGAAGATGAGTGTTGTTAGTGCTACATTTGAGAGTAGCCTAGGTTTGTCAGCTTATGTCCAGTTCTCATATTATCTTGAGCTGCAAAAGGCAGGTATATGTATGGCAATGAACAAGGAACCTTCCCCTTCTATAGCACATGGTCTTGAAAATTACGACTGGCTTAAAGAAGATATAACTGCTGAACCTCTGAATATTTGTCGTAATCAATGCAGTGGCTTCATAGAAGTATCTGTTGATGATGCTGGCCGTCTCTTGGGGAACTTTCAAGTCGACAACAAGGTCATCCTTTGAAATTTTACTGGGGAAGAAGTTCATAAATACCAGTTAACAGTTAATTCATATGGTTTCTCTTTTTTCATCCATGTACGTCAGATTGGATCAAGCAATGAAGTAAGCACTGGAGTTTTAATTTTTATGTTAATATTTTATATCCTTCGGAGTCTTTGATCCATTGAATTCGCATAAAAAGCTCTAGGTTATTTAATACCTGTGTAATTCCAAATAATTTGGCACATGATTAACTGCAAATAATGGAAAGCAAATAGTTCCTGGGTGCATTTTTTTTCTTTTGGTTTCTTGTACATAGTTGGTGGAAAAAATTAGAGGAGTTCCATTAATGTGGGGGGAGTGAGTTACACATTTCTCTACGTCATCTTTTGTACTGATACATGAAAAGTTATGTCTATGTTGCATGGTTATCTGTCCACATTTTGTATACCTAGCAGCTGTAACTAAAAAACTTCTTTCCCTTTTTTTCACTTGTTAAAATGGCTTTCCATTTGCAGCACCACTGGTTAGACATGAAATTGAGTTAGGTGTGGTTATTCTTTATCACTCTTTCTTAATTTGAATGATGCAGAATAATGTACTTGTGTTTCTCCATGGGTTTCTTGGAACTGCTGAAGACTGGATACCCATCATGAAGGCCATCTCAGGATCTGCAAGATGCATTGCAGTTGACCTAGAGAAATGACAATTGAAGACTGGATACCCATCATGAATGATGCAGAATAATTTTTTTTTGCAAAAAATGAGAATTGCCGACCAAGAGTTTTGGTCGCAAAAAATACATCTATTGCCGACCAAAACAGCTCTTGGTCGTGGAAACTCACTTTTGCAGACCAAAAGTTTTGGTCACGAAAAGTAACAAATGACGACCAAATTTTTTGGTCGTGGAATGTCACAATTGGCGACCAAACTTTTTGGTCGTTGAATTTGAGAATTGGCGACCAAACTTTTTGGTCGCGAAATGTGTCAATTGGCGACTAAGATATTTGGTTGGGAAAATATCACTTTTCGCGACCAAAGTGTTTTAGCGACAAAATGAATTAGTCGCGGTAATTAAATATTTAGCGACCAAAAATTTAGTCGGCAAATCCAACTTTTGCCGACCAACCAAAATTTTGGTCCCGAATTACTTTTGCCGACCCTCAATTGGCGACCAAAGTAGCAACCAAAAAAATTCGTCGCGGATAACTTTTGCCGACCAAAAATAGACTTTTAGCAACCAATTTTTTTGTTGCCAAAAGTGTTAATTCTTGTAGTGAAACCTCATTTTACCTCCTTATATGGTTTAGGTCATGTATGATTTACTTTCTTGACTTTGGAAATAGCCACATAACCCCTACGTGTTTGTGGACTGGAATGCATCATTAAATATTCTGTCTAACTTAACAACGAATATAAAGCACGTAGTAGATATAAGGGAGTTATAAGCTATTTTTAAAGTTCAAGGGAGTCAATCGCACATGAAAGTGCACTTTGTCTTTCAAACAAATGACAAAAATACAAGAATATTTTAATCTTTTTCATTAAATCATTGACGGATTTAATGGTTCACTTCAGTTCACAAACCATAAGGAGGTTATATAATTATTTCCAAATATTAAGGGAGTAAATTGCACATAATCTAAACTATGAGAAAGTAAATTGAAGTTTGCCCTATTTAGAAAGGCCAATATATATATATATATATATGGTAATTCAATTATGGATCATGCCAAATAATCATGTAGAGCATAAAAGTGGCATGAGAGTTTGTGTAGGTGGCCCTTTGTTGAGAAATTTGGCCAAGACTCTTTTATCTGGCTCATTTTTTTGTGAAAATGATAACTCATAATTTTTTTGCTCCATAAATCCCCTTACTTGGAGGGGTATTCTTGATGGATGACACATGAATATATTTCTATGTTTTTTTTTTTTTTTTGGGACAAACTTGCCCTTTCATATGTATCGTTGCTTGTTGCCTCTTCTATAATCAATGTCGTTGTTTGTTGTTTTAGCTACGCTTTGGAATTGAGCTACCTAGGTAGACCATCCCTTCTCGAGAATAGCCAAAAGCGAAAGAGTTTTTGTAAGTAAGAAGAAGATTAATGATTTGTGAAACATACTATTGACAAAGATTTGAATCAAATTTGTGAGTGTGATTGTTGTTCCTTTCCTGTCGTTCATTTCCTATCGTTCTTCTCCTTCATCAATCGTTTTCCAATTTGTAGTAGTGGAGAGATTCATCAAGTTGCAGATCTTCATTCAATTCAATTCTATTTGAGTTATTTGTTGATTGTTATTGATTTATTTATGAACTCGTAGAGTTTCCTTTAATCCATACTCTATTTTTTGTTATTAATGCCCTGTTTAAGAAAATAGCAAAGTGTTACTCTGATATTTAGTAAGATGTTACTATTTACTTCAGTTTCGATGGTAATTATTTATTTATTTTTAAGAATTCTATAGTCAACCTGAATCTTGTTTGATAAATCTTGATGAGAGAATTCTAAACTAATTTTATTAAAAACCGATAATTAGGTCAAAATTTATATCATTTTAGAATTTAAAATATTAAATTACTCACTAAGAATATTTGAATAATAGTGGTATATGCTGGATTTTTTAAGAAAAACTTTTTGTGTTTGTCCTTAATGCATTAAAGTTTTACTATGAGGAGATTTTGACCAAATTCCCTTGTTTGTTGGCTAACAAACGTTAACAAGTCAAAAAAAAAAAAAAATCACACACAAATAAATAAATAAATAAAAAGTCCTAGGTCGGCTTATGTTATGTATACACCCTTAAAAGATGTGTATCATATGCATCTTATTATATATTTTTGTGATAAACGTTACGTATTTTTCTGATATGAATTATAACAATTTGTGGTTCAGTGAAATTATGTATTTTATGGTCGTGTTACATATTTTTTTATTCAAATATTTTCTAAGCAAAAAATTTCATTACAATACCACAAAAAACGTAACAGTACCACAAAAATATGTAACTTTATTTCTAAACCATAAATTATTATAATTCTTATAAAAAAAAAAACATATAATATTTATTACAAAAAATACGTAACAAAATGAATATGATTCACACATTTGAAAGAATATGTACGATATAATTTCCTGGATCAAAAACATTAAAAAATTTATTTAAAAAAAAATTATACATCACAATTATTTATGTTTGTTCATCTAACTAAAAAAGTTAAATTTTTTTTATCTCATAAAAAAATTAAAAACTAGAAAAATACTATAAAGAAAAGTCAAACTAATGAGAGAGAGAAATGCCACGGGTCCATTGGCTGCCTCTAGAAAAGTAAAGCAACAATTAAAATTTAAAACGCCAAGAAGCATGAATCATAGGAGACTCTTGTGTGTATGGAGTCTTTCTTTATCTTCAAACGGTACTCTGCGGTCAATGTTTATCCTTATATATAGTAGCAAATTGTACGTGTGAAACCCGTGTGAAAACAAAACGTATGATCCATACAACAAAACAAAAGGATAGAGTAGAATTCAACATTTCAAACTTACAGACACCTTCAACATGTAATATAACATAGTCCAATAATAACATGCACGTATACAAACTTTGAAAGCCTGCTATGCTCACTTTTGACCTAAAAGTAATATTTTTGCTCAATTCAATAGTAAATGGTGGGAGGTTAAAATGTATCCCACTTGAATTTATGTACTGCATTTGCTCACCAAAAAATTGTTAGTTTTTTTTTTTTTTTTTTTTTTTCTTTTCATGTAGGCTATGTGGATGTTTGGGAAATGAGTTTTTTTGTAAGTTTTTATAGTTGTAGGATTTTATTGGAGAAATTTTTTTTTTGTATTTGGGAAGATAGGTTTTTTTGTAGTTGGATGTGATGTTTATGAGAGAAAAAGTGAAATGATTATGGGATTTGATGTGATATTTTGTTTGGATTTGTTTTTTTTTTCATTTTGTAAAACATTTGTCTTTTAGTGAAAAAAAATAAAAAAAAAAAACCCAAAAACCAAGTTACCAAACACCGCCATTTGTTTGGATGATAGAAATCTTCAAAGGAATAGAAATGTAGTTTTAAGTCCTCATGATTTCAGTATACGAAACCGATTAGTATGAGAAAGTGATTACTAAATTTTACCTATTTCAATAAAAATCACATTTCCAAACTAAGCATAAATTTGATTATTCTATGTCTCTATGAAAATATCACTTATAAGTGGGGGAATGCTAGCTATTTAAGAATAAAAACTAAGAATTGGACCCATGATATTTATAATTTTGTTATTTTCTTAAATGGATTTTTTTTTTCTTTTTCAAATTAAAGTCAGCATACATGACATATAAGTTAAGATCTAGTTGATTTCAAAAGTCCCCCGTTTTTTATTCTATAAACATAAAGTAACTTACCTCCGATGTATCCAAAAATAAATAAATAAATAAACATAAAAGTAATCTCTTACTCAATTTTTGGATAATTAACTTTTTGTAGCTTATTTAAATAAGTTACATCAAAATCTTACAGTCTCAACACAAACTTTTAGAATAAAAAAAGTATAAACCTTTCACATAAGTTTCACCGAATAACAGTGTGTTTAATTCATTAGAACGGAAGATCAAATTGAATAAACTAAAATCTGGGCAAAGCAAAATTTGTGGGCTAACTTGCTTAAGAAATATATATCAATCCTCTTGCTTCATAAGACTTGCTTCGTTTCTCAAATCAACTTCATAACTGAACCCTTTCAGCCCAAAATATGTTTTTAGAACAATAAATGGTTACTTTCACTGATATGTTGGATCACACTTAACCACTCTAACGCTTTGTTTGGTTGGGAGATTTGGGGAGGGATTTGGAAAGAAAAAGAGAAAAGGTGTGTGAAACTATGTGAAATGTAGGCATGTTTTTTTCACATTTCACCTACCTTTACTATTTATCTTTCCAAATCCCTCCGCAAATCCCTCAACCAAACACAGAATAAAGGTTTGGCTATGAAATCCATGACAAAATTGTGAGATCACCTTTTTCTGTCCAAACACAACTCTGAATACACAAATATTTCTCAAATTTATTTTTTCTTCCAAATTAAAGCGAGCATACATTAGATAAAAGTTGAGATCTAGTTGATCTCAAAAGTCGGTCTATTTTAAATTCTATAAATGTATATAGCCCACAAGAGCATAAGATTTTAATAATTTATCAAATTTTCTTTCAAATCTCTCATATGAGTGTAAAATCTATACATATTTGAATTTGTGTGAACCCTATATAAGAATTTGATAAAAAAATTTAATAAATTATTTAAAATACATAACATTTTCCTTTCAATTATGGGCCATTTCATACCGCTACGTGGCAGACCATCAAGGCTGACATTTGACCACTATGCAACAAAGGAAAATGAGTGGGAGTATTAATTAGTGCTCCCACTAATGATGTGGTAGTAGGTCTCACCATAAATAATTTGATGTTTTGACTTTGGTGTTATATTTTTTTTCTTTTTTTATTGAGTGTCATGTCATTAATGGTCTTTTTAAAACTCTAAAATTAGTTGTCTCTACCATTGTTGATGCAACAAAACCAAAAAAAGTAAAGTTAGGAATATTAAAAATTTTATTAAATATTCACATGCGTGTAGATGCCGTACTAACTTGAGGTAGTGACACTTATCAAGTTGATGGAGTGCCACTTGTCAACTCTTATACATGGCCAATGAGTATTTTCATTAAATCAAACCGAGCAGCAAGTTGCAAATGTTTAGTTTGAAAATTTAACAGACTTAAAAATTTAACAAATTTTAAATCGTTTTCAAATTTGATTTATTACATTATGAGCCAATTTTGACCGTATTGTTATTGAACACAAATCGAATTAGAATAGTATGATTTTATATATATATATATAGTTATTGAGATTATTTAAATTTAATTGAAAATTTTAACGAATTCTAAAATATGTTTAATTTTAACTTATTTATATAAATAGATTTTTGATTAATTTTTAATAAATCAAACATGAGTCAAGATTGTCCCTCAATGTTTAATGAAAATATAATTTTAAAAAAATATGATTTAAAAAATTACAAAAAAAAAACTTGATTTGAAATAAAATAATAATAATTTGACATTAGCATTTTTTAATGTTAAATTTCAAAGATGTTTATATGTAGTCAAACCTATTTTGGGAAGTTCATTCAAAACTAGTTTTTCGCTCTTTGGTTTTTTTCAGATCACATTATCTCTCTATTTTTTTGTATATTTTTTTAAAGAAATTAAAAAAATTCAAAAAGTCAGCTTTTAACCTACTTCTCAAAATAAACCATTAAATAGATATTTAGTTTTGACTTTTAGCCTATTTAACCTTTGTTTCCAAGGCTATTATGTAGCATTTTTTGAATTTGGTTTGGAAATGCCAATATCAAACCATTTTTTTAAACCTATTATAAGAGCATTTTTTGAACTTGGTTTGGAAATGCTAATACCAAATCATTTTCATCCTTAATTACGTTAGTCTATGATTGGCTGTGATTTAGCCTCATTTTTTCATTCTAGAAGGATATCCAAATCCAGTCTCTTAATTCTCTTATGCAAATTTATTTATTTCTTTTACTTTCCAAATTTATTTGAGTAGATCAATTATAAAAGATATTGAATATTAAATTGATCCAATGATTGTAGTCTTATGGTTTTATCTTATTATTTTTACAAAAAATAAATAAACTGAAAGATGAGAATGAATTGAAAATTAGACTATCTATTTTTTTTTTATTAACGAATATGGTAAAAAAAAAAAAAAAAAAAAAAAAAAGAGGATAGTATTTAATGAATATGATAAAAAATTGGATAGTATTTTTTTGATGAGAAAAATTTGGGTAGTATTTACTACTATGGTTGTTAAAATTGGAATCCGGTTAGGAGGAATTCCTAAATTGAATCAAGTATCATAAAATTATACTTTTAATGTAAAGTAGAGATAAAAAATTATTGATAATGATAATGAATAACTAGGATATAAATTATTTTAAAATTTTGCAAAATTTAAAATTTTATTGCAATATGAATCAGTTGACCCAATTGATAATCTTACCACAATATCAATCTAATTTTTAATATTGTAATAAAATTTGTCATTTGAAGCATATGAGATGTTTTTATGTTTCATTAACACCTTTACACTTTTTTTTACTAAAATCTTACTTATATCCTTATACTTTTACCAAAATCTCATTTCGGTCATTCACTTTTAATTTCGTTAGTTTTATTAACGGTAGATGAACAAAATGATGAAATCAAATTTAATTTAAAACTGTAGGAATCGACTGTTAATATGTTATAATTGAAAGTGAAAGGACCAAAATAAAATTTTAGCGAAACTATAAGGGTTCTGAGTGGAATTTACCCAGGATAAATTAATACGTAATCAATTTAAAACATCATATAAATAATGTTATATAATATTTTAGGGGCTTGTTTGATTGGACGAATTATAACCTAGGATTGAGATTATTAATTTATGGGAATTCACATCCCATTGCTTAGTTGCGAATTTTATTATTTGGATTAGATTTTAATAGCCTTTCTATTCAACAAAATTGATAAATTTTTTAATCATTTGATTAATAATACAAAACAAAATTGGATAAGAAAAAAATTATATTTCACTAATTTAACTGAATAATCAATTCTATATTAACTTTTAATTTTTTTTAATATTCTGAGTGTTCGGAGTAGTTTATGGCCCCGTTTGGTAGAGTTGTAGGAAAGTGATTATAGATTATAGCTTAACAGATTGTAGCTTACAGCTGTGAATATAAGCTGGTAACCTATTTAGTGCAGCTGTGCGATTATGGATTTAAGCAACAGAGTAGTTGTAACAACCTCGACCCATAATTAGCGCTAATTCATGCTTAAGTATGCTTAACAACTAATTAAGAAGAAATCATGAGTTAATTACATGTGCATTGCATTATTTTGTGTTTATATCTGTTTAACGTAGAAAGATCTGTTCATGTTTTTATTCAGTTTGCAAATTGAAGGCCTTATCGGCATCCGATTCAAAAATTGACTTGATTTATGTGTTATTTGGAATTTTTAAAACATTATGGTATGTTTAATCAAGATTCGATTTGGAACGATTAAATTAGATTAAATTAGTGCCCACTTAATTAGCCTAACTAATCAAACATATAAATAGATCACTCATAATTGAAAGAACTCATTACTGCCATCATCTTGAGCAACAAACGTGTGAGAGAGGGAGAAGAGGAAACTTGAGCTCAATTTAAGGAGGAAAATAGAGATTTGCTAAGAGTGATTAAGAATTAGAATGGATTGGTGATAGTTTGTGGAGCCTAGCTAGAATCTAAGGGAATTGTGGACTTTAGGTAAGGAATCAAACTCTTAGTTGTGTAATTGAGTTAGATTTTACAAGAATTCAAGTGAATTAGATGAATTCATGTAAGGATTGAGCTAGAATTGAAGAAAGATAAGTCATTCCATACATGCATACATATTTATAGCATTTTGAAGTTATTTTCAAAGATTTTCTCCATGCATGTTGTAATTCTACCATAAGTTGAAGAATTCATAACATTTCTCATCAATGGATCACATTTGATCATGTTTTAGAAGCCATAAACTCAAGTGAACACATGTATGTCATGTTCATACCATGTTTTTACATTTCAAGTTGAATGGTTGCATGTTTGACATACTTTTGGGCTTTGATTTCATGAAATGATCTTCAAACCATAATATTTTACAAGTTCCTAGATGTTCTTCAGAATTTTGGCCCAAGAAGATGAGTTTTGAGGTGTAAAATTCGAGCTTGGAACTGGGAAGTGCAATCTGGAAATTCCAAACTTTGCACTTCCGCTCGAGCATCGGATTCTACGCTCGAGCGGTGACCTTATGATCTTGCACTTCCGCTTGAGCAACCAGAAGTCAAATCGAGCGTGAAATGCATGCTCCCAGAAGTTCATGTGTTTTTACAGATCGCTCGAGCGACGAAAGTCACGCTCGAGTGAAGGTTTAAGTCTCACGCTCGAGCAGGGATCGAGCGTCTGTCGAGCGTGAAAATCGAGTAACCAGTACTTTTTTCAAAATATATAGACCGCTCGAGCAAAAGAAGTTGCGCTCAAGCGGACTCTCACATTTTGCATGTACGCTCGAGTGAGGAAAGCTACGCTCGAGCGTAGACCCTCTTTCCAACAAGTTTTGAAAAATGTTTTCAAGTACATTTTTGCATCCTCATTCTATCCTAGGCATTCATAGGCCAAGATCAAGACACTATAATGAGGATAAAGACTAGAAACATACTAAGAACAAATGAAATAAGTTATGTACAATCCGAGCGTGTGTTCCAATGTGTGTGTCTATCATGTTATGTAACGCCCCGCCTTTTTATTACTCGGATTCCATTACCAAACCATTATTATAGATTCAATTTCAAAGATAACATACGGAAACTCTTTATATTTACAAGAATACATGAATAAAGATTCTCTCATCTGAATATAATATGAATGCAACAAAGAGTTATAATTAAATAAATTGCCCGTCGGCTTACATCTTGTAAATGAAGAGAAAGGGTTTAACCTTTTATATTAATGGCATTCCGTCCACAAACAAAAGGCCCCGTGGCCAATAGGTAAAGAAGATTCATGACCTTGGAACACTTCTTGACGTTCACTTGAAAAAGAATTAGCAACGTGGGATGAATATAAATCCAGTAGGGATCTCAACATGATCCTAAACAATAACAACTTACTAGGGATGGCAATGGGGGTTAATGGGGTGGATATTAATTCCCCATCCCCATTACCCTATAATAAATTTTCCCCATTCCCCATTCCCCATGGGTACCACCTTCCCCATTTCTTAATGGGTTTGGATTTTCCCTAACCTACTTTA
The DNA here is from genome assembly GCA_036172215.1 of Camellia granthamiana. NCBI lineage: Eukaryota > Viridiplantae > Streptophyta > Magnoliopsida > Ericales > Theaceae > Camellia > Camellia granthamiana. The sequence goes on along the minus strand of CM069915.1, from coordinate 33,892,369 downwards.
ATCCCCATTTTTATTTTATTTTTATTTTTTATATTTAATGTTAACAATCACTTTTTTTTTTTTTTTTTTTTTTTTTTTTTTTTTTTTTTTTAAGATTCACAACCAAAACTAAATATACATTCAATATTTTTTCTTTTATTTATTTATTTATTTATTTTTTCAGGTTCACAACCAACTTTTTTTTTTTTTTTATTATTATAAGATTCACAACCAAAACTAAATATACATTCAATCTTTTTTTTTATTTATTAATTTTTTTTTTCAAGTTCACAACCAACTCTTTTTTTTTTTTTTTTTTTTTTTTTAAGATTCACAACCAAAACTAAATATACATTCAATCTTTTTTCTTTTATTTATTTATTTATTTTTTCAGGTTCATAACCAACTTTTTTTTTTTTTTATAAGATTCACAACCAAAACTAAATATACATTCAATCTTTTTTTTTTATTTATTAATTTTTTTTTCAAGTTCACAACCAACTCTTTTTTTTTTTTTTTTTAAGATTCACAACCAAAACTAAATATACATTCAATCTTTTTTCTTTTATTTATTTATTTATTTTTTCAGGTTCACAACCAACTTTTTTTTTTTTTTTTTTAAAGATTCACAACCAAAACAAAATATACAGTCAATTTTTTTTCTTTTATTTATTTATTTATTTATTTGGGTTCACAACCAATTTTTTTTTTTTTTTTTTTTTTTTTAAGATCCACAACCAAAGCTAAATATACATCCCTTATTTTGGTGGGTTCAGTGCTCAACCCTATTTGAGGCGAGATGGGGATTTTTGAAAGAACATCTGGAATGTATACTTGAGAGAAATTGCCTATGAGAGCAAACAATTCCCTGCAACTGTATTTTAATTTAATATTTTTCAAAATAGTGGACTCAATCATCTTTTTTGAAAAAAAAAAAAAAGAATAAATAAAAATTGAATAAGTACTACACTAACAATGAGGCAAAGCCAGCCCTGCGTGAGTCTTTTTTGATAAGATTAACCTAAAATCTTTCTTTGTAGCATTTGAAAAAATAAAATAAAATAAAATAAATTATTAGAATCTCATAATGTTCTATAATTTATTTGATTTGGTATTAGGAAAAAATTTATGATTAAATTTACCAATTTTTCATTTAGGTTGCATACAATTATTCAAAAGTGAACATTATGTAATAAAAGCGCTGGCATGAATCAATTTAAAATGTTAAAATGCTTAATTGAACGGAAATTTAGTCTACAGACATAATTGATTTTAAAAAATTGGCATAATTTACTCTATTTATATTGGAAATGGAAATTTTGTTATCACTCTTCCAACGAGTCATACTCATCATTCAGTCCTTACAAACTTGTGTTGGTTCTATTTTTTTTTTTTAACCAAAAAAAAAAAACAATAATTTTGTTTTGATATTAGAAAGAAATTAATCAAATTATTGTCATACTGATCTCTCTTATAATTGTCAATGACAATTTTAAACTTTGAATTATTATGGTATTAAATTTTATCATTCAAAACTGGAAAAGAAAAATTAGTTGCAAGACAAGATGATCTTACTTTCCTAAAATCTTACAAGCGAGTTAGTGTTGTGATAGAAGCATTCTTCACAATCCAACCACATTCCTGCAAGACCTAAAAAGAGTACAATCATGTGCAATCACGTCTATTTCAAGCCAATTAATTGAAATAAAAAAAATAAAAAAATAAAAAAATAAGTTGTTAACATTAAATATATTAAAAAAGAAAGAAAAAAGATTGAGGGTATATTTAGCTAAAAAAAAAAGAGAAGAAGTTGTTAACATTAAATATATTAAAAAAGAAAGAAAAATGATTGAAGGTATATTTAGCTTTTGTTGTGAATCTTAAAAAAATAAAAAAAAAATTAAAAAAATTTGTTAACATTAAATATATTAAAAAAGAAAGAAAGAAGATTGAAGGTATATTTAGCTTTTGTTGTGAACTTAAAAAAAAAAAAAAAAAAGCTGGTTGTGAACTTGAAAAAAAAAATAAATAAATAAAAGAAAAAATATTGAATGTATATTTAGTTTTGGTTGTGAAAAAAAAAAAAAAAAAAAAAATTGGTTGTGAACCTGAAAAAATAAATAAAAAAAAGAAAAGAAAAAATGTTGAATGTATATTTAGTTTTGGTTGTGAATCTTAAAAAAAATAAAAAATAAAAAAAAATAAATAAAAAAAAGTTGGTTGTGAACCTGAAAAAATAAATAAATAAATAAAAGAAAAAAGATTGAATGTATATTTAGTTTTGGTTGTGAATCTGAAAAAAAAAAAAAAAATGCATATGGGGAAATTAGTGGGTCACCATCGCCAACCCATACCCTATGGATATTTAAAGAATATCACTTACCCTACCCAATAGATAAGAAAAAAAGGGGAAAACCCATGTATTTGGGTTGGGTCTCCATGGATACCTACAGTGTAGGTTATCCATTGCCATCCCTACAACTTACAGATAGCTATGATCATGAATGCTTAGTCTCATACTGTATAAATAATGTGATGGTTTATACAGAAATATACGTATATAAGAATTTTTCTCAAAGTCATTCATTTTATTCAGTAACATAAGTAATTCACTTTTCTTTCTTCTTGTTACCTTTTTCCAATATTCATATGACTATAACAAATTTCTGAAGAAAAACAATTTCACCAAGCCCATGACGTTTTCTCTCACTTTCCAGACTTATACCTGATTTGCCTTTTCAAAACATGTTCACAAGTATTCAAAGTCTTTTACATTTCTTACAATCTCAACACAATACTTACATCCGTTTCTAACACATTCATAACTATACAAGTATGCCTTTAATATAAAAGGAAAACAACAAGCAATCAATAACTATCTGCTTCAACAATTGAGGCAATACGGCCTTCCAAAACGATAACCATCATAATCCATGATATACCCAGATACATTGAGACAATAATGATAAATAAATTCTTCTCTAGCTACCTTAAGCACGGTAAGCCAAGGATACACATTTCCACAATGAAATGCCAATTTACTAGACACCGGCTGGAAGATAATGGTACCTCTGTCAAGTTCTCCAAGCGCTAGCTGGAAGGTTCTGGTACCTCTTATTCTAAGCGTAGCCAATTCTCCAAGCGCTAGATGAAAGGTAATGGTACCTCTCATTCTCAACGCAGTGTACGTTACCAATCATTACAACATGACAAAGTACAACCAAACAAGTGTAATGCATACACAACAATTCAACACAACAATGTCATCCTCCACCGATGACCAAGGACAAAACCTCTAAATGTATGTATTCAACACACGTATTATAATAATTCAACTCTCGTGAGATTTTAAATCCAACAACAACAATAGTAAGATAACTAAGGACAAAACCTCCAAATGTATGTACTCAACACACTTATCATAATATTTCAACTCTCATGAGATTTTAAATCCAACCTCAAGTTAATTTCTGAAATTCACATAATGTTATCATTTCATTCTTCCATTTCAAAAATCAATTCTCTTATTTTCCAAGTTAACATACTCCACCCTTTATCCCAATCCATTCTTTTCATTTCACAAAACTAATTCCATGGATATCAAAGCCATAACCCAACTCAATTTAATATGTTCAATCCAAAATAATTCCAATGCCATAGTTAATTCTCCATTTTAGCTATTAACACATTTACACAACCCATAATAATAATTTACAAACATTATTCAACTTTACCCATTTTTAATTCACCAAGTCAAAACATTAAATTAGGGCTTTTTCTTCTTTCAACATAAACATGCTAGATTACTCCCCAATTAACCCAAACAACAATCAATTTAACAATCTCATTCCCAAATAACAAACCCTAGGTTCCCTTTCATGACCTTCAAAGAAATCCATAATGGATATGATTTTAATGCAGTACAAATCTACCACATATCTATCTATAGATGAGGTATTGAAAAGGAACAAGGAAATCTCTACCTCAAGATTCGAAGCTCAAGATTTGAAGCTAAAGATGAAGACCTACCTTGAAACTCCAATGAAATCGCAAAACAATCGGTAAAAGTCTTGATCTATGCTTGCTCTTCAACCATCTTGGAGGATTTGGGGTGAATCTTGGGTAAATAAAAGAGAAATCAAGAGTTTGGAATGTTAGGTTTTCGGGTTTGGAAGATGGGAGGAGAAAAAAGGAAGAAAAATACAATTTTTGGGCTAAAAAGTCACTTCATAATGTCTATTAGCGACCTGGTTGCTCGAGCGAAGGAAGCTTGGCTCGAGTGTACAAAAGAAGCTCTCAGATTCTCTGAAAAATGCACTCTTTGCTCGAGCGAAGAAAAGCCTGCTCGAGCAAGCATGCTTCCAACACAGAAACCCAAAATTCAAACAGGTGTAACTCTCTCGTTCGGACTCTGTTTTAGGTTGTTCTTGTGTCAAAATTGAAGCCCCGGAAGTAAGCTTTCCAATGATTCTAGCCTCACATCAAGATTCAAAGTATGGAGAGAGAAAATGATGAAAGAGTGAAAACTACTCAATAACATTTATTCAAATTTGAAGTTTATGATTCAATTTCACCCAACTATTATGGTAATACCTTAACCAAAGCTCAAATAACAACTAAGAAGGTTCTCAATCAAGGTAATCAAATGGTCAAATATAGTTCCATTATAATAGGAAGCACATAGTGCTACATGTTATGTAGGTCACGCGCATCAAGTTAAGTGAATTGCCTACTCTACTCGTCTATTTGGAGCCACTGGTTATCAGTGAGTAATAACTTAGTAAAGGTATGTTCAATTTAAATTATTTTCTGCAAATGAAATAAGATTTGTCCTATGAAATGCTATGTTTTGTACTATTAATGATTGTCCAACTTTGGCAAATATTTGTGACATTAATGCTATGATTCAAGTAAGCTATATGTACCCGGACCGGAGGTTCCTTAATGGAACTGGCAAGTTATCTGTACCCCGCTGGAGGTTCCTTTATGGAACTGGCAAGTTATTTGTACCCAGTTCGGAGGTTCCTTAATGGAACTGGCAAGTTATCTGTACCCGGCTGCAGGTTCCTTTATGGAACTGACAAGTTATCTGTACCCAGTCTGGAGGTTCCTTAATGGAACTGGCAAGATATCCATACCTGGATGGAGGTTCCTCTATGGAACTGACAAGTATAATGTATGATGTTCTGTATATGATCCGTTAGCACTAACGGATGAACTATGAATGATCAAGCATGGTTCCTGAATTCTGTATACGCACTGAATGAGAACACGAATATGAATTGGTTCTATATATGGATTTAATTACGGGTCATCATTCATTTAACTCTTTACTCTATTGTTATTCACTGGGCATTCGCTCACTATTTATATTATGAATATAGGTGATCAAGCACGTGACTAGGCTCAAAGTTGAAGACCTGCAGTTACTTTTGTCAGCCAGCTATTGTGCCTCCCGAGGAGGTTCTAGTTTAAGTCAAGTCTCGTGGCTGTATTTTGTGGATGTATTGTTTCCCCCTAATCGCGAACAAGTTTTTCGGTTGAATTGACATGGAGTGACATATTTTGTTTTCATCACCTGTATAATTATGAAAGTTTAAGATTATCTGTCTCATGTATGTCTTCACAGCTCGATGGACTATGTATATTTCATGTATTTGCTTCCGTAGCCCCTATCTATGTGTTATTATACTAAGAGGCCTTTGGTAATCCCAGGATTACTGGTCGGTTACGACACTAAACTTATAGAGGTGGGTTTGGGTCGTGACAGAATGGTATCAGAGCACGCGTCTTACCACACACACGAGTCCATACGAGCTTAGGGTGTCCTAGTAAGAAGTAGGGACATTCCATCTATATGTGTAATTGTGTGTGTGCTTCATTGAAAGTGAAAACCAAATCTAAACATAACAACAAGAAATGGAAACAAACGATCTGAGTATTATAAAAGGACTATTTGCCTATGTTTATAATGTTCTGTTTACCTATAGCAAATGGAAAATGCAAGAAGTGATGGTACAATGAATCATCTGAAGCCTGAATGAACAGAATGGAGCAAATGCTCACTGCGCTAACCGAAGCAATGACACAACAACAGAGGCAACAACCCTTGCCTCCCCCACCTCCACCAGTACAACATGAACTCTACAATAGTGATATAATCAACCTGACTCAGAAATTCATGAAGATGAAGTCGCCAACTTTCGTGGGTGGTATTGAACCGTTGAAGGCAAAAACATGGCTACTTGAAATGGAAAAAATTGTTTAAGGTATTTCCATGCTCCGAAACGCAAAAAGTTCTCTTGGCCACTTATATATTGAAAGATGAAGTCTGGAGGTGGTGGCTACTGATTCAAACTAATAATGGGAACATGACATGGGCGTAGTTTGACGAGATCTTTTATAACAAGTATTTTCCCCAATGCTTCAGAGATCCGAAAGTGTCTGAATTTCAGGAACTTAAACAAGGAAGGATCTCAGTGGCTGAGTATGAGGCCAAATTTACCAAATTGGCTGATTTGCTCCACACATGGTGAATATTGACTACAAGAAGGCACGAAAATTTGAAGGTGGTTTGGATTTAGAGATACTAGATCGGGTGGGAGTCCTCAACCTACCCACGTATGTGAATGTGCTCGATAGGGCATTAATGGCAGAAGACATTTTGGCAGCAAAAAGGCAAACTAAGACACCAACAACTAAATAGCGAAGCAAAAGATCCGGATCCATTTTTCGGAAAGGCCGTTCGTTCCTTACGAACAAAAAGCAAAATACTCGGTCTTCAAGCAGTTCGAGTCAAAGTAATGGGTCTAAGCCAACCTGTATAGAATGTGGAATGAGGCATATGGGCATATGCCATCGTGCGTCGGGTGCATGATTCCACTGTGGCAAAAACCGATCATATGATGAGAGACTACCCAATGAGGTTCAATAATGCAAATCATCCAACAACAAGTTCAGCCGGATCTGCTCTTGTAACGAGAACCAATACAAGGACAAATGCCAAGGGTAACACCGGGAATAAAACATTAACGCAAGGAAGGGTATTTGCACTAGTACCTGGGGATGTATAGAGTACTGAGCCAGCGGTGTCAGGTATAGTGTCTATCTGTGCTCAGAACGCCTATGTACTAATTGATTTTGGCTTTACACATTCGTTTGTATCGCACGCTTTTTCTCAGAAATTAACTCGACCATTTTTGCTGTGTAATTGTCATTTTGCCCTTATAAACATAAAAATTGTAATTTTGTCATTTTCTTCACTTTAAATTTTGAAAAAGTTATTTTATTAATGGAAGTTGATATAATTAGTACCTAATTTGGTACATTTTTCCATTACCTCAAATTTTTTTTTTTTTTTTTTTTTTTTTTTTAATATTGAGTTCACAAGGGAACAAGAAAATGTCATTGCAATAAAAATACAATAAATTACTATTAAGGAAAAAAAAATAAAACTTCCTCGATATTTAAAGAACTCCTAATTTCGTATGCAAATTGACATACAAATATTATGTCTCCTCACTTCTATCTCGTTGTCATCACCTGCAACATAATTTTCATGGCGTGCTTGTTGAGACGAAGAACCTTCCTTTTCATTTGGCACATAATTCGTGAATCTATCATATGATGAATGAGTATGTGTTAATCACACTGATTATTAATAAGGCCCGTGCATGGATCAATTTTAAAAAATTATTTATATTGACAAAATTTTAAACCTAAAATAATAGAGGAAGCACACCTCAAGCTTTCACCACTAAGCCAACATTTTGGGGTTGAAAAGTCCAACATGTTTGCATACATTGGATAAAAAATTTAAAAATAATAAATAAATATATATATTTCGTTCACACATTTTTTTTTTTGGGTGCACTTTTTTAAATTTTTATTCAAATTCATAATTAAAATACAACTTAACTACATGTGCTTGAAATGTTTATCTGTTGTGGTTCTATTTTCTTTATTTCTTTATTTTTCATATTTTCTAAATAAAAATACTAAAAGAAGAAAATAATTTTTAAAAGATAACTTCTTAAGTATTCCATAAGCACTGAGTTATTTTTCAAAAAAATTAAAAACTATTTTGAAGAACAACTTGCCAAACAAAGTAGTGCTTTAAAAACTAATTGTCAAGATTTCCTTCAAATTCTCGCTAACCAAACAGAAATTAAACAAAAATAGATTAATTAGATTAATTAGACAGCTCCTTTAGTATGGATATGGTACACCTAAGATGGACTTCAAACTCAGGCCATTGTTTGACAATAACGTACAGAAAAGACAAGGCACAAGCACGTGATTATAATAGAATGATTATTAAGTAATCTCACAAAGGACATTAGCCAGTGTTGGTAACATAAAATTGTCATTCAACCCAGTTTAACCATTTGGGGTATCTACTAAAAACCAAAAGGAACAAGGAGTTGCTGCTGGAATCAATCTTTTTAGTAATTAATCATATTGGGCTAAAAATGAAAACAAAGCAATTGCAACGGCATAAAGACTTAGAATTTCCTCATCAAATAACAAAAAACTTACAATTCTTCAAATAGCAAAAACTTAGAATTTCCTCATTTGGATCATCAACCATATGCACAAAGAATTGGAAGTCAATACAAATAAAGCTACAAATTATCACATGTTGTCTTGGTACTTAATTCATTATGGCTCATGACTTTCTCTGCCAAACCACATCTAATATACAGACCTATGAACCTGTATCTTTGGATCATAAGCAGTTATGCAATTTAACATGAGCAAAAAAATTAAAAAATTTTAGATTTGAAGAAGAAATTAAATATCTTTCTCATTTAGAAGAAATAAATCCTTCTTTGAAGATTCTGAGCATATCACTTGAGAACACAACAATACAACCCCTAAGGTTGTTCATAAAACTAGAAGAAAGCATAGCAGTAACTGAAAGAATAGCCAATGACAACAATTCAAGTGCTTTCCTTTCCTAGACAACCAACTCATGAAAGATATTAATGAAGCAAACATCTTTAACAAAGCTCTACTAATAGCATGAGTTTAATCTTTCTCATTAACATAGCACATTCTGGAACACCCTCAAAATAATACATAAACCAATCATTCAATAGATCTATAAACATGATAGATAAGTTACATTTCCATTCATTAGAGTTAATATTACAAAAGGTATTTTATATAAATTCCAAATGTTTACAACAGGAATAAGTGCCCTACGGGCTTACATCTTTCCAAGTTGTCACTTGGTTACAACAAAAGAAGAGGCCTAGCTCTATACATATAAAGCCCTCGGCTTGGTTGTACACTTAACACAATGCAGAAATAACAAAACGGAACCTTCAGCTCTTAAACCTCCCAAGCTAAGACCTTAGAGGTGGCATGTCACCTGTACCTGAAAAATGGTGTCCCAAGTAAGGTGAGCCAAAACCCAGTAGAGATATGCTAAACAATATATGAGAATTAACTAAAATATGAGCATCAGATAAATGTGAGACAATTCTTAACCGACACGTAACATTTTCAAGATCGTTCAATATAGATAGCCAACATTTCATTTCATTTCTATTTCTCCATGTCAGGTAGATCAATTTGTCAAATTCACTATTATCAAAATAACAATATAAGGCTACAACTCAATGGTTCACAATTCAACACATTCATCAATTCAACACTTCGATTATTTGCCATTTTACGGAACTACGTTCGAGGGAACTGGCACCTATATATAAGATTTCGGGACTTTCACCCAGGACACTCCGGCCAACTTAATTATCAATGGAGTCCATCCCCTATCTCCTCCAAATAATGGAGTACATCCCCTATCTCCTCCCAAACAATGATACATATACAGCCTCCGTTTGGGAAGTGGGTTGGCTTTTTGGCTTTTGGTGAGGTGTCATCATGTCAAATTACCAAACTGCCCTTTTTGGCTTTTGTTTTTATTTTTTTTATTTTTTTTTTTGTTTATGTTTTTTTTTGGTTTGGGTTTTCCCATATTTTGCTTTGTTTATTTATTTATTTTATTTATTTTAAGCTGATTGCAAGTGTGGGGTGTTTTTTTGCTTAAATTTTTTTTTATTTTTTATTTTATTTTGGTAAAATATTTATTTTTTTTCTTTTTTGATTTGGTGTATCTTGTTTAAATTTTATTATTTTTTATTTTATTTTTTTTTGGTTTTACTTGGCTTATTTTGTTAAAATAATTTATTTATTTATTTTTTTGTGGATCTGGCTAATTTTAATTTTCATTTTATACTTTACTTAGTTCATGTGATTTAATTTACGATTTTTGGCTAATTTTAATTTTATTTTAAGTTTAATTTTAATTTCATTTTAAGTATTACAATAATGTAAATATTCTAAATAATTTAATCAGAAAAAGTGGAAAACAAATATTAAAAAGATTTAATGAGAAACATTTTAATATTTTTAATATTGACAAAATTATTTTAACAAAAAAATGTAAATATTGGCATTTACTATTGTCAAAAAAATGGCATCGTAAATATTGCTTAAATATTCAAAATATTATAAGCATTTCCGATCTCGTGCATTTTGGTTTTTCAAAGTGAGGCACGTCACCAACTGCAAGGGGGTATATCCCCGTGTAAACACATACATATTGTACATGATTATATATTTCAATACAGTCTGTTCCACGTGTGTCATTAGTAATGTTACAACCCTACGGAAATTAGGTCAACTTTTATATATTTCCTAACATTCCGTTCTTACGCATGTAACATAATTTGTCGCGTATGTGAAGGCGAACCAATGCCATATGTGGGTCCTCATCCCCAACCATTAAACCATCCTCGTCATGTTCAACTTCTGGTATGGCATTTACTATTGTCATAGCCTCTTCCTCGTCACAGATTGGATGAACATTTGTAGGGTTACCTGTGTTGCGGCATATATAATTATGTAATGCCATTGACGCACCTACTAACTGCACTTGCACATTTGCAAAGTCATACCGAGGCATGTCTCGAATAAACCCCCATCGATTTTTCCAGGCACCGAAGGTGCGTTCCACCACACTGCGTAAGGACGAGTGCACTTTGTTAAATAATTCCCTTGGCGTGTTTGCCGTCATGTTCCGTTCAATACGTCGAAAATCTTGTTGGTGGTAACGGTGGCCTTTGAATGGTGCTAAGTACCCTGTCCGGTTTGGATAACCCGAATCGACAAGATAATATTTGCCTGCAGAAATTATGACAACGTATGACACCTACAATTTGTACTGAGAACCCCCAAAATCCAATTGACATGGGCATGTGTTACCTTCGTCAGGATGTGGGAATGGGACATTGTCATTATGTATTGTCTCGTTGAATATGCGACTATCATGCATACTTCCTTCCCATCCGCACGAGATGAATATGAAACACATGTCAAAATCGATTGCGGCCATGATATTTTGCGTGTGACAATATTTCCTACCGAAATATGTTGCTGCATCTGGCCCCGTCACCCATGCACTTACATGTGTTTCCGTCTATTGCGCCAATACAGTCCTGCAAACAACCCAATTCTTTTGTTGCTTAAAAAAATGTACGCTGTTTTGCTTGAATCCGAACGTCACATCTAGTTACTAATAAAAACAAAATAAAAGTTTATCTTTATGTATATGTAAATAATGCATTTCGGTTGTACCTTGAACGGTAGGTATTTACGTCTAGACCGCACGTATGGATGTATACGATGCTGATTGTATGTGGGCCGGCAATGGACAACAGTGAACTGCTTCATGGAATTTAATACGTTATGCACGTGCCGAGACACAGTCTCCCCCGAACGTTGGAACCGTTCTTGGATTTCCCGATTTTGCTTGCCTTTCAACACATGGATAAACATTGCAACGCTTTCTTCAACAGCTAAACATGTGGACGTTGTGGGACTTGTAACCCAAAATCATTCACTAATGTTTGACACAGTGCGACAAAAAACTTCCTTCGGCATGGACACGTTTTCCTCAAATCGGCCCATATGTCTCGCATATAGTTCGGATATCCATGCATTCCCGTCAGTATAGAAGTGCGACATGGCGTTTTAGCAATGTGTTTTTCGTACCACTCTGTCGCATACTGGCATGCTTTGTACAATTGTGCAGTTGTGTTCTTGTTGCACCTGGACGGCCATGTGATTAAGCATTTCCGTTATTTCGTCGTTGTAGCTTCCATCCCAGGGATTCATTACGTCTTCCTTGATTCAAAACCTACAAGAGTGGCACTGTTTCAATTAGTTTGCTTCCCCAAATCGGATTCCATTAATTTGTAAATTTGCAATACTAAAAATGCAACATGTTCACAACCCTATTGCGCCAATGCCGTGACGAATGTATGTTTTAACGCATAATGAAGTGAAAATTGGGAAAATTGTGAACCTGCTAAACTGCTAATAACATCGCACTTTGGAAACTATAAACATACACAAACCTAGCAAGGAAATCGGTTGTACCTGATTGTACAAAAAATCCATACATTTACTTCAAACATAAGCATCCCATTCATGTCTCACAAAGTGTGCACACACAACCATCCTGTTTCAGCAAATGGCATCCCATTCATGTCCCATTCATATCCATACCTAAAAGTTTTGGGAACCACAGGTTGCAAGAAAAAACATAAACGAACGACAAAAAAATAAAAAATAAAGTCGCCACACAACCATCCTGTTTTAATACAGTGCCAACATAAACATAAGTAAAAGTTTATAGAAAGCAATAGAAGAAAAGGCATATTCAGCACTGATAGAAGCACTGCATCACATCCGGCGAGCCCCGAACAGATTTGCAAAAGGCGCCGACATAGTGCACTGGAGCTGCTTCTGGGTAAGCCACCCTATGATGGAGTCGTCATCAGGCTGGCACATCATAACCTCACGTAAATCGGCGTTATCCATAAGTGATGTGGCAAAGTGGAATAAGGGCGTACCAGCCAGCGATGTAATACCTGTCAGGCGATGCATACACTCCGAAATAGTAAAAAGCGATTCGTTGCCTGTGACATGCCTCACCGTAACCTGCTGATTCTTTGTACACACCACATTGGTAAGAGTGTTCATGCTTTCCGCAATAACTGACGCGCCACTTGTTGCCTTCTTCGACTTTGAAACACTGCTTGATGGCGTCTTTCTCTTTTTCTCCTTTTCAATCGGAACATGCTCCAGTGAAGAATTTGAATCCACGTCTTGTACTCCTGCGGGTATCGGATCAACAAATGGCTGGGCCCCCAAACTGTGCACTGAATCAGATGAGTCCTCAGCAACTTCAGGAAGTTCCTCGCCCGGGGTCCAATGGTGCTTCCCAGTAGCTGATGTCCCCATGAAGACGGTCTCCATCAAGTCACAATGTTCCAAGGTTTTTTTCCTGAACTTTGCACACATCTTGTTTATCTGTTGAAATAGAGAAATATGAAAGAGAATGATGTTACATTTGATTTAATTAATAACAATTGAACTACAAAAGTTAAAAATATACTGGTGAATGAAACATATGAAATATAACAGTACATGTACTTACCGATTCCATTTTGTCCCACCACTCCTCAGGTGCCTGAAACATACCGGTGTCAACGTCAAACCCTATACCTGACACTCCTTTGCTTGAATCCATCAACTTTGTCCAAGCTTGCCACTCTTTCTTCAGACGCATGTACTTATTCTTCAACTGTTTGAGTCCATATTGTCTTCCTGTTTTTCTCTCAAATTTTCTTCCCAACGACTTGTACCCTGCTTGCTGAGGACTAGGAATGGGCGATTGCCTTTACTTATCTCATTCGCAATCAGTTGCAGAAAAACGCGGGTTGAGGCACTGTCCCATGTGGCCTTGTGGCTTAAACGACTGTGTGTATCTTCAAGACTGCTTGACTTGTCAGTGACAACGCCTTTGCTTTTTGATTTGGTACGCGGAGAAGTACGTATGGAAGCCATTACTAATGTTCGTTTACAAAAGATTACCATCACACATACGGTTGTTACATACAAACTCATAAGCCATTACACATTAATAACAAATAAACAGAGAGATAGGATGCTAAGTTACGCAGCATTTAAACATTGCACATTAATTATACAGTACCACAGGTTGCATGGAAGTTAGAAGTGCACATAGTTATGATAGTCAGTAATACGTCTACCGTTTCGAAACTACCAACATAGTAACGTGTTTGTACATACTATTTTACATATTACCAATAAAGAAGCAACATAGTAACGTGTTTTTACATACTGCATGTACGTAACGTTGCTTACATATGGAACAACAAAACGACAATGACAATGCATAGCACATACACGATGGTCTTAAGGACACGGAAGGATTGTTGAAGGTCTATGACATCAGCCTGCAATTGCATGACAAATTCATCCCTGGGTGACGCATAGTCTTGGTTTTCTCGCCTGGGTTCATCGCACCAACCAATCCAACTGACACAGGGCTGATGAGTGCAAATTATGGAACTATTAGTTTCATGGGTTGTTAACGAAGGGCAGTTATGACCTAAACGAATGGGTCACTCACCAAAGGACGGGGCCATGCAAAGTAGGGACGCCCTGGATTTTTGGTGGACCTAGAAATCTTAACAATACAGGGGCCATGTCCGCAGGCACACATTCGTGGCCATGTAGTGGAAGTTGCAGTAGATGTAAACAAAGCCATGCTACGATTTACAAACAATAGCGTAAATATGTTTTTAAATGTACATGACTGAACATCGAAACGTACAAATCTTAACAAAATGAGAGTTTCTGATTCCGACCATGGACACATAATTATGATAAGGGTATTGTGCATCTCCAAGCAGTAGTACATTGGTTGCCTCAAGTGTTTGACAATATGTATAACTAATAACTAAATTTCGCTGATAAAAAAAAAAATTTATAAAAAATTAGTGTGGACAATTGCAAAGTGGTAGTTGCTGGGATTGAAAAATTTTGTTTGAAAGGGGTTAGGGTGTTAATGTAACTTTAGGTTACTCCGAAAGGGTGATGTTATGCTTGAAATGAGACCATACTTGCCATGAGTTTTGGAATAAAACGTACGGGATTGACACCCTCTTTTGGTCATCTCCTTTTTTTTTTTTTTTGGTTGTTGAGGAAATTACAATGTAATGGAATAGTGAAGAAATATTTGTATTTTTGTAGTCGTATAAAAATTTTCTATGTATGGTCGAAGTCAGTCCTGTGTTTGTTGCAAGTGTTTATGTGTCCAAGTTGCACCAAGAAAAATTTCATCAATTGTATAATTATTTTTCCTTATTCCACTTAAAAATATGTAAATTACAATGTCAGTATTTATGGAAGAAGAATAGAATTGGAAAAAAAAAATGTAATTAATTTGATAAGCAATTATTTTAACAAAAAAATGTAAATTGCAATATGAGTATTTATTCATGAAGAACATAATCTGAAAATTAGAAAATGTAATTAATAAAAACCCCATACATGTATTTCAAAAAATGTAAATTACAATGTGAGTCTGTACTGATGAAGAACAGAATCTGGAAAAAAGATTTTAATTAATTTGATAACCAATATAATTTCAGAAATGTAAATTACAATGTGAGTATTAATTCATGAACAACAGAATCTGAAAAGTAAAAAATGTAATTAAAAAAAAACACATACATATATTTGAGAAAATGTAAATTACAATGTGAGTCTGTACTGATGAAGAACAGAATATGGAAAAAAAAATGAAATTAATTTGATAAGCAATATAATTTAAAAAATGTAAATTACAATGTGCGTATTAATTCATGAACAACAGAATCTGAAAATTAAAAAATGTAATTAATAAAAAACACATACATATATTTGAAAAAATGTAAATTACAATGTGAGTCTGTATTGATGAAGAACAGAATATGGAAAAAAAATGAAATTAATTTGATAACCAATATAATTTAAGAAATGTAAATTAGAATGTGAGTACAGGCCACAGTTCCAAATTAATTAATTTTATCATCTGCTTATTTGAACGAAAATTAATTTTATGAATTGTAATTTATCATCTGCTTATTTGAACGAAAATTCTACAACGACATACGAAGATATCCCCAGATCGGCAAATTAATTTTAAGAGGAGGAAGAAAAAAATATGGAAAAAAACATTGGGGGAAGGAAATTAACAAGAAAAAAATTGTAATACAGATTTTTGTGGATCGGGATATTTGGATTTAAAAATTTTTAATACAGATTACAAAAAAATTAACAAGGAAAAAATTTTAATATCCCCAGATCCGCAAATCTACAACGACATACCATCAATACAGGCCAAAATACACTGCGATCTGAAGTGGGGGAAGGCAAAACGTAGAAAAAAATATAAACATTCCATTCATGAAGCATTGGGCATTACGATCTACGAAATCAGTTCTGATTTGGAAGAGTTACCAGTTAATCGGTGGTGTATCGACAAGTTCTCCGCCGCCAGAAGCCTATGCCGGTGCCGATCGGTCTAGCCAAGCCGTAGATTGGATGTCGTCGCCGGTGGTTGGGAGAGATCGCCTGGGTCGCTCCTTCCGTGCCCTAGCTGTGTTGCTTATGTTGTGTGTATGTGTTGTGATGCGTAAGGACGAAATGAGTTTGGAAAGAGATCTGAGGGTATTTCGGTCAATTCACCCGTAGAAGAGTTCCTCCCCCAACCCTAGCAACCGTGTTTTGTCGCTTCTGGCTAAATGAGCCTCACTTGTCGTATGTGGCTCATATAGCCCGTGAGCCCCTTCCCAAACAGCACCACAATGTATTTTAATACCTTGTCATATACAATAACCAATCAAAACACATATTCGACAATTTAATCATCCCATCATATTCAATGACAATATTCAATTGATTAGTTTAAATCATCCTAGTTCTCATGCACTTTCTACAACAATTATAGCTATCCTCCACCGATAGCCCAAAGCAGATATATCTAAACAGATAAATAAATCTATCAACAGATAAATTATCAACTTTTTATAGGTGTGTGATTTATCAAATCTAACTACACCATTCAATCTCATTTTCCCCCAATCTCATAATTCTCAAACCAATTTCATTATTTACACAAATAGTCATTTCAACTCAACTTAGGGCAATTTTTCCCCTATTCCAAAACATCAACCCATAGGTCCAAATCTCACCATTTTAACAGTAAAGAAACTCATACACAAACCCCTAAGGTTACCTTGTAAATCAACATGAAACCCCCTTTTTGTTTAGAGCCCAAATCCTAACTTTTACCAAAATCTTTCCAAGACCCACCATTTATACCAAAAGACAAATATTTAGGTTAAAGCTCATATTAAAGAGTAGAATATTCTTACCTCAAATGGAGAACTCAAAGAGGAAGAAGAAAAAATTTGAAGATGCCCAAAACTCCAACCTTTTTGGATCAAATGGAAGCCTACGCAAAACTCCACCTTTTTAACAAAGGGACTAGGGTAGAAACTCTTTGGTTCTAAGGGATTTGTAGAGAGAATGTGAACTTTTAGAGAGAGAGGCAGCAGATCTAGGGTTTTGGGTGAAAAGAGAGCAAAAAGTGAAGAAGAAAACCCTTCCTGCGATCTGATATATGCGAGGCTTACTCGAGCGAAGGATTTGTCACTTAAGCGACCAGACTCAACAAAGGACCTCGCTCGAGTGCAAGAAATGTCGCTCGAGCGAACAAAATGAAGCTTCAGGTCTGCCACCAACACAAACGCATGCTCGAGCGTAAGAATGCTTGCTCTAGCGAAGGAACACAAAGCTTGCTCAAGCGCAAAAAGCGTCGCTCGGGCGAAGAATGCCAACCTTCAGGTCTTACAAAGATGCAGACGCACGCTCGAGCGCAAGAATGCTTGCTCGAGCGAAAGGACAAATAACACAGGCCTCGCTCGAGCGCAAGAAATCTCGCTCGAGCGAAAGCTGCGTCTGAAAAGAAACCTGAAGACCCTCAATTCTCCTTCGAGCGCAAGAACCTTCATTCCAGCGAAAAAGCAAATACCCAAGGCTCGCTCGAGCGCAAAAAGCCTCGCTCGAGCGAAGAAGCCAAAACCTGGGCAGCAACCACTTGCACCAACTCAACACCAGCCTGTACCAAACTCACCCAACACGTCCCAAAACTCAAATACAAAGAATCAAAGGACGGAAAAAGATACAGACAGCAACATACAACCAAGGAACCCGAGTCCGGTACATAACAAAGGTCGGGGTAAAACCTGGATTGCTATACATTCCAAAGACAGGTTTCAAGAAGACAAACAAGAAAGGGAAAATGAAAAGGAATACAACCTACAGAAGGGAAAAGGACAAATCTCCCTCAGAGAAAAGTAAATAAAACTGACTAAACTAGTGCTTTGGTTTACCAAACACAAGTTTCATCTATTTATTCCTAGCAGACATGTTTGTTATCAATACGCATAAATGGGGAAAAATAGGAAATCAATTTCAATTGATGTTTTTTTGCTAAATGAAATCTTTAACTAAAACAAAAAATAATAATAATAATAAAAAAGGGGGCCAAACTGAAAGAAAAAAAAAAAGACTAAGAAGAGGGTATCAAACCATTTCACAGTAATCAGATGCACCATTTCACAGTAATCAGAGAGAGAAGGGAAAGAAGAGAGAGAGAGAGCGGGAGAGTGAGTGAGAAGAGAGAGCGAGGTAACAATTCGCACACCATTTCACAGAGCAAGCAAAAAAAAAAAAAAAACCCTAAATCGATTTGTATATATATATATCTATCTATAACATACAAAGGGCATGAAATCTTATATTTTTTGTGCAGATCAACGAAAAACAAGGGGCCAAACTGCATGATTGGCTGCAATCTTGGAGATGTGGAGGAGTTCGTCGTCAGTCGCCAAAGAGGAGAGGAGAAGCAGAGAGGAGAGTAGTGTGAGGGGAGAGAATATTAGGGCAACGGAAAAGAGGGTATATATCATGGCAGTTCCATAATTTCTTCAATTTTGGAGGGGCATTTAAGTCATTTCAGCCCCCCTTACCAACTGCCCACATAAGTTGAATTTGGTTAAGCACCCCCTGAGCTGCTTTGGAATATAAGCAAAAAATAGCTTCACTTAAGCTATAAGTTGTATTGATAAGCTGTGTCAAACACTCTAAAATAGCTTAATATAAGTTAAAAGCTCAAATAAACTGCTTGTAAGTTGTGCCAAACAGGCACTATGTGCATTTTGACTAATCTCGGGGTTTTGAAGTTAACGGCCTAGCAAATCTCCAATGGCCCAAAGGTTTGAAATGTTTAGCCCTTCGTAGGATTTAAAAATGCGACCTTTTAGATGATAAGTCATTTAATTACTTTTTTCACCCGCTAAATCAAACTCTTTAAGATTTAGGGAGTGTTTGGCATAAGTTATATAAGTGCACTTATGTAGATCATATCATTTTTTTACTTTTTTATATTTTTTTTTATAAAAAATCAAAAATATATTTATTTAAATTATTTCTAATAACTTTTAATCTTATAAATTATTAATCATTTCATTATTAATTTTACTAATCAAATAAACTGCAGAAGGATTGAATAAATACCTCCCCACGTGATTCAAGACAGAAATAAGTGACTGGAGGGCCCATAGAATAGAAGAATGCGACCAACTTGTAAGCAACTTCTTCCAAATCAGGGCACCCCAAAATTATTGAAACTGTGGAAAAACAGGGACTCACCCATAGGAAGTCAATTTCGATGGCTATTATACTTGTTAATGTATATATGATGTATATACATTAACAATACTAGAATATGTGTGACTGCTCAATCATAGTACTGAACGCGCGAACTTTATTCATGTGTGCTTACGACTGTACACCAAATACAAAGTTTTTCGCCCATGATAATGCACGTTGGCGCGGCCACTGGATTGATTAGATATTTATAACCACATGATTGTGGTATATTTGTGCAAAAAAATAGACTAATTATATGATTTAAAAATAGTTTGTCTATTTTTTTCAAAATAAATGTAATCCGATTAGATAATTATTAATCATATTTAAATAAACGACCTTATAAGATGAATAATTTGAATTATTAAAGATGAACAAATATAAGCTCACAGTGAGCCAAACTAAACCTCTCAAATTTCACAGTTGACGGTTTTATTTACTCATTTATCAAGTGAATGAACAAAATAATATTCTGTATGACTGGTCATAAGAATGTTAGAATTGAGTTTCATTAATTTATTATATAAAAGGGTTAATTTTAATTTTTTTCTTAATTTATTATTATTATTATTAATTTTATCTCTAAATTATCAAATTTATTTATGTATTCTTAAATTTTTTATTTCACTTTATATAGGATTCAATTTGGGATAGTCATTATAGATATAAAATTTTATAATTTAGGCAATCTAAATTATATGACCAAATATTTATTTTCTTACTCACACTATATTAGACAATT
>CM069915.1:33564794-33871804 GCA_036172215.1 Camellia granthamiana | reverse complement strand
GGTTGGTTGTGTTTGGAAACCAAGTGTTGCTGCCCAGAATTTTGGGTCTTCGCTCGAGCGAGATGTTCTTCGCTCGAGTGGGCTTCTGTTTTGGTTGGTCGCTCGAGCGAGGGTTTGGTCGCTTGAGCGAGAGATGGTTTTTGTGTCTGGTGGCTTGAGCCAGAGTGGCTTCGCTCGAGCGAGCGATTGCGTCTGGCTCAGACCTGAAAGTTGCATTTCTTGGCTAGAGCGAGCTTTTCTTCGCTCGAGTGATCTGGTTCGTTCTTCGCTCGAGCGAGCGGTCCTTCGCTCGAGCGAGCGTCGTATTGCAAATCAGAAAATTTGCACTGTTGGCTCGAGCGAGCTTATCTTCGCTCGAGCGAGTTCAATTGTTGTGTCTGGTCGCTCGAGCGACCGAGTCTTCGCTCGAGCGAGCCTATTTATATCAGCAAGGCAGCACCGAGTTAAACTTCACTTTTTCATACTTTTTTATTCTCAAACCCTAAAATTTGAGAGCCCTTCTCTCTAAAATTACTCTCTCTCTAAGATTTGATCTACCTAGGGTGATTTCCTACCCTTAGGCCTTTGTTAAAAAGATAGAGGGTGACTTGGGCTTCGTTTTAATCGGAACAAGTTTGGTTTTGGAGCAAGTTGGGTGTTGGGCATCATCTCCTTTTGAGCTCAATCTTTGAGGTATGGATATCCTACTCCTCTTTATGGATTTTGTTTTTTAATTTTAGCATTTTGATGTGTTGGAAGTTGTTGTGTAATTTTGAGAAAACTTTGGGCCTTTGTGTAATTTTACAAAAGTTGGGGTTTTATTTATAATGAACCTAGAGGTATGTTTGGTGTAGAAACATGGGATTAATGTTGAAATAGTGATGGAAAATGGAACCTAAGGGTTGTAATGTTAATTATGAAAAATGCCCTAATTACATTGATTAATTAATTGGGATAATTAATTGTAAGAAATGAGGAATTGATGTAGATTTTATATCCATTTGTTGCATTTATTTTCTGTATAGAAATAACTGCTTTGGGCTATCGGTGGAGGATAGTCTTGATTGTTGTAGACAATGCATGATGATTAGGCAAACTAAAACTGATCATTGAAGTGTGTCATTGAGTGTGACGGTTGAAGGAATACATTAAACTTATGTATTGATTGATGTGTATAATAATTGTTCATATGCATTGTGTGTTGTGTTGGAGGAGATAGGGGATGTACTCCACGGTTTAGGGGAAGATAGGGGATGGACCTCTAAACCGGATGTTGTTCGGGAGAAGATAGGGGATGGACTCCAGAGATATAGCTTATATGCTTATCTAGTGATGTGTTGACACAGCTCTTATGCTTGTCTTTGGAAGTATTGATATAGCTAGTATGCTTGTCTTTTGTGAAATGGGTAGTTGTTGGACATGAGTTACTGTCCCACATGAGTTGTTGGCCAGGTTCTGAGCCATGGTTATAAACTGAGAACTTGTAAGGAAATGAGGGATGAAAATGTAAAGTGTTGGCCACCTATCAACTGCTAATCTTTTAGTCATTATTCATAACTGGTTTAGTGTATTTCTACTGGGGCTGTGGCTCACCCTATATGGGAACATCATTTTCAGGTACAGGTAGCATGCCACCTCTAAGGACATAGCTTGGGAGGCTAGGGGCGGGAAGACTTTTTGTGTTGTCTCTTTTTGATGATGTATTACATGTAAATTCAAGCCAAGGGCTTAATGTGTAAATGAGTTAGTACTCTACTTTTTGTAACCAAGTGTTACCTTGGAAAGCTGTAAGCCCTTTGGGCATTTGCTTTTTGTTGTTAACATGTAATACTTTTGTAATGAAACTCTGTTAATGGAAGAATGTGGATCTTTTATATATCAATGCATATCTATATTGTTGGGTTTTACGTTGTTATTTTGAGGGCGTCACAACTTGGTATCAGAGCGTACCGGGTTCGAATACTTTGGGTACGTGGGAAGTGATTAGAATCACAATGGGTTTGTCTCGCTTGAAAGAGACTTAGGTGTAAAGTCATATGCCATGTGTTTAAATTGATAACATGCTTATGTGATTATTTGGGTATGGATTTAATTTCTAGGATGTTGATTGGATCCTTGGGTTTCTGGAGTCTTGTTGGAAAAGCACTTGATCAATGCTGTTTCTAACCGGAACTCTAGTAACGCTTTGGGACTATCATTATCCGGGAATGAAGTTCGTAGGTGCTTATGTGATTATGTGCTTACGTGGAGTGAATTACTGTTGTCCAATGCATTAGGACGCGAGTGTTTAGCTTCGGCACATTTATTAATGTGCTAACGTCACTGTTTTCCTTTATTAGGATGTCAGGCCGAGGACGGGGACGCGGTAGGCATGGTAGGCCGGGTAGGCAGGAGGTGCCTGTGCCAGAGGAGATTCCGGCAGTGCAGGAAGGGGTTGGTCAGGCCAATGTGGCCGAGCCAGTAGGCCAGCAGGCTATGGGCGCTTTAGCCCGAGAGATAGCAGGGGCATTCAGGGAATCAGTAGGTATTCTCAGAGCCGAGAATCAGGCTCAGACTGTTGTTGCGGATGCAGGACCCTCCTTTCTGAAGAGGGAGTTTTTCCGGTCTAATCCGGATGAATTTGTGGGTGATCCTAAAGAGCCGCTTAAAGCAGATGAATGGCTCGAATAGACAACGAAGACGTTTGAGATGCTTGGCATCGAAGACGAGGGGTTAAAGGTGACCTTGGCATCGTTCCAACTGAAAGGGGATGCAGGTCAGTGGTGGAAGTTCACCAAGGGTCGTATAGGAGCTACATGGGAGGCTTTTGTGAATGCTTTCCAGGAGAGGTTCTTATCTTCGGCAGTCAGGGAGAAGCTGCGAGATCAGTTCTGCCAGCTTAAGCAGAACAGTTTGTCAGTGGCCGAGTTCGAGGCCTCATTTACTAGCTTGTCCAGGTTCGCACCTGAGTTGGTGGCGTCTGAGGAACGCCGTTGCATTGAGTTTGAGAAGAAGTTGAGGCGTGGCCTCAAGCTGAGAGTGGTAGGGACTATGATTCGGGACTATGGGCGTCTGGTGGATGCTGCAGCCCATACTGAGATCACGATGCAAGAGGAGGATGAGGAGAAACATAGAGGCTCCAAGAGGGGCCAAGAGGGCCAGGGTGATGGCAGGAAACAGACGGGTTATAACCCTCAGCAGGTTCAGGGTGGAGTTTTTAGATCGACCTTTCCAGTGCCGAGTGCAGGCTCGGGGAGAGGCAATCAGGGAGAGTTCACTTGTTACAAGTGTGGCCAGTTGGGCCACAAGGCTTCGGTTTGCCCGCTGAAGGGTGGAGGTCAGAGAGCTGCATCTTCTTCAGCCAGACCGCAGAGTCAGAGTTTGGGCAGGGGGCAGCCCTTGTCTTGTTATCAGTGTGGACAGCCTGGGCACCTGAAGAGGTTTTGCCCACAGTTGAGTGCCACTTCAGGAGCGTCTGGTTCCAGACAGACGCAGGGTTTTCAGCCAGCTCAGTCTGTGCAGGCCTCGAGGGCCAATCCGGGGGCTTCGTCGTCCCAGTCAGTACAGCAGTCGTATGCTCCTAGAGGTGAGCAGGTTGATCAGGGGCCTACAGGGCGCGTGTATGCTGTTACCGCGCAGGACCTAGTACCGGCTCCATCAGTAGTGAGAGGTACCTTTCTGTTTTGCAACTCGGTTGCTAGAGTGTTGATAGATACGGGTGCATCTCATTCTTTTGTATCTGCTGCATTTGCATCTGTGTTGGAGTTGGAATTAGCATTATTAGCATCTCCTATTTGTGTTGTGTCACCTATTGGGGGTGAGTTGATCTTGAAACACGGATGTAGAGGTTGTGATATTGAGGTCGACGATCATCGTCTTCCGTTTCCATTTGTAGTTATGCCCATGAAGGGCTTTGATGTTATTTTGGGTATGGACTGGTTATCGTCATATCGAGCAGTTATTGATTGCTACCGCCAGAGGGTCACTTGTTGTACCGTGAGCGGTGAGTATTTCCATTTCTTGGGAGACCGGGTTGGTAGTATTGTGCCACCGGGGTATGGTCCGCGAGGGCGGAATGAGCTTAGTGGTTTACTTGCTAGCTTTGAGAGTGGTGAGTGTGATGAGACCCAGATTGTGTTGCCGAGGGTAGTTTGTGAGTACTCGGATGTCTTTCCCGAGGACCTCGTTGATTTGCCACCTCACCGAGAGACAGAGTTCTCTATTGATTTAGTGCCCGGCACGGCGCCGATTTCTATGGCACCTTATCGTTTGCCCCAGCAGAGTTGATTGAGTTGAAGGTTCAGCTCCAAGAATTGCTAGATAAGGGCTTTATTCGCCCTAGTGTATCGCCGTGGGGAGCACCGACCCTCTTTGCTAAAAAGAAAGACGGTGCCTTAAGATTGTGTATCGACTACCGGAAGTTGAATCGGGCTACGGTTAAGAATAAGTACCCTATGCCTCGTATAGATGATTTGTTTGACCAGTTGAAGGGTTCCCGTTGTTTCTCTAAGATAGACTTGAGATCGGGTTACCACCAATTGAGGGTCAGGGAGGAGGACATTCCGAAGACGGCTTTCCGTACGCGGTATGGCCATTATGAGTTTCTGGTGATGCCATTTGGGCTTACCAACGCACCGGCAGTATTTATGGACTTGATGAACCGGATCTTCCGGGAATTCTTGGATCGTTTTGTAGTCGTTTTTGTGGACGACATTCTTATTTATTCACCTTCAGAGGAGGAGCACGAGGAACACTTGAGAGTGGTGCTTGAGTTGCTTAGAGCCCATAGGCTGTATGCCAAGTTTGGGAAGTGTGAGTTCTGGCTAGGAGAAGTTAAGTTCTTAGACCATGTGGTTTCCGGGGAAGGGGTGTCTGTTGATACATCCAAGACTGAGGCAGTGCAGGATTGGGCACAGCCTAAGAGTGTGTTTGAGATCCGCAGTTTTCTGGGATTAGCTGGGTATTACCGCCGGTTTGTAAAGGATTTCTCCAGGTTAGCTTCACCGTTGACCAGATTGACTCGGAGGGGAGTCAGTTTTGTACGGAGTGAGACTTGTGAAAAGTCGTTCCAGGAATTGAAAGTTAGACTGACCACCGCTCCGGTCTTGATTATTCCGGAGAGAGGGTTGGGTTATGCAGTCTATTGTGATGCCTCACGAGAGGGTTTGGGTTGTGTGTTGATGCAAGAGGGGAAAGTGGTAGCTTATGGCTCACGTCAGTTGAAAATTCACGAGAAAAATTACCCTACGCATGATCTAGAGTTAGCGGCTGTGATCTTTGCCTTAAATCTGGAGGCACTACCTGTATGGTGAGAGATTCGAGGTGTTCTCGGATCACAAGAGTCTGAAATATCTGTTTTCACAGAAAGACTTGAATTTGAGGCAGAGGAGATGGATGGAGTTTATTGAGGATTATGACTTCGAGTTGCACTATCACCCAGGGAAGGCCAATGTTGTGGCCGATGCCCTTAGCAGAAAATCCGTTAGTGATGTAGCTTGTGTAGCCATCCGGGAGTGGGAGATGTTGGGGGCCATTGGAGAATTTGATTTGCTTTTGAGCGAATCCGTTGAGGCTGCGGCCTTGTTTTCTGTTGTTGCGCAGCCTACGCTTGTGACTCGAGTGTTAGAGGCACAGAGGGGTGACCTTGAGGTAGAATCCCTCAGAGAGAGGATCTCCAGTGGGAATGTTGAGAAGGGTTTGACGGTGTATCCCGACTTGAGTGTGAGATACCGAGACCGTTTGCTTGTACCGAAGTCTTGCCGAGAGGAAGTACTCCGAGAGTTTCATCATTCGCGCCTTGCGGTGCATCCGGGAGGTACTAAGATGTACCGGGATTTGGGTCGCCAGTTTTGGTGGCGGGGTATGAAGAGAGATGTGGTAGTTTTCGTGTCTAAGTGCCTTACTTGCCAGCAAGTGAAGGCCGAGCATCAGAGGCCAGCGGGTTTGTTACAACCCTTGCCTATTGCCGAGTGGAAGTGGGAGCATGTCACTATGGACTTCGTTGTAGGTCTTCCGAGGACTCAGCGGGGTAGTGATGCTATTTGGGTGGTTGTAGACCGGTTGACTAAGTCGGCGCACTTCATTCCTATGCGCGTGAGAGATTCAGTAGATCATCTTGCCGACTTGTATATTCGGGACATAGTGAGATTGCACGGGGTCCCAGTGACGATCGTCTCAGATAGAGATCCTCGTTTTACTGCTAGGTTGTGGCAGAGTTTGCAGAGTGCCTTGGGTACTAAGTTGACTTTTAGTACAGCTTATCATCCTCAGACTGATGGGCAGTCCGAGCGTACTATTCAGATCCTCGAGGATATGCTTCGGGGTTGTGTCCTTGATTTCAGTGGGACGTGGGAGAGGCACTTACCATTGGTAGAGTTCGCCTACAACAACAGTTTTCAGTCTAGCATCGGTATGGCACCGTTTGAGGCCTTGTATGGCCGACCTTGTAGGTCTCCAGTTTGTTGGGCCGAGGTGGGTGACGCACCTTTGTTGGGTCCGGAGTTGGTTAGGGAGACGACAGAGAAAGTTGAGCTTATCCGTAGGAGGCTTGTTACAGCCCAGAGTCGTCAGAAATCTTATGCTGACCGTAGGAGGAGACCATTGGAGTTTGAAATAGGTGATCATGTGTTTCTGAAGATATCACCTAGACGGGGTTTGATGAGGTTTGGGAAGAGAGGGAAGTTATCCCCTCGGTTTATGGGTCCTTTTGAGATTCTCGAGAGGATTCGAGGTTGCCTATCGTTTGGCTTTACCGCCACAGTTATCCGGAGTTCATGACGTGTTTCATGTGAGTATGCTTCGGAAGTATGAGCCGGATCCATCACATGTGTTGGATTGGGACCGACTTAGAGGTAGATGAGAATGCCTCGTATGAGGAGAGACCGGTTCGGGTCTTGGATAGGCGGGATCAAGTCCTGCGTGGCAAGACCATTCCTTTAGTGAAGGTTTTGTGGAAACATCACAGAGTGGAGGAGGCCACTTGGGAACGTGAGTTGGAAGTCCGCGAGAAATATCCGGACTTGTTTGTTGATATGTAATAAAGTATTGTGCTTTTGAAATTGTAATGAACTTTAAGAACATTCGAAATGTCTTAAGTTGAAAAACATGGTGCATGTTTTGGTTAATGTAAATGTTGTAGAACTTGCCTTGTTATGGGAGTTGATTATAATATTGCATGTGTTGGCTATATTATAGAAATGGAAATGTATCATGATTATTGCTTATGATATGAATTGTGAACCATGTGTGTAGGAAATGGTTGAAATGAAAAGAGAATGCATGTCGAAATGTATATGTTGTAGAATGCCTCTTGATAAGAGATGGAATGACCGGGAATGGGTCGAATTGTGGAATGTGTGGTATAACATTGTTAAAAGAGAGGAAAACTTGCTTTTCAAAAACTTGTTCTTAATTTCGGGGACGAAATTCTTTAAGGGGGGGGAGGTTATAGCAATCCCGGGTTTACCCCTTTGTTGTACAGTAATCCGGACATGTGTCCGTGGATGTTGGTAGTTGAGTATTGTCTTGTTTACATCCTTTCTTGCTTTGTATTTGAGTTATAGGATGTGTTGGGCAGGTTTGTTACAGGTTGGTTGTGTTTGGAAACCAAGCGTTGCTGCCCAGAAATTTGGCTGGTCGCTCGAGCGAGGGTTTGGTCGCTCGAGCGAGGTCTGGTTTTTGTGTCTGGTGGCTCGAGCCAGAGTGGCTTCGCTCGAGCGAGCGATTGCGTCTGGCTCAGACCTGAAGGTTGCATTTCTTGGCTCGAGCGAGCTTTCTTCGCTCGAGCGATCTGGTTCGTTCTTCGCTCGAGCGAGCGTCGTATTGCAAATCGGAAAATTTGCACTGTTGGCTCGAGCGATCTTATCTTCGCTCGAGCGAGTTCAATTGTTGTGTCTGGTCGCTCGAGCGACCAAGGCTTCGCTCGAGCGTGCCTGTTTATATCAGCAAGGCAGCACCGAGTTAAACTTCACTTTTTCAAGGCTTTTTATTTTCAAAACCCTAAAATTTGAGAGCCCTTCTCTCTAAAATTACTCTCTCTCTAAGATTTGATCTACCTAGGGTGATTTCCTACCCTAAGGCCTTTGTTAAAAAGATAGAGGGTGACTTGGGCTTCGTTTTAATCGGAACAAGTTTGGTTTTGGAGCAAGTTGGGTGTTGGGCATCATCTCCTTTTGAGCTCAATCTTTGAGGTAGGGATACCCTACTCCTCTTTATGAGTTTTGTCTTTCAATTTTAGCATTTTGATATGTTGGAAGTTGTTATGTAATTTTGGGAAACTTTGGGCCATTGTGTAATTTTACAAAAGTTGGGGGTTTTCATCTATGATAAACCTAGAAGCATGTTTGGTATAGAAACATGGAATTAATGTTGAAACATTAAGGAAATTGGAACCTAAGGGTTGTGATGTTAATTATGGAGAATGCCCTAATTACATTGATTAATTAATTTGGATAATTGATTGTATTGGTTTGTGATGTATATAATTGTTGTTTATATGCATTGTGTTGTGTTGGAGGAGATAGGGGATGTACTCCACGGTTTAGGGGAAGATAGGGGATGGACCTCTAAACCGGATGTTGTTGGGAGGAGATAGGGGATGAACTCCGTAGGTAGAGCTTGTATGCTTATCTAGAAGTATATTGACAGAGCGTATATGCTTGTCTTTGGAAGTATTGATATAACTGTTATGTTTATCTTTGATGAAGTAAAAAGTGTTGGCATGAGTGTTCGTCTCATGTGTGGTGTTTGGCCAGGTTCTGAGCCAAGGTTATGAGATGGCAAGTAAAAGGAATGAAAATGGAAACGAAAGGAAATATAGACTTAAGTGTCTTGGAATTGTATTATGTTATGAAAGGATGTAAAAGTGTTAACCATCTATCAACTGTTAATCTTTTAGTCATTGTTCATAATTGGTTTAGTATATCTCTACTGGGCCGTGGCTCACCCTATATGGGAACATCATTTTCAGGTACAGGAAGCATGCCACCTCCAAGGACTTAGCTTGGGAGGCTAGTGGCGGACAGACTTTTTGGTTGTCTTTCGTTTTGTTGTATAACATGTAAATTCAAGCCAAGGGCTTTATGTGTAAATGAGTTAGCACTCTACTTTTGTGTAACCAAGTGTTAACTTGGAAAGCTGTAAGCCCTTAGGGCATTTGCTTTTGTTGTTAACATGTGATACTTTTTGTAATAAAACTCTGGTGAATGGAAGGATGTGGATCTTTATAGTATCAATGCATGTCTATATTGTTGGGTCTTATGTTGTTATTTTTGAGGGCGTTACAATAGAGGATGAATATCACTGGATACTGGCTTGGTCTCAAATCAATTCTTTTATTATTAATCGGTATATGAATTTATCAAATCTGTAGCTTTTGGGCGAACTTAACGTGCGAGGTTTGAGAGCAGATGGTGATGACGGTATGTCAACTGAAATTTCAGTAAACTTGGAACATGTTTATTTCCAACATTTTCTCCTTCCAAAAATCCATGGTGGTGATGACAAAATATTTGATGTGCACAAAGAATCTTTATGTAGATGCTAGGGCAAGACTTACTGTGGATTCTAAATTACTTAATTCTTTATGTTTAATGTGTTTCATATATTGTGGTATCTCTTTTTATTTTAAGGTGTCACTTGAGAATTTTACTTTAATAGTTTAATTCCAGTATCATGTGCATCCTAAAGAAAGAGAAAAAGAAGTATGATTGGCTGATTTGTGCAACAGTTTGAGATATAGTAATAAATTGGGAAAGGTGATAAACTTGATTTGTTGAGCTGCGTGGTCTTTTCTCTCTCTGCACTGTTTTGAGAGGGAGAGAGAAAGAGAGCAAATGGCAGCACATGAAGCTCCTATTTGCTATGTCAGAATCGCGAGAAAGTCCGCCGCTTTCCGTCTCATGAAACAAATGGTTAGTTCTCTCTCTCTCTCTCTCTCTCTATATATATATATATATAGCCAGTATAAGATTACCAAAAAAAAATTAAAAAAAATTTGAAAATTCAGGACACAGTTGCTTCAGCTCAGGTTTGAATCTGTATGTATGTGTAATGTGTGTGTTCGATGAATTTTGATGGTGTGGAGATGGAATTGTGTTGTAGAGGTGGGAAGAAGACGAAGGGCTTGGGAAAGAGAAGCAAGGGATCAAAGGATATGTTAGGGTTAAGGACAAACAGGACATTACAGGTTCTTTTTTTGCTCTGATTTTTGTTTATTTATCAAATTCATCCTCTATTTTGTTGCCTAGAACAGTGAGTTCTTTTATTTTTATTTTTTTATTTGTCTTATGAATCAAAGGAGCTAATAAGGTTAAACTTGTTGTGGGATGAGTTTTTCATTTATTAGAAGAGTAAGAACAGTTCAAGACATATAGAGCACATTGATAGTTTAAAAATTACACCAGGTATTGGTGTAGATGAACCCAAAAATAATTGGGCGTTTGATACATCACAGTTTGACAACATCCTAAAGAGAGTGGTAATTCTCACATTTATCTTCGAATTAGATTTAATAAGCTTTAAAAAAAAATTGTTCTTATGTTTTTCTGTCTGTAAATCTTTCTTTTTATTTTTGCAGCAAGCAGCAGAAATCAAGGATGAAGGTACATCAAGATGAAAATGAATTTAGATTGCACTTAATAATATCATGATAGTTTGATGTGGATCCTCTTTGTATGCATCTTGCAGCTGTTGAAAAGGATGATGTTCAAGATGTTGAAATTTATTTACTTGTTTATTTTTGTTTCCTTCTTTAATAATCACCAGATAGAAAGAAATTGGCTAAAAAATCTGAATATTTGGTGAAACTGGCTAAAAGGATGATGTTCAAGAGTTGAACTTGAGACCTAGAAGTTATGACTCCCAAGTCTTACCATCATATTCATGAGTCATGGACTGTACTCTAATTATCATACAGTTTGGACTTTAGGCTGGCAGGTGTCAGTTGTGACTCATGAGGTTGAGCTTGGGGCTAGTATAGATGATTTGGTTTTTCAGAAAGCCAGCAATCTATAAGATGAAGGTGTTATGCTATATGCATATCAAACTTGCTCAGTACTATCTGGTAGTTGCTATGATTTTTCATTTTATTTATTTATTTATGACTATGATTTTGTGCATCTACACTATTGGAGAAAAAGTGCTGGACTCTGAAACAGCAAACACACCTTTTTGAGCAAAATTTTCAATCTAAATTATCTTTCATGTATGGTAGGAGGGTGGGTTTTCCCATGATATTCCAACCACTCTGCATAGAAGTAAAGCTGACTGCCCGGTCCCAGAGGTTTGTATTTTATTTCCTCTTTATTGCAAATTTTCTTAGGTGTTATTCCAGTTATTTAATTTTCATCTTTACGTATATTGCAGGAAATGATTACTGTCAGTGTTGATGGTTCTGTGCTAGATCGAATTGCTAAAATTATGTCATATCTTCGCCTTGGATCATCTGGGAAGGTTCTCAAGAAAAAGAAGAAAGAAAGAGAAGTGAAAGGTATGCTATACTGTTTTTTGAAAAAAACTTGTTGGCCACTGTCACTTTGGTTTGTATTTTTGCATGATATTCCAAGTAACTATTTAATTCCAAATCCATGAGACCTTTCAGAGCATATTCAGCATATCTGTGCTTTAGAACATGACGAAAACGTTAACTCTGGTCTAATGGGTAAATGGGAACATAGCCACCCTGATTAGCATGAATATAATTGCTCTTAAAAAACTGGTATGAATTCAAAATTCTTCTCAGAAAGGAAATTCTACAGTGATTTAATTAATTCTTATCAGGGGTAAGTTTCTAGAGAATTCATGTGACCATTCATGCAATGCATGCATGGATTATAATGCTATGGTGTCCGCCATTTGGTATCAGATTGGTTAGTTTCGATTTCCTAGGGAGGGTGAGAGGTTTCTACTCTTTTGGATTTCCACACTTGCTGTCTTATTTTGTTTTCTGTATATGTGCATTTCTGTGTGGTGGTTATTTGATTATGTTTTGTAATGAATGCAGTATCCTTTTTTCCCTCCCTCCAATAATGTTAAAAACACTAACTAATGTACCAACAAACATAACTAATGTACCAACTAGACACAATGTTAAGTGAGTCCTAGGTCAAGTGGTGGATCGCACATGTATGTCTTGTGTCTTAGTTGATATGTTTGTTGGTACACTAGTTAATGTTTTTAGCATTACTTTTTCTTTTTTCTTGACCTCTATAATTTCCATCTGCATGTAATACATTGTCAAATCAACAGGAAGGATAGCAATTATTGGCAATGAATATGTTGAAGATGAGAGGGTGTCAAAGCCTGACGGTGAAATTTTAAAGAATAGAACTTACAGAGAAAACCTACCTTCACATCCCCCACCTCCAAAGCAGGGACATCCTGATTTAAAAGAGAACCAAGGCCCTGAAGTTTCCAGAGCTGAAGATGACGACATTTTTGTGGGGGAAATTTTGTTACCTGCACTCTAAAGATGATGCTTCAATCTCGTTACCTGCAAGATAGGAATGTATTGTGTAATACATTGGCATGAAATTTTGTTTGTTCTTCTTGAATGGCTGTGCGATGTATTGCGTTGTGTCACGGTCAGAATTTACTTGGCACCATATTTATGTATGTTCTCTCGAAACAAATACATTTGATTTTTTTTTTTCTTTTTTGTATTTGTGTTTGTAGTTGAAGGCCTATTTTCCTTTTGTTACTGTACTTGCCAAAGTGTTTATGAGGGCTTATGCATCACAGAATTAGCACAAATTTTTTTTTAAAAAAAGAAAAGAAAAGAAAAGAAAAATGAAGCTATAACGGCTTTTTTTAAACGCCACTATAGTGTTATATTTTTAAAATAGGAAAAAGCTACCACGACGTTTTAAAACGTTGTTAAATGTTGACGTCACTGTTATGTATCAGATTTAGCGGCGTTTTTAAAAACGCCGCCTATTCTCATATAACGACGCTTTTGAAGTGACATAAAGATACAGCGACGGCCCGCATAT
Organism: Camellia granthamiana; assembly: GCA_036172215.1. Classification (NCBI taxonomy): domain Eukaryota; kingdom Viridiplantae; phylum Streptophyta; class Magnoliopsida; order Ericales; family Theaceae; genus Camellia; species Camellia granthamiana. Next base: position 33,858,857 of record CM069915.1, on the reverse strand, counting down.
TCGACGTTTGATACTAAACGTCGCAAAAATAATTAGCGGCGTTTTTTATAAATATAGCGGCGTTTTTTAAACGCCTCTAAAAGCCTCATTTCCAGCAGTGTAAATTTCTTGATTTTCAAAATTTAAAATGTAAAAAAAATAAAATAAAAAAATCTGTTGGTTATTTAATTAAAGTAAAAAACCTAACAAATACCAAACACACAAATCCCAACATTTTGTTTCATAATTACATAGATTTTATGCTAACAATTTTAAAATATGTTTTGACATAACTATAAATAGTCTTTTTAAATATAATCCCGTACATAGCACGGGTGATATGCTAGTTTATATTTATATTGTGAAAGAGAAGGTCAAATAATGTATTACTTGACTGAATAAGTTTTTTAAAAACGACAAATTAATTGTAGATAAACAAACCAACCAAAATTATAAATCAAACTCATATCACAATATAAATAATTTATATCTATATTGTAGCTTTATAACATAAATTGGGTGCATTGGCAACTATTGACACAGTTAGTGAAATTCATGACACATCAGTATTGTAGAATATTTATAATATTAAGAATGTCGCTTAAAATACACAAAAGGAAAAAAAAAAAAAAAAAACTCGGTTATTTTTCTTTTCCAAAAAACACAATTAGTATTTTTTTTTTTTTAAAGAATGTCTTGCACATGTTTCGTTTTGTCATCCATCCAAACATGTTAGGTAAAAAAAACCACACTCAATTATTTTTCTTTTTCAAAAAACAGTATCAATTATTTTTATTTAAGAATGTCTCACACATGTTTTACTTTGTCATCCATCCAAACAAGTTAGGTAAAAAAATACAATCAGTTAAAAAACATAATCACAATTTTTTTTGTCATTGTGTTATAAAAAAGGAGTGTAAAAAAACATAATCAGTTAAAAAATACAAACACATTTTTTGTCACTGTCAGATCAAAACGGAATGTAAAAAAAACACAAGCATATATTTTTTCTCAATATTTGATCAAAACAGAGTGTATCAAAGTACAATCAATACTGTAAAATAATCGTTCATATTAAGAATATCATTTAAAATGTAAGTTAAAAAAAAAAACACAATCATATGCTTATTTTTCATAAAACATAGTGAGTTAAAACCGACAATCGCAAATTTTTTTTTTCTCACAATGTGACCAAAACAGAGTGTAAAAAAATAAAATAAATTAAAAAACACAATCATCGTGTTTCTCTTTTTATGTCAAACAGAAGCTCTAGAATATACTAGGCAAAGATATCTAAGGGTTTTCTTTAATATATATAACAAATGCTCTACAATATACCACCTAGCATTTTAACGTTGTGTTTAGTTTGTAGATTTGGGGAGAAATTTGAAAAAGAAAAGGAAAAAGATGTGTAAAATTATGTGAAATGTAAGTATATTTTATTCACATTTTACCTACTTTTTCCCTTGCCCTTTTCAAATCCTTTCCCAAATCCCCCAACTAAACACATTGTTTGTTTGTCAAATACCCGTGATCAGTGTCAAGGGAAAGGACAAAGGATAGTAATATGTATTAGAGTTACTGTGATAATTAGAGCCTTTAGAAAGGTAGAGAGTAATCTGTATGGTAGAATTTTTTTAGAAGGGTGAAATCTGTATGGTAGACTAACAATTGAAATAATATACAAATTTCTTTGTTAAATTCCTTGCTAAGGGATTGATAAGGGATTTTGGTTATAAATTTTTTGTCTAATTCAATGATCTTTGGTCATTCATCTAAACATGATAGTTAAAAAATACAATCATTTTCAATTTTGTTTTTTCAAAAAATATAGTGAGTTAAAAAACTCAATCACAATTTTCCCCCAATGTAATCAAAACGGAGTGTAAAAAAACCCAATCATTTAATAAATACAATCATCGTATTATTAAAATGGAGTGTAAAAAAACACAATCAATTAAAAAATACAATCATATTTTTTTTTCTCACCGTGTGATAAATTTTCAACACCCACAATAAGAAAATAGATGAGAAAACACTGTCAATTAAAAATTGAATCACAATTTTTTTTTCTCACCATGTGATCAAAATGGAGTCTAAAAAAATACAATCAGTTAAAAAATACAATCATATTTTTTCTCACCGTGTGATAAATCTTCAACACCCACAATAAGAAAATAGATGAGAAAACATAGTCAGTTAAAAAACATAGGAACATTTTTTTTTCACATTGTCTGATAAATCTTCAACATTCACAATAAAAAAAATAGATGAGAAGAAAAGCAATAGTATAGTTAAGAAAATAGATGAGAAAATACAATCAATTAAAAAATACAATAACATTTCCCCCCCCAACTTTCTAACAAATCTTCGACATTCACAATCAAAGAATAGATGAGAAAAAAATCGATAGTATAGTCCATTCATTCATCATAACTGTAACAACCCCGACCCATTATTAGTGCTAATTCATGTTTATGTATGCCTAATAAGTAATTAAGAAGAAATCCTGAGTTAATTACATGCGCCTTGCATCATTTTGTGGTTATATCTGTTTAACGTAGAAAGATCTGTCTACGAATTGAAGGCCTTATCGGCATCTGATTCTGAAAAAAATTCTAATTAAATTATATACAACTCTAAGTTCCATATAATCAAGTAAAAGTGCATAAGAAGTGTAGGAAAAATCCCTACCTCAAGCTAGAAGAGGAAACAAGCAAAAACCCCAATTTTCGACTTTGTTAGATTTCGATCTCCGCCGATCAAAACGTTGCTCACCAAGCTCTTCACTTTGATCTTAAGAACTATGGTCTAAAATCTAATAGATTTTGGTGGATCATAGCTTTTTTGTGATGAATGTTTAAAAGAAAAAAAAAATGAAAGAGAGAGTCAGCTGAGAGAGAGATAGAGAGAGAGAGAGAGAGAGAGAGAGAGAGAGAGAGATGAAACAAGGAAGATGATAAGTTCTTTGCCAAACAAAGAAAATGAGTGGAAATAAAAAGGGGGAGGGCAGCCCCCATGTGGGCTTGCTCTTCTATCATCATTATTATACTTTATTTTATTATATTGAAAAGTCTATGAATCTACATATGTATATATACATCAATTAAAAGTATATTTTAACATCATTAATGATAAAAAGATATAATATTTTCTCATCACAAAATATATTTCGTTTAATGGTACACACCATAAAATCAACCATCAAATGATTATTATAATCTTATATAATAAATAATAACAACTCCCAAGGTGGTTATTACCAATCACATTTTAAAAGGACAAAATAGTTAAACGTGAGTCATTAAACAAACTCAATTTAAATTAAATCTAAGTCATGGGTCTCACCCATAAGTCAAATATGGTCCAATTATATACCAAAATAGACCCAACAAATTTATCTCAAATCATGGTCTGAACACCCAAAACACAATTTTAAATTATAAATTAAACTGAACACCAATCAGTCCGTGAACTTTCATAAAATAAATACTCATCATTATATTCTGAAATTTTTATCCAACGTGCTAGACTAATATGAGAACAACATATAAAAATTTCATAATTTTCTGAGATCGGTAACTATTTTTAAAAAATACAAAACTGAACTGTTTTCGCACAGAATTTACATGGCAATCAAATTCGAAAATTTGCTCAATTAAATTATGCGTTGGCTATTTAAAAAAAGAAATAAATAAAATAAAAAATAAATTGGGTCATTACAATTACCCTATTTATTAAGAAATTTTGTGTTTACCTAAATTCTGCTTAGCCCAATCATAGGACCATTGTGGTAATTTTAAGTCTAACACCCACAAAAATAAATAAATAATCAAATTCAAATTCAAATTAAGCCTAAAAATTAAACAGATTAAAAAAACTAGTCCAACCCAGCCTTATGGATCAAAATATCAATACTAAGTTTTATTAAAAGAGAGTTGGGTTGGGCTGGGTAGACTAGGTCAGTGAATTCGTGTTCACATGTACATACAACTCAAAATTAATTGGCATTAGATAGATGGACCTCTAAATTTTTTGACTTAAACTCCATATCTAAGTAGTCCGGATAACAGAGAGACGATAGAAACAAGCGAAATAAATTTAATTAGATACTTAGCTTAAGAGCCCACTCAAAATTTAATTCTAACACGTGTCAGAATTATGACGACATTTATAACAAAATCATTTAACATTTGGGTTTCGTTACATAAAATATTTTTGATTCATTTTATGTTGTTTGGTTGACCAAAAAGAAAATAAAATATTTTTTATGAAAAATATTTTTGCATTATTTTTTCAAAAATGACTGACTAATAAAAATTTGGTAAGTCAATTTTTACAAAGTTGGACTCTGACTTACTACATTTCAATACAGTAAACTTTTATAATAAATATATTAAAAAGTCATAAATGATACTTTATTGAATCAAAATTTATCTTTTAGGCAATAAAATATTTTTGTTTCAAGTGTCAATTAAATACCAAAAAACAAAAACAAAATTTTTTTTCTATGTAAAATTAATTTACAAGAAATTTTTTTTTTCTTTAAAATAATTTACATCAAAATAAACGGTGCCTTGGTGGGAGGGGCAAAGGCTATATGAAATAGAAGGGTGGTTTTTTTTTTTTTCTTTCATAAATTCATTTCATTTTATTTTCTCAACATAAATCCCTTCACAAATACAACCTTAAACAGTGTCGGAATTAAATCTTCATAATTAAAGAAGAAAATTGGTTATAATTAAAAAAATAAAATCACATAACTTAGAGGTGTGCATAGTAGAATTTCTCAATGATGCCCCCTAATTAATGATATAATAATTTGTATGCATAAACAGAGAGGAAATTAATGGGTTGTTTCAATTAATCATTTTATTTTCTACTGTGTAAAATCTCTAAACTAGAATTAAAGTAATTTATTTTGACTCATAAGTGTTTTTTTAATTTAAAAAATTTGATAGTCCCAAATATACACAAGAGGAGCTTTGCATACTATTTATTTAATTACTTAATTTCAACAATTAATAATTTTTCATCAAATTCCATATTGTACAATTAGTTAGAAAAATCTTACACTTTACAAATACGAAAACAATTATGCATAGACAATCAATGATTGAAGAAAATCTAATCATAGAAATTTGTAAGAGCATCCACAATGGAGTGGCTAAAAAATTGTGTGTTATTGTTGGAACAATCTTCTGTGTAAATAAAATAAATCGAAACTAATTCAAACAAAATAAAATAAAACTTACAGTATTTATTTTGTCGATCCAAATGGAAAATAAAAGACCAAGTCGAGTGTGTGACACTCTGTCCTTAAGATAGATTCGCCCTGCTACGGTGCTTACGGTTATGTGGCGTCTATCTCCCAGGATACAATGATCTTCACAAATTGTAGTAGCACTCCAAACAATTTGTTCAGCGAACCAAACCTGTGTTCTAACCCTCTGAATTTTATTCTAAAACTAACATGAAGAATAATGCACCAAAGATAAAAAGTTTGGACAGCATAAGAATTATTTTCAGACTGTTATTTCGATGCCCAAGACTGCTGGAAATGGTCTGAATTTATAGGAAAAAAATTCTGTCCCAACAGGTATGTAAATCGCCGAACAAATATGACATTGTTTTAGGACAGATTCAGATTGGGAATTGAACAGATCTGCAACTGTGTAGATTTGAATCTGTCCGAATTTCAACAGATTAAAACCTGTCTTGACAGAATTTTCTAGATGTTGTTATCAACCACAATCTGTAGGAACAAGTCTACAATATATAGACCCGAACAGGTACAAATTTGAAGTGAACAGGTGTAAACTATTTTTGAACAGAAGCAGTTATAAAACAAATAGATTTGCAGCCAGATTTTTGAATCTGTTCGGCAGTTACAAATCAGTAACTGTTGGGCAGTTATTAGCACTGTTCAAACAGTTTAAAAAACAGAATTCGGACTGGAAGAGGCATAAAACATGGATAGAAAATTTAAATTCAAATTGTATTAAATTTCATTTAGATTTTTCTGGAAAAAAAAAAATTTGAAATAAATTTTGTCCAAAAAATTAATATTAGAACCGACCTGACCCACAACCTATACCCGGCACGACTCGGCCGGCCGGACGGACGGCGGTGGCAGTGGCGGCGTGCGTGTGTGGTGGTTTGGGCTAAGGTTCACTTTGTTCATAACTCCTCCCTTCTACAAACTTGGGTGCCCTTTAGGGCCCAACCCAAGTGTTGTAGGCTAGAACTTATGTACTTAACAAAACTCTTTTAAAGTTTCAATGTGGGACAAGCCTCACAAGGAAACTCACATTTAAAACTTAAATGTTCAATTCCACGAACCCGAAAACGACGTCATGTTCCCATTCACTCATAAATGGTTTTAACGAACCGTCTTCACCGTGTGACTTACCACGCGGTAAGGAACACTTCACCTCTTCGGATCCGCCCCAAAAGACGTTCGGAGCTCACTCAATTTTGGGCTCAAAGTCGGCCCAAAATAAGCCTAATAAACCAAATTTTTCCAACAATCCCCCACATGAATGGAATTTGACGGAGAGAAAATGCAACAACATAATCTAATTACAGAGAGTATAGAAATTGAAAATATTCTGCAAATGATGGGTAGCTTTTGGCTTTGAACCAATGTTTTAAAAACCGGACCGGTGAGCGAACCAGAAAAGGGATCGGGTGGACGGGTCCCCGGTTCAACCGTCGGGTTGAACCGGAATCGAACCGTGACGTAATAAATATATTAAAATTATATTTAAATAAAAATATAAGTAATAAAATTATAAATTAAAAATATTAAATTATCTTAAATATTTGTCCTAATATTTTTTTTACTGAAAAATATAATAATATATTTTGAAATATTATTAATTTCAATTTTGGAAGATGAAATCAAATATTTAATATTCCCTCCATATGATTTTAATTCAAATAATTTGATTGAAAGGAGAGCAAAAATTTTGGAGGGATATCAAAATTTCAATATTCCCTCCAATACATTTGATTGAATCCCACATGGATTTCTTGAGTCTTTTTGAAAGAATTTTTTTTCTTATAAATAGGTGAAGACTTTCACAATAATTTTATCAAGCTCTTAATGGGATTCCTCACAAGAGGAGACCCTTGAAAAAGAGTTTCAAATTAAAATTTTCTTATATTCTTATATTTTATAATATATATATATATAATAAGAAAGAAAGAAAGAAAAAAAAAAAAAGGAGCCGGACAGCCCGGCGAACCGGCTCCGGGTCGACCGGTTAGCCGGTTCGACCGCGGTTTTTTCCGGTTTCTCTTAAATACACCGGTTTTCATCTTTGGCCGGTTCAGGGGGTATATCCGGACCGGAACCTCGACCGGTCGACGGTTCAACCGGTCGAACCGGCCGGTCTGGTCCGGTTTTCAAAACCATGTTGTAGCCCTTCACAAATCTCATAGAACCGGCCTAGTTCATACTCATATAGGTGATTCTTATGAAGAGTATCCTGCCATACTCCACTAGGTATACCTAGATATAAGAATCATTAAAAGTATTACTTAGCCTAAAACGCTGCAGACATCACTATTTCATCATAGAAATGGGTAGGAGTTAGACTCCCCAGTGATCCTTCTGAGTCATACACAACTCGGTTGTCCCTTTGAACCTAGATTTTGGGATCTCCAGTCAACTAGATTGGGTTGCCGTTGTGGTAACTCTTATTTAATAGGCTTTAGTCCCATTCTCCTTGATGAATTCTCAACTAGCTCTCTTGCTAACCCTTTGGTTAGTGGATCCGTTATGTTGTCTTTAGACTTCACATAATCGATGGAAATAATTCCATTAGAGAGTAGTTGTCTTAAGGTATTATGTAGACGACAAATGTGTCGAGACTTACCATTATACATATGACTCTGTGCTCTACCAATTGTTGATTGACTATCACAATGTATGCATATCGCAGGCATCGGTTTTGGCCATATTGGAATATCTTCTAGAAAGTGGCGAAACCATTTTGCCTCTTCCCCTGCTTTATCTAAAGTTATGAATTCAGATTCCATAGTAGACCTAGCAATGCAAGTCTGTTTGGAAGATTTTCCAGATACAGCCGCCCCACCAAGAGTAAAAACATACCCACTGGTAGATTTCGAGTCTCTAGTATCTGATATCCAATTTGCATCACAGTATCCTTCAAGTACTGCTGGATATCTAGTATAATTCAGCCCAATGTTACGAGTGAAACGGAGATATCTTAGAACCCTTATAATTGCTTTCCAGTGTTCTACTCCCGAATTACTCGTATATCTACTTAATTTACTTACTGCATAAGCTATATCTGGGCGAGTGCAGTTCATCAAGTACATTAAGCTTCCAATAATTTGGGCATACTCTAATTGAGAAATACTTTCCTGTACATTCTTAGATAGAAACAAATTAACATCTACAGGTGTTTTAGCAAGATGATCGTCATCTTTGCTGAATTTGTCACGTGTTTTCTCAATGTAATGAGATTGTGACAAAGCATAACCTTCTGATGTTTTGGTAATTTTCATACCAAGAATTACATTAATAATGCCCATGTCTTTCATGTCAAAATGTTTATTTAACATTTTCTTGGTAGTTTTAATCATATCATTATTACTACCTATGATGAGCATATCATCTACATAAAGACATACAATGACATAACCTTTGTCTGTGTTTTTAATATAAACACATTTGTCACACTCATTAATTTTGAATCCATTTGACATCATTGCCATGTCAAATTTCTTATGCCATTGTTTTGGCGCTTGTTTTAAACCATATAATGATTTAACCAATTTACACACTTTCTTTTCTTTTGCTAGAACTGAAAAACCTTCTGGTTGTTCCATGTAAATTTCTTCATCTAACTCACCATTTAAGAAAGCGGTTTTCACATCCATTTGATGAATTTCTAGATTGTATAGAGATGCAATGGCAATTAGCATTCTAATGGATGTTATTCTAGTAACCGGTGAGTATGTGTCAAAGTAATCAAGACTTTCTTTTTGTTTAAAACCTTTGACCACAAGTCTTGCCGTGTATTTGTCAATTGATCCATCCGCTTTCAATTTTCTTTTGAAAATCCACTTGTACCCAAGAGGTTTACAACCTAGTGGCAAATCCACAAATTCCCAAGTATGATTTTGCAAGATGGATTCAACTTCACTATTGACAGCTTCTTTCCGTAAAGGAGCCTCAGGACTGGACATAGCCTCTTTAAAAGTTAAAGGCTCATTTTCTAACAAAAATGTTAGGAAATCTGGACCAAAAGATTTTGAGGTTCTAGCACGTTTACTACACCTAAGTTCCTCTTCTTCATTTTGATCTAACTTTTGTTCTTGATCATGTTTTTGATCCCGACTAGTAATAGCATCATGAGATCTTTTCTTATTACTAGTCTCTTGTCCAATCTTATTCGGAAACACATGTTCAAAGAAAGATGCATTCTGAGATTCAATAATAGTATTTACATGCATTTCAGAATGTTCTAATTTATGAATCAAAAACCGATATGTACTGCTATTCTTGGCATAACCAATGAAAACGCAATCAATGGTCTTAAGACCTATCTTAGTCTTTTTAGGACTAGGAATAGCTACTTTAGCCAAACACTCCCACACTTTTAAGTATTTGTAGGATGGTACTTTTCCGTGCCACATTTCATAAGGTGTTTGATTCACTTTCTTTCGGGGTAATTTATTTAAAATATAATTTGCAGAAAGTATTGCTTCCCCCCACAAGTTCTGAGGTAATCCAGAACTTATTAACATAGCATTCATCATTTCTTTTAAAGTCCTATTTTTCCTTTCAGCAATTCCATTTTGCTGAGGTGAGTTAGGAGCAGTGGTTTGATGAATTATTCCATGTTCTTTACAAAATTCACCAAAAGGTGATTCATATTCACTACCTCTGTCACTTCTAAGTTTCTTGATTTTTTTACCAAGTTGATTTTCAACTTCATTCTTATATTGAATGAAAGTTTCCAAAGCTTCATCCTTAGTTCGAATTAAATAAATATATTATATCTAGTATAGTCATCTATAAAAGTGATAAAATATTTTTTCCCACCTCTAGTTTGAATTGATTTAAAATCACAAATGTCACTATGAATTAATTCAAGTGGTTCCGTACTTCTTTCAATTGAATGAAAATGAGTTTTAGATAATTTTGCTTCAACGCAAATTTCACATTTATGATTCGAATCAATGTCAAATTTAGGTAAACATTCCATATTAATTAATCTACGTAAAGATCCATAATTAACATGTCCTAGTCTACCATGCCATAAATTTAAAGATTCAAGCAAGTAAGAAGAAGATGCATCTTTATTAATAACTGAGGGTACAATAGTCATTACATTCATTTTGAAAAGGCCATCAGACATGCAACCTTTTTCTACATACATCCCGTTTTTGGTAAGTACAAACTTGTCACTTTCAAAAACTAGTCTAAACCCATTCTTACTCAACAAAGATCCGGAAACAAGATTCTTGCGAATGTCCGGTACATGCAGCACATTGTTGAGAGTGAGTTCCTTTCCATATGTCATTTTCAGAATAATCTTTCCTTGTCCTTCAACTTTAGAAGTCGAGGAGTTGCCCATAAAAAGTTGTTCACCATTGTCCACTGTAGAATAAGATGTGAACATCTTTTTGTCGGCACAGATATGACGAGTAGCACCAGTGTCCACCCACCACTGTTTAAGATTTCCGACAAGATTTGCCTCAGAAACAACTGCAGAAAGATTTATGACATCTACACCATTGGAAATTTTATCCATTTCGGTCATATTGGCTTTAGTAACCTTCTTACTTGTTCTTCCTTTGCCTTTGCAAAAATCAGTTCTTAAGAACTTCTCCGGCTGTTTACCATGATTCACTGGTACAATCCCAACATAAGGAGAGATAGGCGCAATGGCAATCATCATACCAGTTTCAGTAGCCATAAATTCTAAATTATAAACCACAATTATAATTAGAATATAATACTACACAGAAAATTAAACCATAAATACAGAATTTTAAATTCTGTAAAAAATAAAAGAAACAAGAATTGTATCTTTTATTTCCAATTAATTTGAAAATAAAATAAATTTTATTTAAACAAATTAATTCCACACAAAAAATTTTAAACCAAAACCACATAATTAAATTCTGTTAAAAATAAAAGAAACAAGAAATGTAACTTTTATTTTTCAATTAATTTGGAATTTTATTTAACCAAATTAATTCCACACAGAAAATTAAATTTCTGTAACACTTCAATAATTAAAATACTGAAATAGAATTTTAATTAATGAACACTTAGAAAATAATTTCTATAAACCAAAATTAATTTCTGACAAAATTTCACAAATATATATTCTGAGTTGTTAATGGCACCAGTATATTACTATTAGTTGTCAAAGAAAATAGACAGTATATTACTACTATATGTCAAATAGTATATAACCACTATTTGTTTTTCCAACCAGAATATTAATTTGTAAATCCACAGAAAATAATTTTCTTAAAAGAAGAAAGAGAAAGGGAAACAAACAAAAAATTCTATAAACAGAATAATTCGTATCTGTCTTAAGATTGTTGGAACAATCTTCTGTGTAAATAAAATAAATCGAAACTAATTTAAACAAAATAAAATAAAACTTACAGTATTTATTTTGTCGATCCAAGTGGAAAATAAAAGACCAAGTCGAGTGTGTGACACTCTGTCCTTAAGACAGATTCACCCCGCTACGGTACTTACGGTTATGTGGCGTCTATCTCCCAGGATACAATGATCTTCACAAATTGTAGTAGCACTCCAAACAATTTGTTCGGTGAACCAAACCTGTGTTCTAACCCTCTGAATTTTATTCTAAAACTAATATGAAGAATAATGCACCAAAGATAAAAGTTTGGACAGCAAAAGAATTATGTTCAGACTGTTATTTCGGTGCCCAAGACTGCTGGAAATGGTCTGAATTTATAGGAAAAAAATTCTGTCCCAACAGGTATGTAAACCGTTGAACAGATATGACACTATTTTAGGACAGATTTAGATTGGGAATTGGACAGATCTACAACTGTGCAGATTTGAATCTGTCCAAATTTCAACTGATTAAAACCTGTCTTAACAGAATTTTCTAGATGTTGTTATCAACCACAATCTGTAGGAACAAGTCTACAATATATAGACCCAAACAGGTACAAATTTGAAGTGAACAGGTGTAAACTATTTTTGAACAGATACAATTATAAAACAAACAGATTTGCAGCCAGATTTTTGAATCTGTTTGGCAATTACAAATCAGTAACTGCTGGGCAGTTAGTAGCATTGTTCAAACAGTTTAAAAAAAAAAATTAGGAATGGAAGAGGCGTAAAACATGGACAGAAAATTTAAATTCAAATTGAATTAAATTTCATTTAGATTTTTCTGAAAAAAAAAAATTCAAATAAATTTTGTCCAAAAAATTAATATCAGAACCGACCCGACCCACACCTAGACTGATGGCGGCGGCGCGCGTGTGTTGGTTTGGGGTAAGGTTCATTTTGTCCATAACTCCTCCCTTCTACAAACTTGGGGTGCCCCTTGGGGCCCAACTCAAGTGTTGTAGGCTAGAGCTTATATACTTAACAAAACTCTCTTAAAGTTTCAATGTGGGACAAGCCTCACAAGGAAAGCCATATTTAAAACTTAAATGTTCAATTCCACGAACCCGAAAACGACATCATGTTCCCATTCACTCATAAATAGTTTTGACGAACCGTCTTCACCCTGTGACTTACCACGCGAGAAGGAACACTTCACCTCTTCGGACCCGCCCCAAAAGACATTCGGGGCGCACTCAATTTTGGGCTCAAAGTCGGCCCAAAATAAGCCTAATAAACCAATTTTTTCCAACAGTTATATGATAAAAAGTAATAAAAGTGAGGTTCAAAAATTTGTGTTAAGGTGTGTTAAGAGTTTATTAATTTTAAAGAGTGAGTGGTGGTGTTATCGATGTGTTAAAGTGGGTGTTGAGAATATATGTGTGTGTGTGTGTGTATGTGTGTGTGGAACCCACTTTTATGCCAACTCTCCTTCCCCCCTTCTCTCTCTCTCTCTCTCTCTCTCTCTCTCTCTCTCGATGGCTGCAGTTAACACACAAATTATCATCTAACACTAATTTTGACCACTAACGTTCCCCTTAGCAGCTCCATTACACTACAAAACAATATTTTTACCTCAACAATGATTCATCCTCCTAAAACTAGAAATCTAATTGAGCTCTAGCGATGTGAAAAAAAAAAATACCACAAGGCCAAAATATCACATCAGATGGGGCCGACATATATTAGAGCTCTCTTCCTAGAGCTCTCAAACATTTCTCATTTTCATCTGGCCAAAAATTGGCATCTGACACTAACAACATCCTTAGTGTGTCCATTGTGGATGCCTTAATGTGTCCATCGTGGATGCTCTAAGCCTAAGATAAAAAATCATAAGTGAAGCGGGTAATCTTCCCCGACTAGCACGATATTGTCTGTTTTGAAATTAGACAAAAACTAGCAGTTAACTCCTCGCGGCTTTAAAAGGCCTCATATTAGTGTCTAAAAGACTTAGTCTATGCATATGTAGTGGAGCTGTGATCTCTCATAAAGCGATGTGGGATAGTACAACCACATAACAATCCAGTGGTTGGCTGCTTGAGCAGAAAATGGCTCATACTAGTCTAAGAGAGTTAGTCCATACTTATGTAGTGAAACTATCTGGTGGTTAGCTGCTTGAGCAGAAAAGGCCTCATACTAATCTAAGAAAGTTAGTCCACTTAGATAGTAGAGCTGTGATATCTCACAGAGCAATGTGGAATAGTGCACTCACATAACTTCCTAGTGGACTCTAGTCTAAGGAAACTAGTCCACTTATGTAGTGGAGTTGTATTCTTTCACAGAGCAATGTGGAATAGTGCACCCACAATAAAAAAATGTCACCAAACAAAAGGAAGAAATAAATAATAAAAAAATTATAATGTAAATAAATAATCAATCATTACCTTTAGTAATGATTAACTCCATCGATTAGTTGAGAGTATGACTGTTAAATTAATTTACTCAACTTCAAATTGTTAAAATTTGATTTGAAATTGACTCGTTATATAAATAAATTAAATGAAAATATATCTTAAAACTTGCTATACTTTCAAGTCAAATTTTAAGAATTTATTAATCAGCCTGATAAACTTTATATATACTATGAAAAAGTAAATTATTGAAATTTAATTCGTGTTTGATTTGTTAAAAATTCGTTCAAAATTGACTTATTATATAAAGGGGTCCTCATTTATTTATTTATTTTTTGGCTTTCCAGAGCAGCAATGTTCCATCAAATTGGTATAGACAAACTGATAATAGTATATCTATTGGGGAAACTGATTTACCAAGCTTCATGAGGCTAGCATGGACAATATTGTCATTTCAAAAATTAAATTTGAAACTCACATTATTGATTCAAGTGTATGGTTATTTAAGGAGCTGACCTGTTTGACAGATTTTCTATTAATTAGGTTGCTCTATCATTGCCCACTAACATTACTGCATATTTAAAAAAAAAAAATTTAATTAGAAAATTTCTTTGCGTTTAAAATGAATGAATCTGAGCATCACATTATATTAATTTTAAATCTATTTAAAATTTTAAATTTTGAACACTTATTTTTTTCTGCATATATTATCTATAGCTTTTTAATTATGAATTTTAAAAAAAAGTACAATTAAAATTGTAAAATAAATTAAATTACTTAAATTCAACTCGTATTTGACTTGTACGTAAACATATCAATTTTAAACACATTCTAAAATTTATTGAATTTTCAAAAAAAGAAAACTTCAAAGGAAAAGTTTAGGGAACCAGATAAGGTTCTAAGAAATTACAATAAATTTTATATTTACAGTGTTTATTTAAATTTTTTGTTGTGAGGTTAAATCTTGAGTGAATCTTGTTATAGATTTCAAATTATTAATAATATTCATGGTTTTTTTTTAGATATATAATATTACTAAACTTTAACAATCTATTACTTAGTTCAGCTTGGCTAAACTTTTATATATAATATAAAAATCAAAATACTCAAATTCGGCTCGTGATCAGCTCTATTAAAGATTGTTTGGAATTAATTCAAAAAATAAATAAGTCAAATTTAAACACATTTTCAAACTCATTAAATTATCAAGTCTAAGTGCATCCCCAACAATGTTACTTATATTTTTGTCAAATTGTGCATTTTGTATTTTAGATGATCACTTTTTCAATTTCTTTCTCTAACAATGCTCCTTATTCTTTCTCTACTTTATTTAAATATTATTTTATTATTCTTTTTCAATTAAACTTATTTTTTAGAAAGTTAATGCGACAATTAGATATGAGAGAATAAAGAAAAGAAAAAAGAAAAGAAGAAAAGAAAAGAGAGATATTAATATTATATGTTTAGAGAATGAATAATGACTCTCCAAATATAAAGAGTCACTATAGTATTTATTAAATTAAGGAACTTTTTAAGTATTTTGTTGGGGATGATTTTTAAATTTCTCACTCCCTAAAATAGTTAAAAATTGATAATAGTATATCTATTGGGGATGTTCTAACCTTAAATAACTTATCAATAATATTAGGAACATATAGGATCAAACACAAAATGAATAACGATGTCTCACAAAATAAGATGGGTCCTATATGTGGATCTCACATCATATAAGCCATATTTTTCATAAAACATCTGTGTTTAGTCTTCTGTCCACCTGCTCTGACTCATTTACAACCTAAGCACGATAGTAAATTTTACTCCTTTTTGTTTGGAAAATAATATACAAGCCAACTTTATAGACTCATTTTTTAGATCTAGTAATATGTCAATAGGATGATTGGATTGATGATTAGAGAATAAATGAGAGAACGAATTGACTTAAATATTTTAATAGAGTATCATATCATTGAGTTTAGAAAACAAGTCTAATTTTTTGGCCTCAATAGCAATACTCTTTTTGTTTTGTTTGATACAACCATGATAGTACTTAACAATAATGCATGAAAGCCTGAAAACAACTCAAGCTCTAACAATGGCCTCAATCACCATTGAGGATCTCCTTCTTTTCCACACAGCAGACAGAGAAATCTTCAATAGGCTCATCATCCACCTCATGCGAGACCCAGGACAGTCTCTCATAGTAATGGCCCTATGGCTCTGGCTAGAAGAGAAGAGATTCCCAAACATCATAGCAAAATTGCTCAACAGATCAGACTTCATCCTCAACGCCATGGCTGACGAAGACACAACCTGTCTCCAAGCTCTCGAGTCCAAAACTGCCTTCTCTTCCCCTTCTGGATCCACCATGTCAGACACTGCCAAAATCATAGGAAAACCCATCTCTATCCCCATGATCACCCACATCAAGTTCACTGCCATAGCCGAAATCAAAACCTTCTTCAACAATGTCTGTTCCCTAATTTTCACAGACATTTTACAACAGGTTTTGGGTTCTCTTAATCAGCCACTGCCTGTTTTGGGTTTTCCTTATCCGATTTTCGGGAATATAACGGTCATTTCACTGCCCCTCAGCCATCACTTGCCAACCGGCGGGCTGTGGGGTTGGTCGCGTGAGATTAAAGTTCTGGTGGATGATCGAACCATGTTCTTGACTTTCTCAAGAGGGTACCCGGTTAGTGAAAGCGAAGTTAAGGAGCTTTTTACGGGATGTTTTGGCGATTGTGTTAACAATGTTGATATGGATGAGTTTAACTCGGTTGATCAACCTTTGTTTGCTCGAATGGTAGTTTGTGGTGTTTCGATTGTGGATGACATTTTGAAGGGGAGTAGTATTGCAAAGTTTCGGATCAATGGGAAGCATGTTTGGGCAAGAAAGAATGAACGCCAAGACGGTTGATAAAGAGCCATTGCTAGGTCTGAATTTTCAGTATGGAGAATATGGAGCTTGTTACTACTTATTAGGGTTGTGGCATTGGTTTTTTTTTTTGTATTGTTTTTTTTTTTAGCACTTTAAAATTCAATGTGTGTATAAAAATTTGAAAAATATTTATATTTTACTCCATTTTCAGTTAGTTTTTTGCCTTTCTTAGTTTGAATTATGTGAAATTTATTTACTTTTTAAACCTATCTCGATTAGATTTTGATATTGTTTTATTATAAATTTATCTTGATTTTGTATTTATCGAAAAAAAAATAAAATTGAAAAAGTTCAAAAAAAGACAAATAAGTCAAAAAATTAAGGTGGTTTCTAGTTTTATGCAAATGAAATGTCTTCGTCTTGCGTTTCGTTTTCATTTCCTCTTGCATTCCACTTTTCCCTTAATTTTTTTTTCCTTCTTATTCCCTTCATAAATGCATTATTTTCTATTCCTTTATGTGAATGATTTCTTTTTCTTTTTCTTTTTTTATCAACAAAAGAATATTTACTGATGAGCACAAAAAATATTAGAAAGTGATACATCAATATATGAATTATTTCACTTCATATATTTATGTTCATTATTTCTAATTGTATAGAGAAGAAAATTCAAATTGCAAAGGGAGGATTAAATGTATCATAATTGAAATGACAATAACCAAAATTTAGGAATGGATGTTTATTGAATTTTGTATACATCACAAATATCATAAGTACTACAAATCGAAATTAAATATATATATATATATATTAAATTTTCATCATTTTCTCTATGGATGTACAATTCCTTTCAGCATACTGTTCTCATTCTCCATTATGTTCCAGGTATTTGTCGCGATCCTAGTTTTTCCACTTCGCTGAGTATGTCAGGGATCGAGCGGCCGTTTATGCCACTTTGCAAAATGCATTAGAAGTCGCTTGTCCGCTCGAGCAGCCGTTTGTGCGCTCGAGCGGAGAATGCTTAGTTTCAGAAGTTTGACCTGTCTGCAAAAGTACTGGGAGAGTGTATTTGATGCTCGAGCGAGGCTTTCCACGTCGAGTGGACCATGTTATATCAGTTCGTGAATCTGATATTTCAGATTACTTTTGTATATCTCTCTCTCTAAAAACCCTTTCCTCTCCCTTCTCTCTACTTTTCCCTACGCCAAATTGGATCAAAACCTTGATTTCTCAAGATCCATTAGAGTTCTGCCATAGGTTCTTCATCAAAGTTGGTTAACTTCTCGAGGGTTTTATTGTGTACGGTGAAGATTGAGTTCCGACACCGTTGATTTTGGGGGTTTCATTTCATTTCTTCTTCAAAACTTGAGGTGTGGATTTTCTTAGAGTTATATATATATTTTTGCAAGATCTATATGATTTTCGAAATCATTTTTCGATAGCTTTGAAAATTGATTGTTGATTCAAGAAGTTGAGCAATTTTGAAAGTGGGTTTGTCTCTTGTTCTTTTAAAATGATCTTATGGGTTTTGATCTTCGTTGATTGAAGAAAAGATGATTTTGGAAAGTTTTCTTTCAAAAGATTTGAGTTGTATAGTTTTGATGAGAAAACCTAGAATTTGAGAATTTTTTTTTTAAAAAGACTGAAAATCCATGAATAATATTGTTATATTTATTTTGTGTGTCAAAATAAATGGATGTTTGAAAATTTTCTTATTTATATTTATATAAATGATGAATTTTAGGGAATATGAGAATTGTTGTTCATTTTAGAAATTATTGTTCAAAACGTTGAAATAGTCTTGAAATGAGTAATTATTAAAGATACTTGAGAAGATGGAATTGTGTTATTCCTTGGATGATGAATTGGAATAAAAGTATTTATATTCATCTTGTGTTATTGGCATAACAATTCATTTGATTACATTGAACTTTGAAAGTTGATTTGAAAACTTGCATTGAGAAAAGAATGTTGAGAAACAAGTTTTGATGAAATGGTTTTTGGGTAAATACGTTGGTAAGTCTTGATAGGTGCTGTAGATGATATTGAATAAGTTAACTTGAGAGTCCGGGGTGAAAGACCGAAAACCCGTGCGGATAGTTATCGAGCCTTCCGGTTAATACCGGTAAAAATGACAATTTGGTAGTACTTGTATAGTCTACTTGCAGACACCAACCTAGGGATTACTAAAGTCGTATTTACCGCCCTTGAAATAAATTGTTAAGTTTTGAACAATTGAAATTGCATGACATCATTGAGCAAGATGGTTTTCAAAAGATGAAAATGTGATTTATCTTCAAAAAGGGCATAGCATGGTATGTGCATTTCATCTCTTGAGACTTGTATAAAATGTATATACTTTGTTAAGGATTTCCTACTGGGCTTTATGTTCACCCTACGAGATTTTTATACAAGAAAAGATGTGGTGATGCCGCCTAACTAAAGGCGAGGAAATGTGTGTTGAGAGTACGAGACTCTTATTTTGTTGTGACTCTGTGTGTAAGTCAAGGGCAATATATGTGTGGGTTTGAATAACCGTTTTGTGTAACCAGGCTCAAGTCTTGAAAACTCACTACAACAAATTTGGGATTTAAAGACGAAACAAATTTGTCCTAAAATGCATATATTTCGTCACCCAAACTAATTACGACGAAAATTTTTCGTCACCCGTTTTGTTGCCAAAGCCTCGTCACTAAAGGGTCTTAGAGACAAAAAAACAATTTCGTCATTGAAAATGATAAATTTGTGACGATTTTTTTTGTCTTCAATACGCTCTGTTGGGAACATACTTGTAAGTAATTAGCGACAAAATATTTTGTCATTAAAGGAAGAAATTAGAGACGAAAGTATTTTGTCATAAATATAAGAAATAGAGACAAAATAATTTTGTCACGTTTAATATAAACGAAGATGAAATTTTTTTGTCAAAGAAGCTACCAATAGAGACAAAAACAAATTCATCATTAAAAATGATAAATTTGTGACGAATTTTTTTTGTCTCCAATACACTCTGTTGGGAACATACTTGTAAGTAATTAGCGACAAAATATTTTGTCATTAAAGGAAGCAATTAGAGACAAAAGTATTTTGTCATAAATATAAGAAATAGAGATGAAATAATTTTGTCACGTTTAATATAAACGAAGAGAAAAAATTTTTGTCGAAGAAGCTATCAATAAATACAAAAACAAATTCATCATTAAAAATGATAAATTTGTGACGAATTTTTTTGTCTCCAATACACTTTGTTGGGAACATACTTGTAAGTAATTAGCGACAAAATATCTTGTCATTAAAGGAAGAAATTGGAGACAAAAGTATTTTGGCATAAATATAAGAAATAGAGACGAAATAATTTTGTCACGTTTAATATAAACGAAGACGAAAAATTTTTGTCAAAGAAGCTACCAATAGAGACAAAAACAAATTCATCATTGAAAATGATGAAATAATGTCAAAAAAAATTCGTCACACATTGAGGGTAATAGTGACAAAATGTGACAATATTTTTTGTCATGACAAATTCATTTGGCGACGAAATAAAGAATTCATGACAAAATTAATCATCTACCTAAGCCAAATAAGAGACAAAAAAAATCTTCTTTAGGGATGGAAAATTTTGTCAATAATTCCATAATATTTTTTTCCACATCATATACCTATTTTATCAAAATCTAAATTCTATATATAACAATTCCATCACAACTTAACCTAACCTGTTATCAACACATTTACGAATTAACAAAATGAAAATATCCATTCATCATTACAAATAATTTCATCCTAATACAATAAAATAGTGAAATATCCACAAAAAAAAAAAAAAAAAAGTTATAACTTGTTCAATTCCACCAAACATCCAACAATAACTAATGTAACTCCACAAAGTATGTATATCCTTATCAAACAAAAATGAACATTCAAGCAAATCATATCATTGTTGCACGTCAAAAATGCCACCCCAATCCAATCTACAAAAAAATAAATTAAAAGCTTTAGTAATTAATCAATTATACAAAAGATTAAAAACATTAGTAACTCATCAATTTTTATACAATTTATCCCTCTAACAGACTTTTTTTTCGAGATTATGAGAACAAAAAATTAATTTTAAGGCTAATTCACAAATGATACATCCCATTAATGTGCCGTAAGTTCATACAACTTATATTGGTCCCTCCTAAGGTGTTTCTATTGGTTCCTGTACAAATCTATAGTTGTGTGATAATTTAGCATTTCGACGGCCTTTTTTGAAGCTTTAAGTATAGAGAAAAAAAAATTTTTTTTAGACTAATTCACAATTTATACATCCCGTGCACCTGTACAAATTGGATGTCATATGCATGTTTCCATTACTTCCTAATTCTTCAAACATATATTTTTTTATAAAATTTGTTATATTAAAGTTAATATACTTTACCAAGAAGTATGTCCACTTGTGGATGAGTCCCCTCCACTTCCAAAGTGTCCAGTGAATCCTTTGGTCCTCAAAAAGTTGACAACATCAGCCATTATCTCCCTTTGCTTCTTCTTACCCTCTTCAAGATCTTCTATTTTATTGTTCTGCATTTGTATTTGTTCCTTTTGTGTCTCTATTTGCATCTCAAGGCGCTTCACATAATCATTTGTTTCAGCATATATGGTAGTGGTCCTCCTAATAGAGGATGAATGTCTCATGCCAAGTCCCTTCACATAGCCAGACCTTGGCTTTAGGACTTTAATTGACAGCTCTTCTGCAGTCAAAGGGATTGATCCCGGCTGTGAGAGGTGATCAGCCTGTGTCTGTATCATATTTTCCTATCAAATATAAAAAAATTAAATAATTTTTAGAAAATTAAATAAGATCATAACAAATAGTATTATAAAATTTTGTTAATAAAAATTGCAATATATACTCACATAATTACACTGAGCTTGAGATGAGATCCATTCATGTGTTTTCTCATTATAGTGAGTTTCCTTGTACAACTCTACTAGATCAGGTAGCATTTTCTTTTCTCGTGCCTAATTCGATAGGCCAAATATTCAATAAATAAAGCTAAGAATCTAATATAATTCTGAAAGTGCAAGGATACGTACCAGTTTTTCTACTCTAACAGGGATTGACCTAGAACCACATCTATGTTTTGTATACATCATTTTTTCTGTTCGCGATGTTGGCCTTTGATTGTTCCTATAAGGAAGAATGACCAATATAACAATGAAATGTATCATTAGTAAGGCAAATATGTTGGCTTTTGATTGTTCTTGTAAGGAATAATGAATCAATATAACAATGAAATGTATCACTAGTAAAACAAATTTAATGCTTGATAATAAAGAAATTGCATTGTTCCTCTCTATCATTTTCCTATATATCATTTCAACTTAAAAGATATTTCAAATTATTCACTAGTTTCATTCAATTCTTTGAAAAATAGATTAGAGTACTTGTTGAGATTTCATCATAAGATGGTTTTTTTGGGTGAAAAAAGAAAATATGAAAATGTTACCAGAAATTCTTTAGTGTTCCACTTTTTATCAATAAGATCTATCCACTTGGTAGGATCAACATTCTTCGGTGGGTGGTTTCTTGCATACTCCTCCCCTTTAGCCTCCTTCAGCTCCATGAATTGTTTGTGCAGCCTATAGGTATGGTTACTCAATCTCCAACCAAATTTTATATTCATTGCCTTCTCTATATCAACAGGGTCTCCTTGTAAATCAAATTGATCCTGCAAAAAATAAATAAGTCATAGATAATTCTTATAAAAAATAAAATAATTACAATAAATAATTAAGATTTCTAACCTATTATAAAAATGAGTAAAATGTCTTATAATAGAGTAGACAACGAACTTACATTCAAGCGTTGAAACATCGCCTCCTTAACGGAGGCATCAACATACTTCCACCTACGAACACTTGGATCTGGTAAACGAGTTCGCACTTCTACACCAATCTTTGAGGCTAGTTTTGAGGCATAGTCCCCTACCGGTGCACAAAATTCTAGAGGGATAGGCACGCTAAGCTTTCCATCTCTATCAACAAGGCCTTGAACCTCTTTGCCTCGAGTCGGGCCACGAACACGCTTAGCAACTGATATTGTGAAGCCATAATATTGAAATAGTATGTGAACAAATTTAATTAAGATCTCAAATCAATATAAATAAAGAGTGTGTCTTACCAATAGTATTACCAGCAATCACCTCAAGTTGAGGCTCCACATTGAGAGGTGGTGGCGGATGGCTAGCCACCTCAGTACGTGAAGAGGTATCCCCCTCTTCTAATGCGTGGGTCAATGCCTCATGATGAGATTGTGAACGGGCTCTCGATGGTATCTCTAACAGCTGAATAACATAATAAAATATGAATATATGTAGAAAGATATACATGTCTATGTGTGTATGAATTGAAAGTAACAAGAAAGAATATATTTCACAATGCATAAATGTATAGTACCTCATGCTTAGAAACCAGAAACCAACAACATTGCATAAAATAGCCTAGAAATTTTTTCATCATCAAAGAAAACAAGAGAGAAAGTGAGAGAAAATGGAAGCAGCAGCAATACCTGAATTGTTCAATCAGGCGGAGATGTCAGACTCGGAAGAAAGGAAAATTGAATTTATCTACCTCTACAAAAACAAAAGATAGAATATAGATGTTTCGATGGGAGAATCAAAGTCATAAAGCATAATCAGACAATAGAATGAAAATTTTCAAGTACCCATTTGGAAAAAGAAGATGTCATCATTGTAGTAGACAGTTTAGCTTAAAATATTATGGGCATGACCACTAGATCAACGAGGGAATAGCTGGAGATAAAAGGCATAACTATTCAATGATAATAATATTTTTAATCTTTATAGTTTGATTGAAAATATATGTTAGGTTTTTATTGTTGGCAACCCCGTTTGACAAAACTCCTTTCAGATGTATTTATTTTCGCACTTTTATTTCAGCGAGGCTATGTGTTTATTAGATGCGAATCCAAACCCGAATCGAGCCATTCAGAGAAGTTTGTGATATTAATGCTTTCAAGATTGCCACTTCGCTGATTATTACGGGGGTCGAGCTGCCCGGTCAGCTCGCGGCCGAAGCAAAATTCAAATTTGCATTCAAAATTGCATATCAGCCGTTGCTCGCTCGAGCCAAGGAGTGCTCGCTCGAGCCAAGACTTTCTCGCTCGAGCCAAGGTATGCTCGCTCGAGCGAAGGATTGCGTCCGCACAAAAACCTGAAGGCAGTGATTGGTCGCTCGAGCCAAGGATCCGTCGCTCGAGCGAAGGCACTAGTAGAAATCACGAAATTTACTCTCCTCGCTCGAGCCAGGAAATCCTCGCTCGAGCGAGCCTCAGAATCCGGATTTTTTTCAAAGAGTTGGATTTCTTCTGAAACAGGATTACTTTGGACTTCTACAAAGAGTTGGGTTTTTACAAAAATTGGAACTTTGCAACAAGTTGGGACTCTGCAAGTGGTTGGTTTTCTTCAAGAAGTTGGTCTTCTTTCCCAACTTGGATTACTTTTGGTTCTCTATAAATACTTGGTTTTCTCCCAAAACTAAGCAATGGTTTTGAGTTGATTGAAGTCCTCCAGATATTCTTTTTGGTTCTTAAAGGTTTATATCTGGGGATATTTTATTTTTTCTTTGATGTCATATTGAGTATTCAACTCATGATCTAAAAAGACTACATCAAAGGTTGGTGTTTGTTTCACAAAAGAGAGAGAAAATTCTTCAGTTGTGGATTCTGAAGAATTCGGCCTGAAGCTTCGGTGGTGGAATCCGGAGTGGCTCATCAAGAAGACAATTCCGTGGTGAAGATGCGATTGGAAGAGGCACATAGAGGTTGGTTCAATTAGGCATGTGGCTAGATAATTGAGAGTATACCTGTGTAATTCCTTAATATCTTCTTAGTGGATTGTTCTTGTGGCTGTGGCCCGTGGTTTTTTTATCACAATTGGGAGGTGACCAATTGTGGTTTTTCCACGTAAAATCTTTGTGTCTCTTTCTCTTGATTGTTTGATTGGGATTTTTTATATTCTGCTTAAAATTGATACATAATCACAAATCAACATCTAGGAGGTTTCTAGATTTTTCAATTGGTATCAGAGCGGGTCGTTCTATTTGTTTTTTTAAAAAAAAAAATTTCTTTTAGATCGCTCTATTTTTTTTAAAAAACAAAATTTTTTTAGAACGAGATCTTGTTTGATTTGTGATAATGGATTCAATTCGTGAGGGTAATTCTATGGTTCGACCACCCCTACTTGACGGATCCAATTATTCTTTTTGGAAAGCCCGGATGAGATCTTTTTTAAAATCTATTGATGAAAAAGTTTGGCAATCCGTCATGAATGGGTGGACTGAACCAACGATTACTGTTGATGGAGTAACTTTCCCCAAACCAATTGATAAGTGGGACACAACTGATTACCAAAATAGTAGCTGGAATAGTAAAGCTATCAATTCTCTCTTTTGCGCTGTCACACCTGAAGAGTTTAGCCGTATTTGTAATTGTGAAGTCGCAAAAGAGGCTTGGGATATCTTACAAACTATTCATGAGGGCACTCCTTCTGTTAAACGATCAAAACTTCAAAGGCTCACATCTAGTTTCGAAAACCTTTCTATGAAAGATAGTGAGACCTTTGATGAATTTTATGCGAAGTTGAGTGACATTGTAAATTCCAGCTTCAATTTAGGTGAAAAAATACCAGAATCCAAAGTTGTGGGAAAAATTTTGAGATCCTTGCCCGATCGGTTCCAACCAAAAGTTACGGCTATTGAGGAGGCTCAAGATGTTGACAACCTCAAGCTAGATCAGTTGGTTGGTAATCTTCAAACTTATGAGGCACATAGAAATTTCAAAAAGAAACAAAAAGATATTGCTTTTAGTAGTGCTCATAAAGTGGTTGAGGATTCTGATGAGGATTGTGAGATAGATTCCAAGATTATGACTGCTTTGGTTAAACAATTTAAAAAATCCTTTTTGAAAAAGAATCCTAATCTTTTGGAATCTACTCGTACTCATAAATCTAAAGGCAAAGATAAACTCAAAATTAATTCTATAGCCAAGAAGGAGAAAGGAAAGATACAAGGAAACTCTGAAAGAGTCCAATGCTATGAATGCCAAGGATTTGGCCACTTTGCTCCAGAATGCCCCACTCGTTTGAAGAAGAAGAAAGCCCTCGCCATCACTTGGGATGATGAATCAGAATCTAATGAAGAAGAAAGTGACAATGAAGATCAAGGCGAAGAGGGATATAATCAATTCCTTGCTTTCATGGCGGCTTCTGAAATCGAAGGACGAACAGAGTCTCCGAAGAGGTTAGTTGAGAATACCACTGATGATGAAGCATCAGAGAGTGATCATGAAGAACTTGAGCAAGCTTATGAAAAGCTGTATAAGGAAGCTCTTAAGTTATGCAAATTGAATGATAACCTCACAAAGAAACTCAAAGCATGTGAATGTGAGAATGTCAAACTTAAGAAGGAGATTTCCGAGGCTAGGATCAATGCCATCAAGATTGCTGATGATCAACAAGTTCTTCGTGAAAAACTCTTGACTTGTGAGACAAAGAGGGATGAGCTACAACAAATCTTTGCAACATATGAAGAAAAGATTGAAAGTCTCGAGATGTCTCAAGTTGCCTTGGAGGAACTAATGATCAAGAAAGAAGAAGAACTCAAGTGTGCCATGGTTACCATTGGTCTTTGGAACAAAGGATCAAAGACTTTGGAGGCTATCATTGGGTCTCAACAAATATGTTCAGACAAGAGTGGCATCGGCTTTGGAGGTAAGAAAGGGCAACAACAGAGTGCATCCACATCTCATGATACAAGAACTCAAGGAAAGGGAGGACAAAAGATTCAACAAGAGGAAAGACTTCTCAAACTCCCTAGAGTTGGTAAGGTAAAAGAAAAGAAGGTACGCCCTGTTTTTATTTGCCATCATTGTGGTATGTATGGTCATATTCGCCCTTTTTGTTATAAGTTGCATGGAAGAGTGTTTCAAAATGGTAGAAATTTGAATACTTTTTGGGTTAGGAGACAACCTTACTTGTCTAGGCGGAATACCAAGATTCATGAGGGTGTTCATAACACCATGACATTTACCGAGACTGCTAGACCTGATTTTGTTAAGACCAAAAAGATTTGGGTAAGAAAACTTGACTTGTGTTAATGTGTTTTCTCTTTTTAGTTTTTTGTTTTTTTGGGTCTCTGTTCTTTTTAATAAAAAAAAGGTGTGCATGTTTTGTTTTTTTTTTTGTCTTGCTTTATTGTTGAAAAAAAAAAAAAAAAAAAAAAAAAAAAAAAAAAAAGATTTTCTTAGTATGGTTTTGCAAGTTTGAATTTTTGAGATGTCCTTGGTGCATATTGGAATTGATGAGAATATCCATTACATGTTAATATGTGTGTGCTTTCTGTGGTAATTACTCATTTTGGAGTGTGTGTTCTTTGATTAGTATGTCTCATTCTGTACACACTCTTGGATTAGCAAATATTGGAGTCTTCCACTTTAGTGATTATTTTTTCCATGGACTTCTGGCTTGATATCTTTTGCTTTTCTAGAGGAATTGACCTATACTAGCATATCTTGGGTGATGTTGAGTCTCTTAACCACCTTCCATCTTTTTGCATCTCCATGGCTTTCCCCTCTATTCTTTGTAGTCCAGGCATGAGGAAAAGGCTACCTCAGAGTCACCAACCAGGCCATCATTAATATATCCATGCTTCTCTGGTTCGGTTTCCATACTCTTGAGCGTGTCAGCCGCCGATGAGTGTGCAAAAGAAAAGAAAAAAAAAGAAAAACTATGCAAAAGAAAGAAAAAATGTGCAAAAGAAAGAAAAGAAAAAATGTGCAAAAGACAGAAAAGAAAAAAAGTGAAAAAGGAAAAAAAAAAGGATTCATTGATTGAGGGGGAGCCTCCGCCTTTACTCACCAAATACCCCTTGATTCCTAGTGGTTTGACTTTCCTTAGTTGTGCTTAGATTCTCTTGTTGGAGGTCCAACTTTCATATCATATCACTACTAGGATTTGAATCTTGTGTTTGTCGAACTCCAAGAGTCACACACACACCTTTATCATGGGATCTATGCTTTTCACATAATGCATCACTTTCTTTTATGAGAAATTTTCTAGAGGCTGTGCACATTGTGTTTTCAAGTAATTGTGCTTCTTGGATAATCTTGTATGTTTCAAGGTACAAATCTGAAATTCCTTGCTTGCTTCACCATATTGTTTTTTGTCGTTTTTCTTCTTGTTCACTGTTTTCAGTGTGTGTGGTTGTTTTTAGTGAGGGGGAGTTTGGTTTATTGTTATAAAAGTTTGTTCGCATGATTACTTTGATTTGTTTGATAAGGAAGATTGGCTTTTGTTGCTTGCATTCTTGCATGTCCTGATATTTACATCATCATATCATGCTTGTGTGGTTTATGATCTTGCTTTTGTTGTTTAAAGGGAGAAAGTTGTTTTTCATGTGTCTTAGGATTTCATGTTTTATGCCATGTGTCGGGTTCAGGTTTTCATGCTACATGTTCTTAAAATCTCCAAAGTTGCATCTTCATGTTATTCATGTTTTTCATATCATGTTTCAAGATAGTCTTATATTGTTTTTTTCATATACTCTTGTGGGACTAATATTTGTTTTGGAGATTGTGGCACTGATAGTTGTTTTGCAGAGATCATGACCTTGAGAAAGAAGTTTGTTTTTGTTGGATGTAATGGGTTGGGGTGATTAGGATTTTATTTGTTAGATGTGTTTTGTCACGGCATTGCCAAAGGGGGAGATTGTTAGGTTTTTATTGTTGGCAACCCCGTTTGACAAAACTCCTTTCAGATGTATTTATTTTCGCACTTTTATTTCAGCGAGGCTATGTGTTTATTAGATGCGAATCCAAACCCGAATCGAGCCATTCAGAGAAGTTTGTGATATTAATGCTTTCAAGATTGCCACTTCGCTGATTATTACGGGGGTCGAGCTGCCCGGTCAGCTCGCGGCCGAAGCAAAATTCAAATTTGCATTCAAAATTGCATATCAGCCGTTGCTCGCTCGAGCCAAGGAGTGCTCGCTCGAGCCAAGACTTTCTCGCTCGAGCCAAGGTATGCTCGCTCGAGCGAAGGATTGCGTCCGCACAAAAACCTGAAGGCAGTGATTGGTCGCTCGAGCCAAGGATCCGTCGCTCGAGCGAAGGCACTAGTAGAAATCACGAAATTTACTCTCCTCGCTCGAGCCAGGAAATCCTCGCTCGAGCGAGCCTCAGAATCCGGATTTTTTTCAAAGAGTTGGATTTCTTCTGAAACAGGATTACTTTGGACTTCTACAAAGAGTTGGGTTTTTACAAAAATTGGAACTTTGCAACAAGTTGGGACTCTGCAAGTGGTTGGTTTTCTTCAAGAAGTTGGTCTTCTTTCCCAACTTGGATTACTTTTGGTTCTCTATAAATACTTGGTTTTCTCCCAAAACTAAGCAATGGTTTTGAGTTGATTGAAGTCCTCCAGATATTCTTTTTGGTTCTTAAAGGTTTATATCTGGGGATATTTTATTTTTTCTTTGATGTCATATTGAGTATTCAACTCATGATCTAAAAAGACTACATCAAAGGTTGGTGTTTGTTTCACAAAAGAGAGAGAAAATTCTTCAGTTGTGGATTCTGAAGAATTCGGCCTGAAGCTTCGGTGGTGGAATCCGGAGTGGCTCATCAAGAAGACAATTCCGTGGTGAAGATGCGATTGGAAGAGGCACATAGAGGTTGGTTCAATTAGGCATGTGGCTAGATAATTGAGAGTATACCTGTGTAATTCCTTAATATCTTCTTAGTGGATTGTTCTTGTGGCTGTGGCCCGTGGTTTTTTTATCACAATTGGGAGGTGACCAATTGTGGTTTTTCCACGTAAAATCTTTGTGTCTCTTTCTCTTGATTGTTTGATTGGGATTTTTATATTCTGCTTAAAATTGATACATAATCACAAATCAACATCTAGGAGGTTTCTAGATTTTTCAATATAAATAAAATTATTTTTTATCTAACTCATAAAAGGAAATCTAAGTTTAAATGATGGATTTTTTTAAAAAATAATGAGAATATAATGTCAAGTCTCCATATCTCTAGTGTATGGAATAGATTGAGATAGCCAAAATAAAAAACTTGTTTCAACACACATACCAAACAAAAAATTATTTATAATTACCTGTTTTAACCAAAATTTAGTTGAAATTGTAAGCTTGTGTAGAAATTGTCAAAAAATTAATAAATAACCATTAAAAAAACTCCATTCAAAACAAGTATATCTGTGTCAAACATATATATATATATATTAAAATTTTGTTTGATTATATTCAAAAAGTTAACTTTTTGATTTAAAAAAAAATTGAATTTAGAATAGAATGAAAAAAATTTGAATTTGAAAATTTAAAGTCAAATCTATAAATCATTACAATTTTGACCATTTCTCTCTCATTTAACTTTTCAGATAGCATGGTACAATTCTTGTTGTGTAATTTATGAAATTGTTTATAATTTTATTTTTTTTCCAAATATTTGGTATAATGTTTTATTATTTGTGGCAAAAATAAATTAAATAAGATTAAAAATTAATTAAAAAAATTTAAATATATTTTTAACTTATATTTTTTAATCATTAAACTCTCAATTGTTTAACAATAGAATGAAAATTTTTAAGTACCGATTTGGAAAAAGAAGATGTCATCATTGTAGTAGACAGTTTAGCTTAAAATATTATGGGCATGACCACTAGATCAACGATGGAATAGCTGGAGATAAAAGGCATAACTATTCGATGATAATTATATTTTTAATCTTTATAGTTTGATTAAAAATTTATTTTATTTTAAGAGAAAAAAAAAGTGAATATAAATTAAACATATTATGCTTTATCTATGTTTTTTTTAAAAAAAAATTATCAAAATTTATAATTCAAATGCAGTCTACAAATAATCTAAGCTTGAATAAATAGTCGAATGAAACATCTCTTCCAATAATAGGAAATTGAGAGGGTAATTGGAGAAATTATTGATAACCAATCTAAGCTTGCCTCAACCTCAAGGGATAAACTGTAATTTACCCATTAAAGATGAGTGAGCTATATCCAAAGGTGCATAAAGACGATTGATGAGTGTCCCCAACCCCCCCACCCAATGGAAGTAAAATATATTGACCTACCTCCTTTCTTGAAAAGTGTTCTGAAAAAGCTAAAAAAAATTTTAGAACCAAAAGAAAAAAAAAAAACACCCAAACTTTGCTTCATCAATTTTTACTCTTTAAAATAGTTGCTCATTTGACTACTCTCTCTATATATTTTTAACTTATTTTGAATAGTAGGTTAAAAGTTAATTTTTTTTAGTTTTTTTGAAAAAATTGTATAAAGAAGTAGATAGGTGATATAACTCAAAAAAAATCAAAAAACGAATAAGGTGGCTTTTAACTTAATTACCAAAAGAGGCCGATGCACTTGTATATTTGCCTAAAAGGATTGTAGCTGGTGTTTAGTTTATGAATTTAAAAATAATAATTATTTAAATTAGTATTTAAATGTGAAAGGCCTTCGTTTGAGATTTTGCTAGGGTCTCAAAAATAATTCATTGAATTGTGTCTTTAAAGGGAGGGTGTTCTCATTGGTTAAGAGTCTTGAGATAATCACTTTGGATGGATATTAAGTAAATTATTGCACTAGATTATAAACAATAAAAAAGAGAAAATTGATTTTATTGAAGTCAGGGATGACATCCCGATTACATAGGCAAAAAAAAAAAAAAAAAAAAGAAAAAAAGAAAAAGGAGCAGGGTTCTTGTTTTTAATAACAGTCACATGCCGACTTCACTGTTTCGACTCTCTCGCCGAGCTCTTCCTTTTTTTGTCGCCTTGGGAGACCCTTGAAGGCTCTGCCTCAGTGTGTACAGGACCGCCTAGAGAGTTGACTCCTTGTTAGTTGTCAAAGGCGATTCGAGTCAAGACGGTAGTCTTTCGTTTCAACTCCTTATTCTCCGCCTTCAGGGCACAAATCTCTGCCCGCACATCTTTGTACATCCGCTGGAGTAGAGAAAGTTGGGAATTTAACTGTTGTACTTCACTGGTCCTATTTTGCAACCGGTGAGATAATTTGGTAACCGCAGTCATTGTTTCCATGCAAGAGCTCAGTGTGAAGTGGTTGGCCTTAATGTCAGATTGAGCAGCCATGATTTGCTCAACTGAGATCATGGGAAAGTTAAGAAGAGTGGAAGCAGGGACACTTGGTCCAGGAAGGTTAGGAAGAGTAGGAGCAGAGGCACTCGGTCCAGGAAGGTTAGGAAGAGTAGGAGCAAAGGCACTCGGTCCAGGAAGGTTAGGAAGAGTAGGAGCAGAGGCACTTGGTCCAGGAAGGTTAGGAAGAGTAGGAGCAGGGACACTCGGTCTAGGAGAGCTTGGATCATTGAGGTCCGGAAAGAGAGTGAGAGGACGAGATGAGGCCATGTGTAGTGGGAGATGTAAAGAGAAAGAAAGGAGAGTTAGAGAAATAGCAAAGAATAGACTGAGTTTGGGGACAGCTTTTCTCCTCTGTTCAGTCTCTCTTTTTCTCTCAATGAGGAAGAAGAAACAGAAGCAAAGTGATGAAGAAGAAGGAGATGGAAGAGAATGATGAAGAAGAAGGAAAAATGAGTGAATAAGTAGAAGATGGAAGACACTGATTCAGAAGAATGCAGAAGAGAAGAAGACAAGAGGGAGAGAGAGCCGAGGTGAGCTTACAAATCCAGAAGGTCTGCTTTTGTCGACCAACTGACGCAAAAGTAAGGCCGCGTGTCAGACGCAGTTTTCGAAAGAAGAGAGAGAAAGCGGGAAAGTTGTATACATATATGTATCTATATTGTATATTTACGCATTATATACATTTATTTGACTATATCTGGTCACAAGAGTGACTTGGGTTTAGTGGTTTGGCTCAGTGGTTGAGGGACTAAAGGACAAAGCCTGAGGTCAGGGGTTTGAAACCCCGTATCCCTGCATTCGTGTTTTATTTCCTTTTTGCATGTTTTGCTTACGCGCGATGATGTCAGCTAACGGAATATTCCGTCGTAGTAACGGCATATTCTCCAAATGTGTCTGTGTAGCTTTTGTTCGTACTTGTCCCTTGGTCAAAATGTTTGGGAATTGTGATAGAAATGTTATTTTGATACTAGGATGTACATTGTATATGTTACGGAGTAACGGTAGTTATTTTGGCATTGGGGTGCATTTTGCATTAAGTGATGGAGATAGTTCGTTGAAGTTGGGTTATCACCAATAAGGTATGGTGTCTTAGTATTTTGAGGAGATGTTTTGTCAAAATTTGTGTTACGCTTAAGGGATTAGATCTTATTTTTGTTACTTTAGGGTATTGATGTGGATAGAAGAATCACTTGATGGTTTATACTAGTGTAGACACCCCATTTTTTATTGCTCTTAAGGCTTGGGCACCTTCTTTTGAAATATGCCATTTTATGAATTCTCAGCAGAAAAAAATCAAAAAGAGGATGGTATGGTCGGGGGGATTTTTGGGGGGAAGAAAAAGAAAAAAAAGAGTCAGATAAGGACAATGAGTTTTGGGGTGGAATATTATTAGGGGTTTTGGGATGGATGATTAAATATATTTTATTGGGTTGATGATGGTTTTGGGGGGTGTAAAAATGGGAAG
The DNA here is from genome assembly GCA_036172215.1 of Camellia granthamiana. Taxonomy (NCBI): domain Eukaryota; kingdom Viridiplantae; phylum Streptophyta; class Magnoliopsida; order Ericales; family Theaceae; genus Camellia; species Camellia granthamiana. The sequence continues at coordinate 33,825,359 of CM069915.1, read as the reverse complement.
GTGTAAAGGCACATGAGGGTGATCGTTTTTCGTCAAAAAAAGATATGAGAAGGGGTCAGTATGAATGATGATGTTTTGGTGGGTGGTAAAAAAGCTTCTTAGAGAATGATTATTTGGGGAGAGAGTGGACAGAATGGAGGAGAAGAGGAAGAAAAAAACAACATACACATGCATGTGCTCTCTCTTGCTAGGATGGGTTCGGTTTTTAGTTGAAGGAGGAGATCAATCAAAAATAATCAAGAGGAGGAGAAGGCACTGATCAGGGGCTAAAAAGGGATACACACACAAGGGACCAACGCTCTCATTCTCAAGAACACACCCAGTTCTCTCCCTCTCGGAGAACACACAGAGATCCACACACCAACACAAAGGGAGGAGCTGCTCCCTCTCTCAATCTCTCTCTCTCTTGGGTTGCATTTTGAAAAAAGAAGCTGGGCACACACACATAGACATAGAGCTTCATACACAACACACACTGCCATGAACACACACACGGCCCATACACAGCACACACTAAGCTTCACCATTCAGACACTCACACACACAAGACACCACAGCACAGACCTCTCTCTCTCTCTCTCTCTCTCTCAGGTTTGAGTGTGGAAGAACAACAAATACAAAAACAGACAGCACCTCTTTACTCTCTCTCTCTCGCTCTCGGTTGGGAGAGCAACACACACACACATTAACAAGCAGCACACACACACCATTTTACACACAGAGGCCAACCCCTCTCTCGATCTCTCCCAAGCTGTAAAACACACACAGAACATACACAGAGGAGAGGGTACACACTAGACACCCAGCGCACAACACACACACACAGCACAGGCAGTCCATACACACAGACAGATGCACACACACACATCTCTCTCTCTCTCTCTCTCTCTCTCTCTTATGGGAATCAGCTGCCTCTGTTTTCGTTTTGAATTTTATTTGAAGGTACCTGTTGCTGTCTTAAAGCCAAAGGAGACTGCTTTTGAAAAAGAAATGGATGGGCTACCTTCCACTCGTTCTGTTGGTGATCTTCCACCTGAATTTCACTACTCTTTGTGCAAACAAGTTATGAAAGATGCACTGCTAACAAGCTATCACCGAAATGAGGTCAAATTTGCAGGACTTACTTTGGACATTGTCAGAATGATGCAATGTTTGGAATGAGAACCAAGTGGATTGCTCTGTCAAAAACATCCAATTGAATCACGTGAGAATGGTGCTCCAATTGATCATTCTGCTATTTCTGGGCTAATTGTTGGTTATTAATTAGTTTAGTTAATTCATTTAGTTAATTAGAATTTTATAATTAATTAATTAGTTTAGTTAATTAGTTAATTTAATTAGTGGTAATTAAATAATTAGTTAATTAGAATTGTATGAAGTAATTAATTAGTGTACTTATAAATTAATTAATTAGTGTAATTAGTTAATTAGTTAATTCGAATTTTATAAATTAATTAGTGTATGGGAGAAGTTAATTAGTTAATTATGTTTTTAAAGATTTTTTATAAAAATAATTTAACAATCTCATCCCTAATCATAATGTATGGGAAAAGTTGAAAAGGATACTGTAGTTAATAAATGCAGATCAGGAGATTTTGACCAAATCAATAAATATTGAGTTTTTTTTTTAAAATAAAAAATTTAGAAAATTAAGATTGGGAGATTGGAGCTCCCACAAGGCTTAGGGATTAGAAACCTCATTTTCCTTAATTTAATGGGGCAAGACATATATATTGCATATGGAATACATAGTTTTAGAGTACACGTAGACATCATAATACTCTTATAATATGCCAGAATTTTTCATTTGACGATGAGGGACTCAATTAATAAGTTTGGTGTGCATAGGCTTTAATTAAAACATTCAATAGTAGAGTTCACATTAGCCTATAGGTTTTCTTCCAATCAAGCATTGAAAATCAAGTCAAAAAGATTTTGGAGAATTTAATAAATGCTGAATTTTTTTTAAAGGAAAAAAAATCAAAAAATTAGAAAATGAGGATTAGGATATTGGAGCTCTCACAAGGTCTATGAGTTAAAAACCCCATTTTGTTTAATATATATTATAGATAGATATAGATATAGATAGATAGATATAGATATGGCACATACCATTTATATGACACAAGGACCGAAGTACCGGGACAACTATTGCAATTTGCCTCATCTAAATTAAAGGGATTTAAAAAGTAAAAAAAAGAAAAAAGAAAAAAAATATAATATTAAAAAATGTTCACTAAAAAAATATAGATTAAAAATTAAAAATTAATTATTGCAAACTTCATACTAAACAAGGTAATGTTTTCTATTAATTTTGAAAATTAAAAAATTATTATTAATTTTTCCTCTATTTTTTTTCTCACCAAAAAAAAAAAAAAAGCTACATTAATTATCTTTTTTTTTTTTTTTTGTGGAGAGGGGTTTTGACCTGCGATTTTTCTAAAATGGGTGTTCTAGACGGAAAGGGTAGAGTTGGTTCAGACAATAAGAAAAAGTGCTTATGCAAGAGGCGCTTTCACTATAAGCAAGAATAGTCGGTTTTGCATAGGGTGCCTTCTTGGATAATAGATTCAATACTAGCATGCATGAAGGGCTTAAGTGTGAGACATATGAGAGGGGCTTTAGTGCGAAAATAGAAGAAATGGTTTATAGAGTGTCTTCTTGCTTCACGACTTCAATACTTGTGAGAGAGGAGTAGGCTCAAGTGCGAGAGAGAAATGAGGGTTTGCAGGAAGTGTCTTCTTGGGTCACGACTTGAGTGTCCATGCACATGAAAATGAGTGATAAGGGTCAGAGTGTGTCTCTTGGGGTCACGGTTTCAGTGCTCCGAAACACAAAACCATAGCATATTAATAAAGAGAAATAATTAGTGATAAAATATATTTGTCTCCTTAAATACAAGAACAGAGAATTTATTATTGGTGACGAAATATTTTTGTCTTCCACAACATAACCTTATGAGACGAAAAATATATTTGTCGCGCAATCAATCAGAATTTATTAGTGACGAAATATTTTTGTCTCCCACAACTTATTCTTCCGAGACAAAAATATATTTGTCGCCCATTTAGTAGAAAGATGGAACAGCATCGTTTGCATGATGGAGTGTTTATTGGTGACGAAATATTTTCATCTTCCATAACTTATCATTCCTAGACAAAAATATATTTGTCGCCTAATAAATGGAAATATGCAATGACATCGTTTAATAGGTAGGGAATTTATTGGTGACGAATTACGTTCGTCGCAAAAAATATATATATATTTTGTGACAAAAAATGTTCGTCTTCAATGAGCTAAAATAATTCGCGCCAACGCAAATAAAATTGGCGCCTGAATTTTGGAGACGAAATTTTTTTTCGTCTCCTATACGTTTGAGAAGAATTAAAACAAACGACAAAATTAATATTTTGTCATCTTTGGGTTAAATTTTAATACGAAAAAAAAAAAAAATTCGTCACCAAATTTTGTCATAATAGCCTAGATTTCTTATATTTTGTTTCCTTGTTTAATTATTATTATTATTATTTTCTTTTTGTGGAGAGGGGTTTACTATGAGAAAGAATAGCAGCTTTGCACAAAATGTCTTCTTGGATAATAATCTTTGCATGCACAAACGGCTTAAATGTGAGAGAGAATAGAGGAGCTTCAGTGCGAAATAGAAGAGATGGTTTATATAGATTGTTTTCTTGAGTCACAGCTTCAATACTTGTGAGAGAGGAGACTTAAGTGCGAGAGAAAAAATGAGGATTTGTAGAGGGTGTCTTTTCGGGTCACGATTTTAGTATTTGTGTGTGTGTGTGAAAGTAAGTGATTAAGGTGAGAGTGCCTCTTAGTTTCTGACGACATTTTAATAAAGAGAAATAATTAGTGATAAAATATTTTTGTCTCAAACTCATATGTTCATTGCCTAATCAACAAAAATACAAAAACAATGTTGTGTGAGGATGGAGAATTTATTGGTGATGAAATATTTTCGTCTCCTTCAACTTAACCTTATGAGACAAAAATATATTCGTCGCGCAATCAATCAAAATGCAACACGACACATGGAGAATTTATTAGTGACGAAATATTTTCGTCTCCCAAAACATATCGTTCCAAGACAAAAATATATTTGTCGCCTAATTAACAGAAAGATAAAATGAGCATGAAGAGTTTATTGGTGACGAAATATTTTCGTCTCCCATAACTTATCATTCCCAAACAAAAAATATATTTGTCACCAAATAAATAAGAAAATGAAATGACATCGTCTTATAAGTTTGGAATTTATTAGTGACGAATTCCTTTTGTCGCAAAAATCTTTAAATTTTGTGACAAAAATGTTCGTCTCTAATGAGCTAAAATAATTGGCGCCAACAAGAAAAAAAATTGGCGCCTCTTTTTTTCTGACGAATTTATTTTTTCATCTCCTATAGTTTTGAGAAGAATTAAAAGAAATGACAAAAGTAATATTTGGTCATGTTTGGGATACGTTCTAAAACGAAAATAAATTTTATCACCAAATTTTAAAAATTAATTATTGAAAACTCCATACTAAACAAGGTAATGTTTTCTATTAATTTTGAAAATTAGAAATTTTTTATTATTTGTTTCTCTGTATTTCTTCTCACAAAAAAAAAAAAAAACTACATTAATTATCTTATTTTTTTATTTTAATTTATTTATTTTTTTGTGGAGAGAGGTTTTGACCTTCGATTTTTCTGAAATGGGTGTTCTAGACGAAAATGGTAGAGTTGGTTCAAACAATGAGAAAAAGTGCTTGTGTGCAAGAGGGGCCTTCACTGTGAGAAAGAATAGTGGGTTTGCATAGGGTGCCTTCTTGGATAATAGCTTCAATGCTGGCATGCATGAAGGGTGAGACAGAAGAGAGGGGCTTTAGCGCGAAATAGAAGAAATGGTTTACAGAGTGTCTTCTTAAGTCACGACTTCAATACTTGTGAGAGAGGAGTAGACTCAAGTGCGAGAGAGAAATGAGGGTTTGTAGAAAGTGTCTTCTTGGGTCACGACTTCAAGGTCCGTGTACATGAAAATGAGTGATAAGTGTCAGAGTGTATCTCTTGGGGTCACAGTTTCAATGCTTCGAAACACAAAACCACGGCATTTTGATAAAGAAAAATGGTTAGTGATAAAATATTTTTGTATCCTTAAATACCAGAACAAAGAATTTATTATTGGTGATGAAATATTTTTGTCTTCCACAACTTAACCTTATGAGACGAAAAATATATTCATCACGCAATCAATTAGAATTTATTACTGACGAAATATTTTCGTCTCCCACAACTTATTCTTCCGAGACAAAAATATATTTGTCGCCTATTTAATAGAAAGATGAAATGACATTGCCTGCATGATGGAGTGTTTATAGGTGACGAAATATTTTCGTCTTCCATAACTTATCCTTCCCAGACAAAAATATATTTGTCGCCTAATAAATGGAAATATGCAACGACATCGTTTAATAGGTATGGAATTTATTGGCGACGAATTACGTTCGTCACAAAAAAAATTATATTTTGTGACAAAAATGTTCGTCTCCAATGAGCTAAAATAATTCGCGCCAATGCAAATGAAATTGGCGCCTCATTTTTGTAGATGAAATTTTGTTTTCGTCTCCTATACTTTTGAGAAAAATTAAAACAAACGACAAAATTAATATTTCGTCATCTTTGGGTTAAATTTTAAGACAAAAAAAAAAAAAATTTCATCACCAAATTTTGTCACAATAGCCTAGATTTCTTGTAGTGACTTGTAAACCCTTGGGGGTATTTATTTGTTTATTTACTTGTTGTTGGATTATTATATTGTTGCATGAAGAACTATTGTATTATGTAATGTAAGTTTGGAGATTTATATTCGGTTTTCCTTGAAAGTGCCATGATTGTTGTATTATCATTTGGGCTAGAAATTTGGGGTGTTACAATATTACAATGCATAACTAAAGGTGCCTTGTGATTTGCATGTTTTAGATACACACATGCTAACTAGGTCTTATTCTCCTTAAAATTTGTTTTTATCTTCACAGTAATGTTGGGACTAAAAAATTCAGACGCAGAAAAATATTAAAACAAACAGTGTATGTTATCTAGATTCATTCTAAGTGATCACATATTGTTTTCATGATATTTTCTTTGGCTGACATTTTAATCTCTAACAATACTAGTATTTTTTTTAATATAAAAAATAACTTTAATATAGTATATAGAGAAAACAAAGACCTAGTGACTATGATAAGCAAGACACTTCAGGTATAGTAGAAACAAAATTCCTCGAACATTCTTGCATGGTAAGCAAAAACTTCAGATCCATCCATTAAAAGTGTTATTTTGATACGTTCCATCGTAATGTTGGTGCTGGGCACATTTGGGCTGCAATCTTATGTAATTTCTTCTTTGTTGACCAATGTTCACATTTGTCTACATCATCGTCAAAACCAAACAATGCAATCAAACTTTCATGAAATTTGTCTCTCATTTTGTTATTTCATAACAATTGCAGATACTTTCCCCCAAGTTTCTAAAATGACCGTTACCTTCCTTGAGTTGCCCTCCATTAAGATGGTATTATTTTTTTGAAGTGTTGTTGGAAGACTTGTATTTTTTTAGTGTTGTGAGGTTGGTTTCTATTTATTGGAATGGATGAAGGGTAAAGTGGGATGTTAAAAAATATTATGCTCACCACATCAATTCCAATCTTCTTAAAGATAGAAAACGAACAGAAAGGGGAATTTAAAACACTATTCGAAAGCAAAGGGTATGATAGTGTCATTTTAGAAACCTAGAGGAAGATATTTGCAATTGTCATAAATTTTAAAGGAGATAAATATAATTTACTTTTTTGTGTCAACAGAAAATTATAAGACAAGAAACTAATAGGTAACAACTCTTGTGAGCTTAATCATAAGGACCCTTACTAGTTAAGGAGTCAGATATAAAAGATTTAGACGGGTTCAATAAAGAGAGAGAGAGAGCGAGAGAGAGAGAGAGAGAGAGAGAGAGAGAGAGAGAGAGAGAGAGAGAGCTCATCTGTAACAACCCTCATTCTTGACTTAGCTATACTTGCATACATTCATGTAAGACCTTGTCTTGATATGTTACAATCTTGTTAATCTTGTTTCGGCATGCTTGTTATGTGTACTTGCTTGATCTTGTTCCTTGCTTGGTGCGTGGCCGAGGTCAGCTCAGTATAGTCCACCTCTGAACCTTTGTACTTAGAACTATTTTGGAGCCACCTGTTGACCTCCATCTACACCTCGGCATGTTTGCCGAGATGTTACTCTTTGGGCCGAGGTGCTTGGAACCAAGGCTGAGATGTTTTGTACTTGTGGTCTTTGCCCTTGGGCAGGTATGACCCAGGCCGAGCGTGGCACAACTTAGTCAAGTGCCGCCCTCCTTAGCCGATGTCTTTGTTACCCCGTTGCCGAAGTTTGACTCTAGCCGATGTCCTTGCTTGCCGAGGTGTCTTGCCATCTAGCTTGTTGAGTACGCTTTGTCAGAGACTTGTCTTATCAATCAGTCACCTTTTGAGCTGAGCCAACCCGGTTGAGCCACGTGTCCGAGCTGTGTGTATAGACAGCCGGCAGGCTTGGAGACAAATCATTTTGCCTCAAATCTTTATCTCTAGAGAGAGAAGCTCTCAAAGAAGAGAGAAGGAGTTTTAGAGTGACAAGTTGATTTTCGATCTTGATCTTTGGCGATCCAACCGTTGGATCTGAGTTTTGAGGTTAGACTCTTGCTCTACTTTGATTGCTCTTATTGGTTATCAAGCTGCATTGCATGATTGTGTTTGTTTTGCATGCCATGCAACGATTTGAAGTCGGTTTTGAAAGAGGAAGTTGATGTTCATGTGTTCTTGAGTAAAGTCTCGTTTTTGATCTGAAAGTTTGGAACAAGAACCATGTTTTTGTGTTTGTTCTTGCATGTTTTCCTTGTACGAGTACCCAGGTCCATGTTTTGAGCTCTTTGCATGGGATCTCAGATTTTGAATGTACTAGTTATGAACTCCAGCATGCATGCTCTTGATGTTCTTGATTATTCTGTCCTTTGCATTCTTCAAAGGGGAAACCCAGGTTTTTCCCGATTTCGTTTTGTATGTGGCCATCAGGTTCACACCTCGGCAAGGAGGTGTGGGACCTCGGCTAGACCTGGGTAGTACCCAGTGTGTTTCCATGAGATGGAAAACAGCGTTTTGACCCTTGTCATGCTTTGCTTTACTTTTGACTTGGATTCGGTGAGAGTGCCGAGATCATTATGTGCATATGAAGCTTGTTTTGAGAATGTGGTTTGCCTTGTGATTGCCAGGACCTTGATCTTTGCTTTGAGCCTACACCTGAAGACCGAGGTGAGTGGTGCTTTTAATAAAGCTATGTTATAATGTTTTGATAAAATCTTGTCTTGCTTTGCTTTGATGAAAGCCTTTGATAAGCATGAATGATTAGCCTATTTTGATGTATCAAGTAATAGCCTTGCTTTGACGTTAAGCGTAAAAGTCCCTCGGCTGGAGGACTATAAACTTTCGCAGCACTACTTGTAAAAGTCCCTTGTACTGGAGGACTATAAACTTTTGCAGTACCAAGCTTGAAAGTCCCTTGTACTGGAGGACTATAAACTTTTGCAAGTACCAAGCTTGAAAGTCCCTTGTGCTGGAGGACTCTAAACTTTCGCAGCATCACCTTGTCACAAAAGGGCTACGGGCCTAAGTGACATTAGTTCTTGTGTTAAAAAGGATACGGTCCTTTCTTGGAAAAGCGAACGTGTTAAAAAGGGCTACGGGCCTAACTAACACAAGTCCCTTGTGCTGGAGGACTTTAAACTTTCGCAGTACCCTTGATAAATCGATTACGGATCGTACAATCCCTTGTTCGCCGATGTTAATAAGCATCCCTTGAGTATGGTAAGACTTGATTGATGAATACGGTTCATCCCTTGACTTGGTATATCTTGGTTTGTATTTCGCCGAAGTTGGTAAGCATCCCTTGAGTTTTGTAAGACTTGTTAGATGAATACGGTTCATCCTTCGTTTTGGTAAAGTTCGATATGTCTTGTTTTGTAAAGACCTCGGCTAATATTTGTATGGTTTGGAATGTTTGTTTTGCCTTGAAGGATTTCGGCTATATTCATGCAAAACCTTTATTTCTTGTACCATTCACTGAGTTGTCAAACTCACCCTCTCTATATATATGTAGGTGATGAGCAGGACGGCGGAGACGCCCTAGTTCTATTTTGCACAGCTTGTTTTGGACTCTTGACATCTCGGCCTGACTTGTTTTACGTCGGCAGTTTTGTGCTTACATCGGCTGTTATGTTTTTATGTCGGCATTTTTGTACTTACGTCGGCAACTCTTGAAAATCATGCTTCTTGGCTTGTAATTGCTGTATTTTGTCCTTGTCGGCCGAGAAGCCTTTTGATCAAGATGTAAACTGTATTTTGTTATATATGAACTTGGATTTGAACCATATTGTATATGTTTTATCATTTGATCTAAGCACAGCTCTTATGGACCACTTGTATTTGATTTATTTGCTTCCGCATTTGTGAGCCCCATACATTATACTCTGATTGTGTTGTTTTGATCGGTTGGCCTTCGGTGATTCACGGAATCACTGGCCATCACGGCACCATCCTACTAGGGGCGGGTTGGGGTCGTGACAGAATGGTATCAGAGCACAAGTTCCTTAGCACACATTATTACACACTTTGAGTCCTAAAGAGCGTAGGGTTCCCTTTAGAAAGATGCTAGGATTGCATCATTGTGCTTGCTATTTGAACAAGGTGTGCATTGTCTTGACATGTCTACTTGCTACTTGCCTATGTGGTTAATTGTTTGTTTGCTTAAAAGTCACATTTTGCCTACTCTAGTATCATGAGGAGAGGTTAGACCTCCACTGGGCCGAGATCAGTTCGAAGACCGAATGGAACCGATTGGAAAAGATTAGTCGAAGGTTTGGCCCGTGAATTGAGGCAGACAAGACAGCAGTTTGCTAGTGCCACTTCGACTCAGGCCGAACAGACAAAACGGTCGAAACGTAGTTCCGCCCCCACCTCCTCCAGTGCCACAGGCTCCTCCACAGCCAGCCTTATATTGGGGATGGCACCATAGCTTTAATCAGGGGAGTTCAAGAAAATGAAGCCGCCGAGATTCTCTGGGGGGATAGAGCCGATGAAGGCCGAGGCATGGGTTTTGGAAATGGAGAAGTTGTTTGAGATCTTCCCTAGCACTGACACTCAGAAGGTAACATTGGCAACGTTCACACTAGATGACGACGCTCGCAGATGGTGGGTGATGGTTCGAGGAAGCAATCCAGACTTAACCTGGACCAGATTTTTGGAGTTGTTCTACAACAAGCATTTTCCCCTTAGTGTTCGAAACCGCAAGGCTACCGAATTCCAGACCTTGACGCAGGGTAACCGGACAGTGGCAGAATACGACCGCACTTTTACTGAATTGGCAAGGTTTGTACCTCACATGGCCAATGATGAATACATGAAGGCTAGAAAGTTCGAGAGTGGACTTCGCGGACCCATTCAAGACCGAGTTAACTTGCACGATCTGCCGACCTACGCCCAAGTGTTGGACAAAGCCATTCTGGCCGAAGCTAACTTGAACAGGTACCAGAGCACGGGAGAGAATCAGCGAAAGAGACAGAACTATGACAGTCGCCGAGCACCGTTGGACGCCAGGAAGAAGACGAACAAGGGCAGTACTGGTTATCCGAAGCAGGAAGGTAATACTAGGCCGACGTGTTCTGATTGTGGGAAGCAACATTTCGGGGTCTGTCGTCGGACGTCTGGAGCCTGTTATGAATGTGGAGAGGATGGGTCATTATGTGAAAGATTGTCCCAAGACAAAGGCTGAAAACAGCAAGAAAGGTGAGAGCACCTCAGACACCGTTCAAAAGGGTAATGTGGGGAAATGACAGATGAGGCAGGGCAGAGTTTTTGCACTAGTACCAGGAGACACTCAGAATGCTGAGGCGGGTGGTGTCAGGTACACTCTCTATTTGCTCTCAAGATGCTTATGTGTTGATTGATTCGGGTTCTACGCATTTGTTTGTATCTACTATATTTGCCGAGAAGATTAATAGAGAACTAGAACCCCTTAATTATGTGTTATCCGTGTCTACTCCGTCTGGGAAATCTATGATTGTTGCATCCATCTATAGAGCATGTACTATTGTGATTGAGAATGTTGAATTGCTAGTTGACTTAATGCCGTTGGACATAGCTTATTTTGATGTTATACTGGGAATGGATTGGTTGGTAGCTAACTACGCATCTATTAATTGTGTCTCGAAAAGTGTCACACTGAGACCCCCAAACCTAGCCGATGTTGTTTTCCAGGGTAAAGGGGTAGTACCCCCACCATACTTGATCTCATCCCTGAAGGCCTATAAGTTAATCCAAAAGGGGTGTAAGGGTTATCTGTGTAGTATACTGAGTGATCAGGATGGGAGTGTCAATTTAGCCGACATTCCAGTCGTTAATGAGTTCCTCGACGTCTTTCCAAACGAATTGCCTGGCCACCTGGTTGATAGAGGAATAGAGTTTACTGTTGATGTCATCTCGGGAACACAGCCGATCTCCAAAACACCGTATAGAATGGCCCCAGCTGAACTTAGGGAATTGAAACTGCAATTACAGGACTTGTTGGATAAGGGATTTATTAGGCCGAGCACTTCACCATGGGGGGCACCCGTTTTATTTGTTAAGAAGAAGGATAGTACACTTCGTCTTTGTGTTGATTACAGAGAGCTTAATAAGGTCACCATCAAGAACAAGTACCCATTACCTAGGATTGATGATTTACTTGATCAGTTGCAAGGAGCACAAGTCTTTTCTAAGATAGACCTTAGGTCGGGCTACCACCAGCTTAAAGTTAAGGCCGAGGATGTTGAGAAGACTGCTTTCCGGACAAGATATGGCCACTACGAGTTTTTAGTAATGCCTTTTGGAGTGACCAATGCCCCTGCTGCGTTTATGGACTTAATGAACAGAGTCTTCAAGCCATACTTAGATGAGTTTGTAGTCGTCTTCATTGATGATATATTAATCTATTCCAAGAGTCAAGCTGAACATGAGAATCATTTGAGACTTGCTTTGCAGATTTTGAGAGACCGGAAATTGTATGCTAAATTTAACAAGTGTGAGTTTTGGCTTTCCACTATCTCATTTCTGGGTCATGTGATTAATGAAGAGGGTATCTCGGTTGATCCTAGCAAAGTGGAAGCCGTGGTAAATTGGCCGAGGCCGACTAATGTGTCCGAAGTTCGAAGTTTTCTGGGTTTGGCAGGTTATTACAGGAAGTTTGTGAAAGATTTCTCAAGGATCGCAGTTCCATTGACGCAATTGACTAAGAAGGGAGCGCCGTATGAATGGACTGAAGATCGGGAGTCAGCTTTCCGAGAACTGAAAACAAGGTTAGTTACAGCACCAGTGCTGGTACTTCCATCAGGTAATGAAGAGTTTCATATCTACAGTGATGCATCGCATAAGGGTTTGGGTTGCGTACTGATGCAAAAGGGTAGAGTCATAGCATATGCGTCCCGTCAGTTGAAACCTCATGAAAAGAACTATCCTACCCATGATTTGGAGTTAGCAGCTGTTGTATTTGCTTTAAAAATTTGGCGTCATTACTTGTATGGAGCTTCTTGTCAGGTTTTCACGGATCATAAGAGTTTGAAGTACCTATTCACTCAGAGAGAATTAAATTTGAGGCAGAGAAGATGGCTTGAACTGTTGAAGGACTACGATATGCAAATTCAATACCACCCAGGAAAAGCTAACAGCGTGGCCGACGCTCTGAGTAGGAAGACAGTTGGAAATTTAGCATGTTTGACTGTGATAGCAGTGGAGCCGACTATTGTGGATGAAGTAAAGACAAGACAAATGGAGGATGAATTCTTCAGAAAGATAGCCGAGGAGATTGTTACAAAGCCGAGATCAGGGTACACTTTTGAGAACCAAGTACTCAAGTTTGAAGGAAGATTGTGTGTGGCCGATGTCCCAGAGCTAAAAAGGAAAATTTTGTTGGAAGCTCATAATTCCAAGTTTGCTGTTCATCCAGGGAACACCAAGATGTACCAAGATATGAAAAATACCTATTGGTGGCCGAACATGAAGAGAGAGATCGCCGAATTCGTGTCCCAATGTTTGCATTGCCAGCAAGTGAAAGCAGAGCACCAAAGACCAGCGGGACTTCTACGACCTTTGCCGATACCTGAGTGGAAATGGGAACACATCTCCATGGATTTTGTGATTGGGTTGCCGAAGACACAGAGAGGTATGGATTCGATTTGGGTTGTTGTTGATAGGTTAACTAAGTCAGCACACTTTTTGCCAGTCAAGACTACCTTCAGCGCCGACCAGCTTGCCTTGTTATATGTGAGCGAGATTGTTAGACTTCATGGAGTGCCGATGTCAATTGTATCAGACAGAGATCTGAAGTTCGTTTCAAGATTTTGGCAGAGTCTACAAAGAGCTTTCGGAGCCGAGTTGAGATTTAGTACATCTTTTCATCCCTAAACGGATGGGCAAACAGAGAGAACAATTCAGACACTTGAGGACATGCTTCGACTTTGTGTATTGGACTTTCAGAGAAGTTGGGGAATGCATTTGCCCTTAGTTGAATTCGCTTACAACAACAGTTATCAGGCTAGCATTGGCATGGCGCCGTATGAGGCTTTGTATGGGAGGAAATGCAGGTCGCCGATATGTTGGACCGAAGTTGGAGACAAAGCTCTACTTGGTCCCGAGTTGATTCAGGAAACGACAGAAAAGATTAAGCTTATCCAACAGAGGATAAAAACTGCCCAGAGCCGACAAAAGAGTTACGCCGACCGGAGAAGAGATGAGTTAGAATTCGAAGTTGGGGATCATGTATTCCTGAAAGTTTCGCCGATGAAAGGAGTTTCCAGATTTGGGAAGAAAGGAAAGTTAGCACCTCGTTACATTGGACCATTTGAAATTCTTGACAAGGTTAACTCCGTTGCATACAGGCTTGCTTTACCACCAGAGTTAAGCCAAGTCCATAATGTGTTTCACGTTTCAATGTTGAGGAAGTATATTCGAGACCCACTGCATGTGATCGATTATTCGGGGATTGAAGTTAATGAGAATTTGGGCTATAAAGAGAAGCCGATGTGTATTATCGACAGACAAGTTCGGCAGTTGAGAAACAAGTCGATACCCATGGTAAAGATTGAATGGAAAGAGCATTACGGCAAGGATGCCACCTGGGAAATGGAAGAGGAAATGAGAATTCGACATCCAGAACTATTCTTGGAACAAGGTAACTTAAGTTTGGGGACCAAACTTCTTTAAGGGGGGTAGGATGTAACAACCCTCATTCTTGACTTAGCTATACTTGCATACATTCATGTAAGACCTTGTCTTGATATGTTATAATCTTGTTAATCTTGTTTCGGCATGCTTGTTATGTGTACTTGCTTGATCTTGTTCCTTGCTTGGTGCGTGGCCGAGGTCAGCTCAGTATAGTCCACCTCTGAACCTTTGTACTTAGAACTATTTTGGAGCCACCTGTTGACCTCCATCTACACCTCGGCATGTTTGCCGAGATGTTACTCTTTGGGCCGAGGTGCTTGGAACCAAGGCCGAGATGTTTTATACTTGTGGTCTTTGCCCTTGGGCAGGTATGACCCAGGCCGAGCGTGGCACAACTTAGTCAAGTGCCGCCCTCCTTAGCCGATGTCTTTGTTACCCCGTTGCCGAAGTTTGACTCTAGCCGATGTCCTTGCTTGCCGAGGTGTCTTGCCATCTAGCTTGTTGAGTACGCTTTGTCAGAGACTTGTCTTATCAATTAGTCACCTTTTGAGCTGAGCCAACCCGGTTGAGCCACGTGTCCGAGCTGTGTGTATAGACAGCCGGCAGGCTTGGAGACAAATCATTTTGCCTCAAATCTTTATCTCTAGAGAGAGAAGCTCTCAAAGAAGAGAGAAGGAGTTTTAGAGTGACAAGTTGATTTTCGATCTTGATCTTTGGCGATCCAACCTTTGGATCTGAGTTTTGAGGTTAGACTCTTGCTCTACTTTGATTGCTCTTATTGGTTATCAAGCTGCATTGCATGATTGTGTTTGTTTTGCATGCCATGCAACGATTTGAAGTCGGTTTTGAAAGAGGAAGTTGATGTTCATGTGTTCTTGAGTAAAGTCTCGTTTTGATCTGAAAGTTTGGAACAAGAACCATGTTTTTGTGTTTGTTCTTGCATGTTTTCCTTGTACGAGTACCCAGGTCCATGTTTTGAGCTCTTTGCATGGGATCTCAGATTTTGAATGTACTAGTTATGAACTCCAGCATGCATGCTCTTGATGTTCTTGATTATTCTGTCCTTTGCATTCTTCAAAGGGAAACCCAGGTTTTTCCCGATTTCGTTTTGTATGTGGCCATCAGGTTCACACCTCGGCAAGGAGGTGTGGGACCTCGGCTAGACCTGGGTAGTACCCAGTGTGTTTCCATGAGATGGAAAACAGCGTTTTGACCCTTGTCATGCTTTGCTTTACTTTTGACTTGGATTCGGTGAGAGTGCCGAGATCATTATGTGCATATGAAGCTTGTTTTGAGAATGTGGTTTGCCTTGTGATTGCCAGGACCTTGATCTTTGCTTTGAGCCTACACCTGAAGACCGAGGTGAGTGGTGCTTTTAATAAAGCTATGTTATAATGTTTTGATAAAATCTTGTCTTGCTTTGCTTTGATGAAAGCCTTTGATAAGCATGAATGATTAGCCTATTTTGATGTATCAAGTAATAGCCTTGCTTTGACGTTAAGCGTAAAAGTCCCTCGGCTGGAGGACTATAAACTTTCGCAGCACTACTTGTAAAAGTCCCTTGTACTGGAGGACTATAAACTTTTGCAGTACCAAGCTTGAAAGTCCCTTGTACTGGAGGACTATAAACTTTTGCAGTACCAAGCTTGAAAGTCCCTTGTGCTGGAGGACTCTAAACTTTCGCAGCATCACCTTGTCAAAAAGGGCTACGGGCCTAAGTGACATTAGTTCTTGTGTTAAAAAGGATACGGTCCTTTCTTGGAAAAGCGAACGTGTTAAAAAGGGCTACGGGCCTAACTAACACAAGTCCCTTGTGCTGGAGGACTTTAAACTTTCGCAGTACCCTTGATAAATCGATTACGGATCGTACAATCCCTTGTTCGCCGATGTTAATAAGCATCCCTTGAGTATGGTAAGACTTGATTGATGAATACGGTTCATCCCTTGACTTGGTATATCTTGGTTTGTATTTCGCCGAAGTTGGTAAGCATCCCTTGAGTTTTGTAAGACTTGTTAGATGAATACGGTTCATCCTTCGTTTTGGTAAAGTTCGATATGTCTTGTTTTGTAAAGACCTCGGCTAATATTTGTATGGTTTGGAATGTTTGTTTTGCCTTGAAGGATTTCGGCTATATTCATGCAAAACCTTTATTTCTTGTACCATTCACTGAGTTGTCAAACTCACCCTCTCTATATATATGTAGGTGATGAGCAGGACGGCGGAGACGCCTAGTTCTATTTTGCACAGCTTGTTTTGGACTCTTGACATCTCGGCCTGACTTGTTTTACGTCGGCAGTTTTGTGCTTACATCGGCTGTTATGTTTTTATGTCGGCATTTTTGTACTTACGTCGGCAACTCTTGAAAATCATGCTTCTTGGCTTGTAATTGCTGTATTTTGTCCTTGTCGGCCGAGAAGCCTTTTGATCAAGATGTAAACTGTATTTTGTTATATATGAACTTGGATTTGAACCATATTGTATATGTTTTATCATTTGATCTAAGCACAGCTCTTATGGACCACTTGTATTTGATTTATTTGCTTCCGCATTTGTGAGCCCCATACATTATACTCTGATTGTGTTGTTTTGATCGGTTGGCCTTCGGTGATTCACGGAATCACTGGCCATCACGGCACCATCCTACTAGGGGCGGGTTGGGGTCGTGACATCATCCTTGAAAGTTTGCAAGGAAATTCAAGAACTAGGCGGGTTAGCTCAAGATTTAGCTTTGGTTGGAAGAATTGAAGTTTTTGGTGAGTAATCAAACTCCAAAATTATGAGTTCAAGATCATAATTATGTGAATCCAAAAATAAAATGAAGCTAAGAATGAAATTTGAGTTGAATATGATGAAATTGAAGATTGTGTAGACATGCATGTGAGCATCCACCATGATTATGTACATTTGAGCTTCTAGCATGTTAAATATGTAGAATTAGTAGTTAATCTAGACATGCATCCTTGAATTATAGGACTATGAAATTCGGTTGCATGATTTTGAAGCTATAGAGCTCAAATCCATGTTTTGATGATGATAGAAAGGAGTTTAAGTTTGAATTCATGCTTGCATGGAAATATAGAATGATGATTTGCCAAATTCATGAAGTTTTATGAAGTTTATGTATGAGACATGTAATTCTTCAAGTATTAATGTTCAAGTATATGTTTTTGAAGTTTTTGGGTAAGTTATGCATGACTTTGGCCCCTGGAAATGAGTTTTGAGCTTCAAACAAAGTTCTAGGATTTCCAGAAGTTTTGAAGGGATTTGCACAATGGCTTAAGCAACAGACTTTACGCTCGAGCGAACCTTGTTTTGCAAGACTCCTCACTCGAGCGTCAGGAATCTCGCTCGAGCGTAAAATTCATGCAACCAGTACTTTATAGAGATTTGCAGGTCGCTCGAGCGACCAAAGCTACGCTTGAGCAAAGAGCCCTATTTCAGAAATTTTGAAAAGTTGTTTTGTGTTTTCCATTCTCTTTCATTCCCAAGCACTCTTAGGCATGCATTGAGCATTGCAAATGACCTAAAAGGGTAAGAAAGAGGCCTAAGAGAAATAAATAAATTAAGAACGGATTGAATTGCTTGTGGCCCAATATGTTATGAATTGTATAGGGTCAAGAGCATGGGCAAATCCATCGGCAGAACACTGTGAGTAATATCTTAATGAGGATAGTTTGAAGTATGCTACTTTCCAAATGCTTACTCCTATATAAGTTTCATAGATTTGTTAATTTGAATTGTGAATGAATATTTGTTATGCTAATGAATGAATTGGGTCCGAGGCCGTTTGACCTGAATGAATTGGGCCCAAGGCCGTTTGACATGAATGGATTAGGCTTGAAGCCATTTGACATGAATGAATTGGGCCCAAGGTCATTTAACATGAATAGATTGGGCTCGAGGTCATTTGACATGAATGAATTGGGCCCGAGGCTGTCTGACACGAATAAGTTGGGCCCGAGGCCGTTTGATACGAATGATTGGGCCAAAGGCCGTTTGACATGAATGAATTAGGCCCAAGGCCATTTGACGTGAATGAATTGGGCCCGAGGCCGTTTGATATGATAGGCCAGAGGCCATTTAATATATTTGGGCCTGAGGTCGTTCGATGTACTAGATATGAATATGAATAGGCAAAAGGCCGTTTGATATGTCCATTATGAATTTCATTCATGTAGCTCTTTGTTTCAATATTATTCACTGGGCTTTCACTCACTCTCATTTAAATGTATGTAGGCGAGCAAAGAGATGTCCAAACCCAACCTCAATGAAGAATGTAAGAGGAAGTCAAGTTTTGTGGAGTCAGCCTGAACGTCTCACGCACGTGACTTTGTTTTTGTTCTTTTATTTACTCTTTTGCTATCTTGGTGGATACATTGGATCACCCATGTACATAAACTTTTGTTTGGCTGACTACTATTTGAAGTTCCCGGATGAACAAGATCTTAATTCTACCGATATATGTGGGTTATTATGAAATGCTTTTGGAATAATTTTATTATGCCATGTAAGCACAGCTCATTAGACAAAATTTTTAAGTCTGCTTCCATTTTGGTCCCTTATTTTTATTAATATATGTCTAATCAGGTTTGAGGTTGTAGGTAATCTGTCACGACCCCAACCCGCCCCTAGTAGGATGGTGCCGTGATGGCCAGTAACCCGTGGTTACCGAAGGCCATCTTACAAAGAAAACAAGGACAATCAGAGTATAATGTACGGGGCTTACAAATGTGGAAGCAATAAATCAAATACAAGTGGTCCATAAGAGCTTGTGCGTAGATCAAATGAGACAAAACATACCATATGGTTTACATTCGGTCCAAAAATAACAAAATACAAATTTACAACTTGATCAAAAGGCTTCTCGGCCGACAAGGACAAAATACAGCAATTACAAGCCAAGAAGCATGATTTTCAAGAGTTGCCGACGTAAATACAAAAATGCCGACATAAAGACAAAACAGCCGATGGAAGCACAAAACTGCCGACGTAAAACAAGTCAGGCCGAGATGCCAAGAGTCCAAAACAAGCTTCGCAAAATAGAACTAGGCGTCTCCGCCGTCCTGTTCATCACCTACATATATATAGAGAGGGTGAGTTTGACGACTCAGTGAATGGTACAAGTAATAAAGGTTTTGCATGAATATAGCCGAAATCCTTCAAGGCAAAACAAACATTCCAAACCATACGAATATTAGCCGAGGTCTTTACAAAACAAGACATATCGAACTTTACCAAAACGAGGGATGAACCGTATTCATCTAACAGGTCTTACAAAACTCAAGGGATGCTTACCAACATCGGCGAAATACAAACCAAGATTTACCAAGTCAAGGGATGAACCGTATTCATCAATCAAGTCTTACCATACTCAAGGGATGCTTATTAACATCGGCGAACAAGGGACTGTACGATCCGTAATCGATTTATCAAGGGTACTGCGAAAGTTTAAAGTCCTCCAGCACAAGGGACTTGTGTTACTTAGGCCCGTAGCCCTTTTTAACACGTTGGCTTTTCCAAGAAAGGACCGTATCCTTTTTAACACAAGAACTAATGTCACTTAGGCCCGTAGCCCTTTTTGACAAGGTGGTGCTGCGAAAGTTTATAGTCCTTCAGCCAGGGACTTTTACAAGTAGTGCTACGAAAGTTTATAGTCCTCCAGCCAGGGACTTTTACAAGTAGTGCTGCGAAAGTTTATAGTCCTCCAGCCAGGGACTTTTACACTTAACATCAAAGCAAGGCTATTACTTGATACATCGAAATAGGCTAATCATTCATGCTTATCAAAGACTTTCATCAAAACAAAGCAAGACAAAATTTTATGAAAACGATATAACATAGCTTTATTAAAAGCACCACTCACCTAGATCTTCACGGTGAGGCTCACAGCAAGGATCAAGGTCCTCAAAACTCGAATCCAATGGTTCGATCCTTGAAGATCAAGCTCGGAACTCTACTCTCTCTCTAAAACTCTTCCTTCTCCCTTGAGAGCTTCTCTCTCTAAAGACAAAGATTTGAGACAAAATGATTGTCTCTAAGTCTGACTGCTGCCTTAAGCTTCAGCTCGGACACGTGGCGTCACCGGGTTGGCTTAACTCAAAAGGTGACTGATTGATAAGACAAGTCTCTGACAAAGCGTACTCAACAAGCTAGATGGCAAGACACCTCGGCAAGAAAGGACATCGGCTAGAGTCAAAACTTCGGCAACGGGGTAACAAGGACATCGGCTAAGGAGGACGGCATTTGACTAAGCTGTGCCACACCTTGGCCTGGGTGTGCCACATCTCGGTCTAGGCCAAACCTGCCCGAGGACAAGGATCACTAGTACAAAACATCTCGGCCTTGGTTCCAAACACCTCGGCCCAAAGAGTAACATCTCGGCAAAAATGCCGAGGTGGAGATGGAGGTCAACAGATGGCTCCAAAATAGTTCTAAGTACAAAGGTTCAAAGGTGGACTAGACTGAGCTGACCTCGGCCACACCAAGCAAGGAACAAGATCAAGCAAGAAATCAAAGCAAGGCAATCTTAACAAATCAAGAAAGGCAAAACTATCGAAACAGTATAACAAGACAAGATCATATAAAATGTATGCCAAGAATGGCTAAGTCAAATGAGGGTTGTTACATAATCTCTTTATTACTGGCCGGTTATGACCTTAATCCATAGGGGCGGGTTCCGGTCATGACAGTTACACATGTGAATTTCCGTCATATCGCTATAGCGGCTATAATGGGTGGCGGTAACCACCATAACCGTTACGTAACGGTTGCGGCCGCTTTTTAAAACCTTGGATCATTAGAACCTACACGGAGGGAGCGAATGACAACTTTAAGACAACGCCGAATCACACAGGCTATTTTCTAAATCTTCTTCTTTAGTATTTTGATATATATATATATAATTTTTTGAAACTGTATGAAAACTATTTTCAGAATCTGTTTTATTCAATATATTATTCTATACAATTGTTTTAGAGTAATTATTATTCAATTCCCACAACACCAGCTTTATTCCAATGCAATCCCCAGTATGCTGGTCTCATGATTCTTCAGAGTTTATACGCAGTGGCTTGGCTTCCCTATATGGGATCCTCGTAAAAACCCTCGGGATTGAACCCACCATATGCCAATTATAACCCCTATATACCCTTTCATGAATTCTAGCTACAATGTTTCTAAAAGTACTCCGTGCATTATAATGGACCTATTTCATCATGGCAACAGTATCTGTTTGGTAAGGGACATAGAAGGTAATTTCTTATTTTCTCTGTCATTTCTGACTCCATATGACTAATGGTGTGCATGCCTTTCTGTTGTTTTTAAGGAGATTGAGCTAAACAAAGCCTAGTGGAGTGCTTTGTTTGATCCTTATCTATTTTTCGAGGCATACAAAAACTATTTGTAGATTGACATAATTGCGGCAGATGTCGATGATTTGCTAGCTTGGAAAGGCTGGGTGGAATCTCGGCTTAGGCAACTTACTCTGAAGGTAAGTTTCATTCTTCTTTTTTGGTACCAAAATTCGTCGATGATTATTGATCATATCGACTTGATCATGATAGTTTTCCTTTCTAATCTTTGCGTTCTATGTCGCATTGCAGATAGAACGGGACACATATGGCATGTTGCAGTGCCATCCTTATCCAAATGAATATGTAGACACATCTAAATCGTGCCCCCCATTGTGCATTTTTCATGGACTTGTAGAGGAAACATGGGGTAAAAGTTGAAGAAGGCCAGCAATTTGATATAAATGTGTTAGATATATATTATTATTTTATACTTATCTATCTGTATTGTAGATGTATCTCATCTCCTTTTCTATACTTATCTTTGGTGTATCTCTATCTCCTTGTCTATGCTTATCTAGGTTTCTTCTGAGCCTATATATACAGTCTTCTTGTATTTCATGATTTAATTCAATATAGAGTTTCTCTTTTCTCCTCTCTCTCTACTTTTATAACACGGTATCGGAGCTTGGGGTTTTCTCTTAGCCCTATCTTTTTCTTCATTACATTTTTTTCTGTCTGGCAGCTTGATTCTGTCTCACGTTGGTTTCTGCGTATCTAGTCCATCCCTGATTCAACGTTTGGACTATACCATCATTTTCGTCTCTTCAAGACGAAGCCAACGCTGCGCACTGCCCAAACATCGGTCACACGCTGTGACGCTTTTTACGCGCCCCGCGCGCCATGTTGCTCCCGTCACGCGCTATCTTGCGCTGCGGCCTCACCTGCTAATCTGAATCGCGTGTTCTGCCGTCATCGTTAACGTCAGCCCTAGCCTTCCGTACGTCGCTGCCCCTGCTTGCTAACATGCGCCGCGCGCACCTCTGCTAAGGTGTGCCACATGTTTTATGGCAGCACTACCCCCTGCTTATTAACGTGCATTGCGCACACCTCTACTAATTTGCACCGCGCATTTTGTGACGTCATCTCCCTTTGTTGTGACATCAGCCCTAATTTTGGTTGACCAACTCAGTCCACCCACTTTGACCAATCGATTCACTACCTTTCTGGTCATTTTTTTTGGCTCTATCAGACCTTATCCTAACTATTTTCGGCCTCCTGAATTTGCTGGTGTGTTCTGTTTTGGTAAAATCAAACTCTATACAACCTCTTCTTCTCTTTTTTTGCCTCCTTTGAGCATCATGGATCATTCTGACAACATCCATTCAATCTCCGTTACACTTGATGGGTCCAACTATGTTCTTTGGGCCCAAGCTCTCTCTGAATTCATCAAAGGGAAGCTACTTTGGTGTCTTATCACTGGTGCACTTTCTAAACCCATCCAGGAAGCAATAGAGACTGGATCTGCTTTCAATGAACATCTAGATGAATGGGAAAGGAAGAACTACCAGATTATCACATGGTTTTGGGCCATTTTTGTTCCTTTCATCAACCTTCAGTTTGGATGTTTTAAGGATGATGATTCCCTTGCCTTTCTTGCCAAAGCAATTTGGGATTTCTTAAAGGAACGTTATCAGACCATTGGACATGTTCATCAATATCAACTATTGCAAACTCTTCATCACATGCACCAAGCACCCGGTCAATCTCTTAATGACTTCTTATCTCAGATGTGGTCTATTTGGGACCAGCTTGCTCTTTCTGAACTTCCATGGGCCCACTCTGAGGATGCACAACTATTTATTACTTATCAGAATCATCAGTGACTATTACAATTTCTTATGGCTTTTCATAGCACTTTTGAGCCCGTGCGTGATTCTTTGCTCCATCGTTTGCCCTTGTCCACTTTAGAGCAAGCCATTACTGAGCTCCTCTTAGAGGAGACTCGTTTTGGGATTCTCAAATCTCAAAACATGGATTCTGTTCTTGACGCCATCATCTCATAGTTCCTCATCTTCACAGCCAATCATATGCAGTTATTGTTGCAACCGAGGCTTGCCAGCCAATCATTCTCTTGTTCATTGCCAGGTTCGTGAATGCTTAACTTGTCACAAGACTACTCTAGACCATCTCCAAAGCAATTGTCCTGGAGCTCCCTCCACTACTTCATCCAAGAAAGGGGCTTCTCGTTTTGGGTATCAGTCCAAATCTGGCCACGGTTCTCATTCTGCTGAGCGTTCCTCTACTCCTTTTTTCTCTATGCATAATGTTGAGTCCATCATCCACCAGGTGCTTGCCAAATCTGGTACTCCTCCCTCTACTGCTCTTTCAATAACCTCATATAACTCTTAATGGTATTTTGATTTCGCATGCTGTAATTAT
The DNA here is from genome assembly GCA_036172215.1 of Camellia granthamiana. Lineage (NCBI taxonomy): Eukaryota > Viridiplantae > Streptophyta > Magnoliopsida > Ericales > Theaceae > Camellia > Camellia granthamiana. The sequence continues at coordinate 33,801,341 of CM069915.1, read as the reverse complement.
ATGACTTTTGGCTCCACTATGCTTTCTTCTTTATCATCATCATCTTCTATTCCCACTATACACACTACTGATGGTTCTCATATGCTTGTTAGTCACATTGGCCAAATCTCTACTTCCACTGTGTCTTTTTTTGATGCTTATCATATTCTTGCTCTTCAATTGAACCTTATCTCTATTGGTCAGTTATGTAAACTTAGTCTAACTATTACTTTTTCTGCTAATGGTTGTTTGGTGTAGGACCCTCGACGAGACAGATCCTTGGGATAGGCTGTAAGCATGGACGTCTGTTCGTGCTTATCCATCTTCGCAGTCTACACAAATCATCTACTGCTATTGCTACATCTACTATGTCTTCTTTTCATCTTTGGTATTGTCACTTAGGACATGTCTCTTTTAGTCGTTTGAAAACTTTAGTTTCTAGTGGTCAGTTAGGTCGTGTCCGTCTTGAAGATATTGATTGTTTATCTTGTCAAATTGTTAAACAACATGTCTTACCTTTTAACAACAGTAATTCTATTTCTACTGTTCTTTTTGATCTTGTGCATTCAGATATTTTGGGACCTTCCCCCACACCGACCATGGGGGGTCCAAATATTTTGCGTTTTTTGTTGATGATTTTTCTCGCTATACTTGCCTTTTTCTTCTCAAAAATCGCTATGAACTTAAACAGATTTACTATGATTTCTCTACCATGGTACGCACTCAGTTTCTCGTACTATTAAGCTTTTTCGTTTTGATAATGCTAAGGAGTACTTTGATTCTGATTTTCTTTCTTTTCTTTGGGCTTATGGTACCCTATCTCATCGATCTTGTGTAGGCACCTCCCAACAAAATGGACAAGTCGAAAGAAAGCACCGTCATATTCTAGACACTACCTGAGGCTCTTCTCATCTCTTCTTCTTGTCTTGAAAAATTCTGGGGGGAAGCTGCCCTCACTACCATCAATTGTGTACCTACACCTGTAATAGCTAACACTTCTCCTTACGAGCGCTTGTATGGTTCTCCTCTTGACTATACCACTCTTAAAGTTTTTGGTTCTGCTTGTTTTGTTCTACTTCAGCCTCATGAACACATTAAACTAGAACCTTGTTCTCGTCTTTGTTGTTTTATGGGGTATGGTACAGAACATAAAGGGTATCGTTGTTAGGATCCTATCTCGAAGCATCTTCGTATTTCCCGTCATGTGGTCTTTTGGAAACACAAAATGTTCTTCACTTTTCCAAGTTTCACCTACCACAGTCCACCCACTCACCAGTCTTTACTAATATTTCTATAGACTTGTTTTTTGATGAATTTGATGCAAATTCTGGCCCCATGCTTCCATAGGTGCCTAAGCCTATCGTCTATCCTAAGGATCTTGTGTCTGCTGATGGCGCTACGCCTTCTCCAGCTCCTGTGGAGGTTCCTCCTCCACCTGAGTGTCATTCTATTCGGGTAAGGCAACCTTATGTTCTTCTCCGTGATTATATTGTTGGTTCCACTGCCTTTTGCTTTCATGAACCTACTTCTTATCGAGAAGCTTCTTCTAACCCTCTTTGGCAATAAGCCATGGCTAATGAACTGCAGGATTTTGATCAAACTCATACCTAGGATGTCGTTGATCTTCATCTTGGATAGTGTATTGTTAATTGCAAATGGGTTTACAAGATCAAAACTCATTATGATGGTTCCTTTCAGCATTACAAAGCTCACCTTGTTGCCTGGGGATTTACTCAAGAATATGGGATTGACTATGAGGAAACATTTGCTCTTGTTTCCCGTCTTACTTTAGTTCACAGCTTACTTGCCATTGCTCTGGCTCGCCACTGGAGTCTTTATTAGATGGATGTCAAGAATGCATTTCTCAATGGTGATCTCACTGAGGAAGTTTATATGCAACCACCTCCTGGTTCTTCTATTCCATCAAACAAAGTTTGCAAACTCCGCCGTGCTTTGTATGTTTCGAAACAAGCTCTGCGTGCCTGGTTTGCCAAGTTTAGCTTTACCATTCGTGACTTTGGTTTTTCTTCCAGTGCCCATGATTTTGCCTTGTTTATATATAAGACGGAGCATGGTACTGTTCTCCTTCTCCTATATGTAGATGATATGATTATCACTGAAGATGACACAGTGGATATTTCTAGTCTCAAACAGTTTCTCAATCGCCAGTTTGAGATGAAAGATATGGGTTCGCTTAGTTACTTTCTTGGCTTGGAAATTTCCCAAGATTCCTTTGGTTATTTTCTTACCTAGGCCAAGTATACTTCTGATCTCTTGGCTCGTGCTAACCTTACCGATTGCAAGACTGCCACTACTCTAGTTGATCCTCAGACTCGTCTTACACCCCTTGATGGTCCCCTATTGTCTGATGCAACTTTATATCGTCAACTAATTGGCAATCTTGTCTATCTCACGGCTTCTCGTTCAGATATTGCTTATGCTATTCAAATCGTGAATCAATTTATGGCTGCTCCTCACTCTCCACACTATGATGCTCTATTCGTATTTTGCGCTATCTCAAAGGAACTCTATTTCATGGTCTTCACTACTTCCCTCACTCTTCTCTACAGTTGCATGCATTTTCTGATGCTGATTGGGCAAGGAATCATACTGACCGTCATTCCACTACTAGGTTCTGCTTCTTCTTTGGCAACTCTCTCATTTCTTGGTGTAGCAAGAAGCAAACCCTTGTTGCTTCTCTAGAGTCGAGGCTGAGTATCGTGCTCTTGCTAACACTACTTAGGAGCTTGTGTGGCTTTGTTGGCTTTTTTCTAACATGGGTGTTTCTTATTTTGCTGCCACCAATCTTTATTGTGAAAATCAGAGTGCTATTCAGATTGCACATAACAATGTCTTCCATGATCGCACCAAGCATATTGAGATGGATTGCCACTTTATACGACAGCATGTTACTAGTGGCCATGTTCGTCTTCTCTTTGTTACCTTTGCTGATTAGACCGCTGACCTCTTCACCAAAGCTCATCTTCCAGGATGCTTCTCTGCTCTCCTCTCCAAGCTCAAGTTGATATCTGACTTACCACCTTGAGCTTGAGGGGGGGGTGTTAGATATATATTATTATTTTATACTTATTTATCTGTATTGTAGATGTATCTTATCTCTTTTTCTATACTTATCTAGGTTTCTTCTCAACCTATGTATACAGGCTTCTTGTATTTCATTATTTAATTCAATATAGAGCTTATCTTTTCTCTTCTCTCTCTACTTTCAGAACAACATGGAACAGTTGATGAGTTTACGCAAGATGTAAACATGCACATGTTTTGGAAATCGAGGATGGATATTTATGTTTCTTATGTTCATAGGAAGCAAACTTCCAGTTATGTATTTCCAGATGGGTATAAATGATCTCGACTATCGAGGCATGCAAACTAGCAATCTGAAAGAACTTTTGAAGAAGATGTCGAAGGCTGCTGATCTCACTCTGTCGAAAAGCAACTCAAGAGGAAAAGAGATTCCGAAATGGTAAATTCAAAGATAGATAAACCAGAGAAATGGGTTTCTATTAGCCCGCTGAGGCCATGGTCTATTTCTCCAGAAAGTTATACAAGTAGGTCTTGTGTAACATCTCAAGCCAGCTACTATGGGGAGGTTAAATTAGAGCCTTTAGTAGCTGGGGATGCAGACCGTAATCCCAAAGTAAGGCCATAGACTGTTGTTGATTATTCTGAGACTGGATATACTAAGAGAATGCTGAATCGGAAAGAAGGTGCTGATGATGATAATGGAGAGCTAGTGAAACCATGTAAGCACTTTGCACGGGCAGAAAATGATAAAAGTGCACTGGGATAGAATTTTTGCGTTCAAAACCTCAATTGCAAGGTGAGTTCCCCCATTTCATGATTTTGGGTTAGTAATTAGGTTTAAGAATACTGGAAGTTGTGAAGATTGTGAGAGTTGGGTCCTTGTAGGGTAATGAGTGCTTAAATGGGAGCAGATTATTTGAAAAAAGCGTGGCAGAAACATTAGAGGTTGTGAATCTAAAGCGTATGATTTTCTCTTCCCCTAGTTTAATTCATTTTTTGCATTCTTTTAACATGTATCATTGTCGAGCTGTTAGCAAGCTCGGTTTGGCTGAGCTCAATTAGTAAGGGCTCAGCTTGGTTTGTTAAGTAAATAAACGAGCTTCAGTTAGAGACTTTTAAGCTCATTTAATAATGAGCTGAACTTGAGCTCAAATAAGCTCGACTTGTTTATTTTTTGTTTAAATAATAGGATAAATATATTATTTATATATCAAATAATATATCTATATTATTTATGTATTTAAATAATAATAATAATAAATTCATTATCGAGCTTTGAGCCAAGCTTGAGCTTGATTAGTAACGAGCCAAGCTGAGCTCCAGCCCTTCCAAGCTCAGCTCGTTTGCTGCCCTATTGTTTATGCACCATTTTTTCTTGTGCCTCTCTTGCTTCATGGTAAGGTCATGTAACAGGACAAGATGTCTCTGTACAATTTTGTTTCAAAAAATTTCAGAAAAGGGATACAAATTTTTATGTCAAGCCTTTATGCGTGAGTTGCAAATAGAAGATTAGGATAAATAGTCAGTTTGTCCCTCCCATGCAAGAGGATCAAACCTTGAAGGATATCAGACGATGCTGGAGTGTTGTCTGATTCACTCTTCTCTTTCAGACACTAATTTTTTCCCCTTCCTACTTATTAGATTTTTTTTCATAATCATCATTTGATCATCCTAAATTTTTGCACAGACAATCTTCTAACTCGTGTACGTGTGGCGGTTGATCTTGCACCACAGCATGTGCTACATCTCCAGTTATTGTGCTTAAGAACCTAATTCAAGTTCTTTATCCGAGGCATGGATACTGTTAATGTGTATTATACTATACTTATCTATTTGTATCTCTATCCCTATCTTGTATCTCTATCTCTATCTCCTTGTATCTATATCTTCTTTTATACTTATCTAGGTTTCTTTTCAGCCTATATATACAGGCTTCTCCTATTGTATGCATTCATTCAATTCAATAATATAGATACTTAATTTTCCCTTTCTTTTAGCCATTCTAACATGGTATCAGAGCGTAGGTCTTGAATCCTAGCTCCTTTTTTCTTGTGCTTATTGCCTGTACACAGTGGCATTATAACATCTCTCTTCTTTTTCATCAATACACTATTCTTTGTTCCACAACACTGTCTTGTCACTGCTTCGTCATCATTTTTTGACCAAAATTTTATAAATTTTTTACCACCGTGCTCGGAATTGTTCCTTGGTTCCAACGCCACCAAGCCCATCGCCATACACCTCTACACGCACTCTCACGAGCCAATTTCGTAGTCGGCGCGTCCAACCTTCCTCCGCCACTCTCCCACGCGCCAACATGCGTCTTTCCTGCTACTGCATACGTCGTTTCTACTACCGTGCACTGGCGTGTGCCATCTTGCTACCGTGCACTTGCGTGCGCCGTTCCTGCTACTGTGCACCCGTGTATGCCATTTCTGCTACTGTGCGCCGTGCATGCCTCTGTCACTATTGTGCGTTGTGCACCTCTTTTGCTAACGTGTGCTGTGCACGCTAACGTCATCCACTGGTTGCTGATGTCATCTTTGGCCTATTTGTTATCTACAAGTCCATTTTTTTGGCTATTTTTGGGCCAACCCAGTTGCTCTCTAGCTATTTTCAATGTTCCAAATTCATTGGGACACTCTATTTCACTCAGTTCTACTCCGACACTACTGGGCCCTTTTTGTGACTCAAATCATTCAGATAGTTCTCCTCTCTACAGTGGCTCTTCTGGATCCTTTGTTAGTCGACATGACTCTTTGATTTAGTTTGTCTCTGCTGCTATTGCACCTACCTCCTCGTCCACTCACACTGTTCATGATATTGAAGCTATTCTGCAAAATGTTCTTTTCACTTCTGGTACATCTTCTACTGTTATCTCAGTCACCCCAGGTACCCCTTCATGGTATTTTGATTCGGCTTGTTTCAACCATATGACCTCTGACCCTACACTGTTTTCTTCTACTACATGTCCTTCTAATTTACCTGGCATTCATACGGCTGATGGTTCTCAAATGCACGTTAGTCATGTAGGCCATATTTCTACCTCTAATGTCTCTCTCTCTCACACTTATTTGATCCCTAATCTTACACTTAATCTTATCTCTATTGGTCAACTTTGTGATCTTGGCCTCACTGTTCTATTTTCTCCAACTAGTTGTGTTATGCATGATCCAAAGACAGGAAAAACCCTTGGGATAGGTCGTCGACATGGATATCTATACGAGCTCATCTACCTTCGCATTCCCTCCTCCAGTCCTTCCAATGTTGAGACTGTTGCTTTTGGTACTATTAGTTCCCCTCTTGCTTTATGGCATTCTCAGTTAGGTCATGTATCTTTTGGTCGTTTACGCTCTCTAGTTTCAAGTGGTCAGTTAGGTGATGTTCCAAATGATAAAGTAGGCTGTCTATCTTGTCAACTTGCAAAACAACCTGCCTTGCCATTTGCTACTAGTACCTCTATGTCTTATGCACCTTTTGATCTCATATACTCTGATGTTTAGGGTTCTTCACCTAATACCACTATGGGGGGATCTAAATATTTTGTTATATTTGTAGATGATTTCACTTGTTTTACCTAGTTATTTCTTATGAAATCTCGCTTTGAGTTACACAAAATATACTATGATTTTTCTCACATGGTCAAAACTTAGTTTTCTTCCACCATCAAAATTTTTCGTGCTGATAATGCTCAGGAATACAAAGAAACTTATTTTTTAAAATTCCTTTGTCTTAATGGTACGCTTTCTCATTATTCTTGTCCTGGTACCTCCCAACAAAATGGTCATGCTAAGCGTAAACATCGCTATATCCTAGACAACGTTCATGCTCTTTTAATCTCTTCTTCTTGTCCTGAATGTTTTTGGAGAGAAGCTGCTCTCACAGCAGTCTATACTATCAACCTTGTTCCTTTCCTACCATCAACAATCAAACCCCATAAGAATGTCTGTATGGCACACCTCCTGCCTATACTGGTCTTTGCGTGTTTGGATGTGTCTGTTTTGTTCTTCTTCAACCACATGAGCGTACCAAATTAGAGCCTCGTGCCCGTTTGTGTTGCTTCTTGGGGTATGGGATTGAACATAAAGGTTATCGTTGTTGGGATCCTCTTTCTCGTCATCTTCGTATCTCTTGTCATGTAGTATTTTGGGAACACAAAATGTTCTCCTCTACACCATTCTTTATAGATCCCTATTTTTTGTTTGATGAGCTTGATACAAACACTTTGACTTCGGCCCATCCTGAGGATTCTACTCTGCCTCCGGGTCCTACTGCTCCATTCCCTAATTCTGAGCCAGCTTTTGTACTTGCTCCTGTTCCACCTCCTAGTCCTGTTATCATTCCCTCTCCCAGTGAGCCTCATATATCCCTTGATTCCACTACATCATCTTCTGCACCAGAGGTACCTCTTCGTCATTCTACTTGGATAACACAACCTTCTGTACTTCTTCATGATTTCATTGTCGGTTCCACTATTTTTTTTCTTCTCATGAACTTACTTCCTATAGAGAGGCTTGGTCTAACCCTCATTGGCAGCAAGCTATGAGTGATGAACTGCAGTCTTTAGATAAAACTCATACCTGGGATGTAGTTGACCTTCCGCTTAGCAAGAGTGTTGTTAATTGCAAATGGGTTTACAAGATCAAAACCCACTCTGATGGTTCCATTGAGCGTTACAAAGCTCGTCTTGTTACTCGGGGGTTTACTTAAGAATATGGGATTGATTACGAGAAAACATTTGCTACTACTACTCGTCTTACCTCAGTTCGCAGCCTACTTGCCGTTGTTGTTGCTTGTCATTGGAGTCTTTGTCAGATGGATGTCAAGAACGCCTTTCCCAATAGCGATCTCACTGAGAAAGTTTATATGCAGCCTTCTCCTGGTTCCTCAGTTTCGTCCACCAAGGTCTGTAAACTTCGCCGTGCTTTGTGTGGTTTGAAACAAGCTCCTTGTGCCTGGTTTGCCAAGTTCAATTCTACCATTAGTGACTTAGGATTCTCTTCCAGTGCCTATCATTCTGCTCTGTTTATACACAAGACAAAGCGTGGTGTTCTTCTTCTTCTTCTTTATGTTGATGATATGATCATCACGGGAATGACATAGTAGGTATCTCTAGTCTCAAACAATTCCACAGCTGTCAGTTTGAGATAAAAGATTTAGGTTTGCTTAGTTACTTCCTCGGCTTGGAAATTTCTTATGATCCTTCTGGTTACTTTCTCACCCAAACCAAGTATACCTCTGATCTCTTGGCTTGTGCTGGTCTTACAGATTACAAGACTGCTTCTACCTTAGTTGATCCTCAGACTCGTCTCACACCTCTTGACAGTCACCTATTGTCTGATGCTACCTTATATCGTCAGCTAGTTGGCAGTCTTGTTTATCTCACAGTTACTCGTCTAGACGTTGCCTGTACTGTTCACATTGTCAATCAGTTCATGGCTGCTCCTCGCTTTTCGCACTATGATGCTTTGGTTCGCATTTTGCGCTATCTCAAAGGAACTATGTTTCATAGTCTTCACTACTCAGCACACTTATCTCTACAGTTACACGCATTTTCTGATGCAGATTGTGTAACAACCCCATCGTGTAATACTTAATATTTAATTAATGACAGAGATTTGAATTTTAATTACCTACTATTCTGATTTAATATGGAAATTATGAAAATTATGGAGAGTGAGTCGTATGCGAAGATATTGAATATTTATTTGGAATTAGAAATTGAAAGCCTGATTGGCTCAAGAAAGGATAAGTAGTGAGTCGAATTATCACAATTGGTGATGGAAATAAGCCTAATTTGATATTTGGAGCCTTTTGGGAGTTTGATTAAAATCTGATGCGGACTGATAAATTTGAATATAATTAATTGGGCTCTAATGGAAGTTAAATTTGGTTAATTAAATTATATGGGACTTGTGATTAGTCATGATTAAGCTAATTATGTTCTTAACGTGGAATTGCATGTGTAAGGATGTGAATTATAAGAATTTGAAATTATATCTGTTGATTGTAGAAAAATCTGTTGAAACAACAACCTTTGGATGGAAAATTGGAAGCCTTAGAGGCGCGATAAACTGAAATTGACTTTATAATTGTGGTTAGCATGATTTTTAGGATATAATACGAAATTTTGTAAAAATTTGATTCATAATAAATTAATTGGCTTTATTTCGGTAAAACTCTTAGAGTTAACACTTTGAAACTGAAATTGACGACTTTAATGGGTTCAGAAACAGAAATTAAGTACATGGATATGTTAATGGGAATTTTTAGAGCTATTGGGAAAGTTTAATTAAAAATTTATTCCGTCTTATTCGTTAAGGTGTGTTTGGGCCACCTTTAAGTGCGTATATATATAAGTGATATAAACCATTTGAGCTCATCTTTATCGTGTTTTAAAACACAAAAATCTAAGGTAAGAGGGAGCGAGAGTTCTAGAACGAGAAAAGAGAGAGGGAAAGCTCAAGGAGAAAAAGGAAGAGGGAAACTTGAAGAGTGCTTTGAAGATAAGCTAATCTACAACAAATTAGCCAAATAAGGTAAGCATCTTGCTCTGATTTTATGAATACAAGTTGTATTCCTCATGAGATCATATAATCGAGGTTGAATTAAGAAGTTGAAGGGTGTAAAGTGGTGTAAATTGAAGTAAGAACCCTAAAGGAGAAGGTTACTTGGTTTTATCATTTTGAGTTCTAAGCTTACTTGATATATATATATATATATATATATGAAATTAGAGTTGGATTTCTTGGGTTTGGTTGATTTAAGAGTTCATTTAAGAGTTGATTTCTTTGAAGTAACTTGACTTGGGTTAGATTGTGAGAAGTTGAGCTTTACTATTGAGGTTTTGTATGGTTTGAACTCATAAAATTATATATGAAATGAAGATCTATATGAATTTGGAAGAAAATTTAGGTTTTGTAACAAAAATAGAGTTTATCAATTTCTTGTTAAAGATCCTTGATTCTTGAGTTAAACCAAGTTTTGATGCCTTTGATTTGGAAAATAACCTTATTCCCATGTTTATCCATGAATTTATAAGGTTTATGTTGAGTTTTACTAAGCCCTAGCTCAAGAACATGCAAAGAAACCATTTTAGAACATACTGAAATTTCGGACCTACTGCTGGAAGCCCAGAACCGCACGTGCGGTTTGGATTTCCGCATGTGTAGATTACCCTGTTTTAGCCAACTTTAAATAGGCATATCTCCCTTATTCGGACTCCGTTTTAAGTGATTCTTGAGCCTAAATTCAAGCCCCGGAAGTCTAGTTTGTAATGGCAGTAATCTCACACCCAAATTCTAAGTACACAAATAGATATGTTCAAATTAGTAAAGGTTGTTCACTTTCTATCTACCTGTTTTAAGCTATTTCTTCTCCTAACGTAGTTTCCTTCCGTTTCTTCATATTTTGCTTGATATGAATTATGACCCATTGAGGACTAATGATTTTAGAACCAACATAAATAATTGGTTAAGGCAAAGTAAGGGATCGGTTTGTTTGATTAAGAAAAGATTAAGAGAAGTAAATTTGATCAAGAGAGTAATTTTATGTTTCGATATGTTGTGTTATGTAATTATGTTTGTAGGTCAAGACGAGGACATCGCCAAACTGCTACCAGAAGCCTATCACTGTGAGTAATAGTATAGTAAAGATATGTTTTTCATTAACTATTTTGATTTTACATACGATATGATTCTCTAAATATCGTATTTTGTCAAAATGCACAAGTTTCCAAGAAATGTGAAATGAGTTATGAACAAGAAATATGAATTGTTTGTAATATGATATGGTGGGCCCAACGCCGTTCCGTTTATTCGTTCCGTTTATGCTATGACATGATATGAATTGTTCGGTCTTTAAGACCTATTGATTTCTGGTATGGAACTAAGTGCTGTAGTGGGAGTCACCTTTAGAATCCGTACGAGTCACCTCTTGGGTCCATACATACATGAATTGGGCCCGAGGCCATTTTGATATATGATTAAGCTCGAGGCCATTCTGTTATTATTGGGCTCGAGGCCGTTCTGATATTATTAGGCCCAAGGCCGTTCCGTTATTATTGGGCTTGAGGTCGTTTTGTGGACTCGAGGTCATTCTGTGAATATGATTTAAGAAAAGTATGAGTTTATATTATTTTGCTTACTATGATGTTGAGCTCGTTCATTTAAACCTCTTTATTCTATTATTACTCATTGAGCTTTGCTCACTCCGTATTTTATATGTATGTAGGTGATCAATCTGGAGACCAACTTTAGGTCAGCCTCAGGAGTTCTTTTGTGGATCTGTTATGTCAAGCTACCCAAGATACACCTCTTTGTTGAGGCTTTAATTTTGTATTGTTAGAGTTTTGTAATTTATTGAGTCTTATGTTTATGTGTGTGAGATACATAAGATTTGTATATGCATATAACTTACTAGTGTGTCTGCATGTTTTAATTATTCCAGTTATCATGTATTCACAAGCTCAATGGACATTTTTATTTGTTTTGCTTCCGCTTTAGGCCCCGATATGATTTAATATTTTGAAATTTTCTCTCTGAGGCCTGAGTACAGGTTGGTCATGACCTAAACTTTTAAGGGTGGTTTGGGTCGTGACAAATTGGGCAGGGGATCTTACTAATCCCGTTCTACTACAAGATTCTACTTCTTCTTGGGTGACTCTCTCATTACCTGGCATAGCAAGAAGCAAACTCTTGTTGCTCACTCTAGTATTGAGGCTGAATATCGTGCTCTTGCTAACACTACTCAAGAGCTTGTGTGGTTTCACTGGCTTCTTTCTAATATAGGGGTTTCTCATTCTACTGCGATTAACCTCTATTGTGATAATTAGAGTGCTATTCAGATTGCCCATAATGATGTCTTCCATGATCACACAAAGCATATTGAGATTGATTGTCACTTCATACGACATCATATTACTAGTGGCACTGTTCGTCTTATCTTTGTTATCTCTGCCAATTAGACAACTGACATCTTCACCATGGCTTATCCTCCTGGTCATTTCAGTGATCTGGTTTTCAAACTCAAGTTAGTTGATACTTACCCACCTTGAGTTTGAGGGGGGCTATTAATGTATATTATACTATACTTATCTATTTGTGTCTCTATCTCCTTCTATCTCCATCATCTTCTATACTTATCTATGTTTCTTTTCAGCCTATATATATAGACTTCTCCTATTGTACGCATTCATTCAATTCAATAATACAGATACATAATTTTCCATTTCTTTTAACCATTCTAAGAGATATATTATCCTTTATTATCTATTTCTTCCCATCCATTGTTACTGTTGTTTTGTTAGGTACCAAACTCTCACTTTTTATTTCCCACTTGGTTTGTATTGTAGCCGACTATTGCACTTGGAATGGTGGCGGGATCCCAGAATCGAGCTAGTTCTGAATCAATGTAGAAGCCGGTGATGAGGCATGTTTTTTGAAACCGTAAATCTTGTGACGTGAATTCATGTTATCTTTATACTATCCTGTTTGGTTGTTTCTGTGTCATTTTTTCCTAGCAGATTCAGTCTGAAATCAACAGCATAAAATTTAGGAGCTGAGTCGTTCTATAAATCATTGGTATGTAAGGAGAAGAGGGGAGGAAAGAAATACCAGCTTACTGCAACTTGGGAATGATTGCTTAATGTGGCCGGTTAGTGTGTGCCTCCCGTTTTCTGTCTGCTGTGCTGTTGAAGCTATATTTATATCACTATAAATCAAAAGGGAAAAAACAAATGAAAAAGAAAAAGGAAAAAAAAATTCTTTGAGCAGTGGAAGTAACTTTTGGAACAGAACTTGGGGCTTTACCAAACTTGGCAGCCTATTATTTGATCAGCTTTGTTACTTTGTTTGTTTGGTGTTGAAAATCTTATGCCTTTCTGTTTAGACGATATGGAACAACTTGTTTAATAAGAGTTAGTTTTGTGACCATGTCTCTGCTAGGCCCTGTGACTTTCATTAAACCTTTTTGGTATGTGTACTTGAGCTTTTGCAATACAATTTGTAGTACGGCACCTCTCTCTCTCTCTCTCTCTCTCTCTATACCAACATTGTTAATTTTCTATATGAAGGAGAAAAAAAAGTGTCTTGATGGTGTTTTGATGCTACAAGGGTGGCCATTTCTATGTTCTTTGGATTGCGTTTAGAAAACAGAGTGCAGGAGGAGACAGTAGTTTGCTTTACATATGATGGAGAAAAGGGCAATAATAGTGCCTAGATTGTCCTTTCTTCTCTCTAGAACACCATTTTGTTGGGTATTTGCAAGTATGAATGTTTTAGTGCAATGAATAAGGATGTAATTAGTTTGATTCAAGTCTGGGTAGAGAGCAAATTGTAGACACCCCATTTTTGACTGCCCATAAGACTTGGGCGCCACTGATTACTTACTTGGTGATGAAAGTTGTGCAGTGCAAAGGTTTGATTTCTTCGGTAAGAGGAGCTTCAAATCCCAACCTCAAACCCCATTTGTGGACCAAAACCGTTTTGACCAAAATGATTTTAGACCTTAAAACCCTCTCTTTTAAAATATTTTTGAAAAAAGTTCCTGCAATGTTCCGACGCTAGCCTTTCGTTATATGTTGCGCTTTTTGGTAAATCGAGCAAGGACAAAGTGGAAATGAATGAAAGAGAAGTGAAATCTTTAAAAAAAAACTTTAAAACATCTTGTTTAGAGGTTTGGAGTTGAAGAAAATTGGACGAGAGGGAAGAAACCAAGTTGGAGAAGAAGATGGGCATGAACTGTTAAGAGAGAGAGTCGTGCAGCCCTCACTAAATGAGGCCTATCCTTTTGTACTCTTGGATTTCAGCTATAAGGCCACCACCGTCGGAAACTAGACTTCCAGGGCTTCATTTTGCACTCAAGAATCTCCTAAAGCCGAGTCCAGATAAGGGAGATATGGCTGGTTGAAGTTGGGCATGAATCCGGTTAGGACCGAAACTGAGAAGTCTTCACTAAAAGAGGCATATCTCTTAGCACACTTGGAATTTTGATGTGAGGATGCCACCATTGGAAATAATACTTCTGGGGCTACAGTTTGGACTCAAGAATGACCTGTAAAGGAGTCCAGATGAAGGAGATATGCCTAATTGAAGTTGGGGCCAGAAACCAGTTTTTGCTTTCCAGCCACTAGTGAAGCTTGTCGGCCATGTGTCGGCCACAAATGGACTTTGTCGGCCATGTCTCATCCACGAGTGGTTTTTTTCATCCACCAGTGGTGGCCAGTCGGCCACTGGTGTCAACAAAGCTCAAATTTTGCAGATATTTCCCCTCCAGTTGTTCCACACTTCTCCAGATATTTCTACCTTGATATTTTCAACCTGAGCTCTTATTTCTCTATATATGGAGGCCATTCTCTATTGTTTTCATGGTTGGAAAGTTTGGGAGCCTCTCTCTCTCTCTCTCTCTCTCTCTCTAAAATCTCTCTCTCTCTCTCTACAATTCTCTCTCTCTCTAGATTTCTCTCTCTCTTGAGCTTTTGTGCTTAGAAGCTTGCATACTTCAAACTTTAACCTATCAACCCTTAACCAAAGTGGTTCATCTTTCGGCTGAGGTTACTTGAAGCCCTCTTTGAGCTCTAGAAGGTGATTTTAGCTTGAATTTGGCTTGGATTACTGCCTAATTTGTGTCTTCCCTTCAAGAGGTAGAAACTTCTCTTTGCTAGCTTAATTTCCATACTTGTTTTGCCATCTTTTTACACTATTTTTGAGCTAGTTTTGAACTCCAAAAAACTCTGTTTTTATGGTTTAAAAATGGTGGCTTAAGGCCTTTTTGAGTTAGGGGGTGATTCACCCTCCTGTTTCTTTGTTTATAAAGCTTTTACACTTTTGTTCAACACTTTCAAACCAAATTTTTTTGGCCTTTTAACCACTAAATTTCAGAGGTTTTTTAATGGTGGAAAACATGTTTTGAAGTCCAAAATTTGAGGGGTTAGCCTCCCCTCCTTGCATCTTGCTTGCATGCCTAGTTAGCTCTATGTGTTAGCATGTTTTTGTAGCTTAACTTAGCTTCATTCCAGCATGTTTTTGCCTCTGATTTGGGCTGCTATAGCTCTGTTTTGGGCTGGTTGGGTCATACGAGTCTTGTTTTGCATGGTTGTAGTGTAAAGGGTTTCACTAGTTTGGTGTTTTAGGCCTTTAAATATCATTTCCTTAAGTTGATTGCATGTTTTAGTATTATTTTGCATGTAATTTCAGCACCTTAATCTCTGCAATCTCCCTCATTTCTTCACTTTTTCATTTGTTTGAGGGTTGTTTCAACCTTAGGGTTGTTTAAGCTTAAGGTTGAGGCTCATGCTTAATGGTTTAATCCTTTTCTGTGGGTTCATTACCAACGGCATGAAGCTTCCCTCATGCCTTGAACTACCCTTTGGTTGGCACTTCTTTCCCTTTAGAAGACACTCACCAATGGAACTAATCGATTAAAGAATCAATCGGTAACTAAAATGAGTAAACAAAACATGGCAAGTAAAAGAGGCAAGATAAGCATTTTTCATGTTGCATTGCATGTGTTCGAATTGGACGTTAATTCGAACACGAGGAAAACGGGACATTTCATACTCAAAGTGATGAAATGTGCCACTTTCCTTGGTCACCACCACCCTTGATCATGCATGATAGGGTGGTGGTCTTTTGAGTCTTGTTTTGCACTCATTAAACTTGTATAAACTTGGTTCTTTGGCCATCATGCATGGAAATTGCTTGATTGGTAGTTTGAGAGCCAAGAGTTACACTCCTTTGAGCTTGTGTGATGATAAGGAGGGTAACAGTACAGATAACCCTGGAGAATACACTACTTTGCCTTTGTTTGCTCTCTGTTGCAGCAAAAAAGGAAGTTCGAGGCAGGGGTAGCCGACCGGCCACCAACAGTAGTCGACCGGACACTATTGGTAGCCGACCGGCCATCAATGAAAAATTGCACAAGTGTGCTCCTGAGTTGGAGCAGAGGCATTCTGGAAGTTGGCGGCACTGTTGGTGTTCAAGCTTCTGCAAACAGAGGCTGCAATGGCAAGGTGGTGGATTCTCGGGAGGAAACCAACCAAGCATGCATGCATCCCTCGCTCGTCGAGGCCATTTAACTGCTTTATTTAGTTAATTAGTGGTAGCTAATTTACTTGTTTTGTAATTATTTAGTTAAAGTGTTTATCTAATTGATTCGTTTTGTAATATTTAATTAGCTTAGAATAGTTAGTTAAATATTGTATAACTAACTTGTATAACTAACTCATTAAACTTGTATAACTAATATAACTAACTCTTCTAAGCTAATTAAATATTGTGTTGTAATAATTAGTTAACTAGAATAGTTAATTAGTTTCGTTTTGTAGTACTCTCTCTGTCCTAAAATAATGGTCCCTTTTGGGGAATCTAACTTTTTTTGGTAGTACAATTATTGCACTTTAAAAAAGTTAATTTTTCAAAAATACCCTTCTAATAGTACATTTTTTGGGAATATCAATGTCATAATTGTACTTTTTATATTGTTTATTAATTTAAAAGAAGGGCAAAATAGGATATTTATGTTATTTTTGTACTTGATTTTTGAAGAGGGACTAATATTTTGGGACAATGAAAAATGGAATAAGGGACTAATATTTTGGGACGGAGGGAGTAGTTAGCCTAATTAGCATAGCTAGTTAGCTTATTCATTCAGACCCTCCTTCGCGAGGGCAGAACGTTGTAATAAGTGTGCACACGTGCGTGTACGTCTTCCAACCCCATGTCTTTCTCCCTTTTATTTATCCACTTTCGATGTTTAGATTAGGGACATGTTTTCAATTAGCATACCTTATGCTTGCATGTTTGCATCCATTCATTTGTCTTGCATGCACCAAGGCTCGGCGCATCATTCAAACTGCATTGTAATTTCAAATACTTCTTTGAATACGTGTTTGTCGCATGTTGTTCAAATTGTTCATATGCCATATTAGCAGCTGAGCCTATTAATTGCATTATTGCATGTGTTGCATCAGACATTTAATATAGTTAGGATCATGCATCTTTCTAACTAGTTTTTGTTTTGGCTCAGAGTACTCGGTAAACTTTTACGCTTTAGCATACTTGCATGAGTGTGATTGCCATATTGCCATGTTTCGCATGCTTGCCATGAGGCTATGTGCTTAAATGCTAAACTGCATGAATGCCTGTGGATGAAGGCTTGTTGTTTGAATTGGAACGATTCAACAAATGTATATTTTAAGCCCACTTTGTTGTGGCAAAATCATTTTTTAAGCCCACTTGAGGGTGGCAAATTCAAACCATTTTCGGAAATAAACATGAGTTGAATTGTTCCACGTCCTGCGACTAGTCTATACTTGCTTGTGTGCGTCACATAGTAAAGCTAGTCTAATAACCGGAATAAGAACACATAATGTTTATAAAAGAACATATCATAATTAATAGAGGCCGATCTTTGATCGGGCTAGCGGGGGTGCTCATCTGAGGACCTTCCCCTCTCGTACCTAAGTTCCCGAGCCGAGGTAACTTTGGTGATGACAGACACGTGGCCTTTGGCACGAGTCAGGGTTTCCTAAATTTCTCCAAAATAAAATATTTAGGTGGCAACTCTATATCTGACAAAGCAGTCCAATTTTGGTATTATTTGATTTAAAATCGATTTTCTAAAAGGTTTGCTGAATTTGGACTCTTTGGTGATTATCAGTTTCATATTGCGCTTGGGAGACTAGATTCAGAACCACGGGAGTCCGAACTGTGAGGCCTTCTTTTCAAACCCTTTCCGAAAGGTGGGGCGCAGAAAAAGGCGAGTCCACAGTTTCTGGCGACTCTGCTGGGGACTTAGAGAACTTGACTCGAACTCATGATATGTTGTTTTATCTACACTTATGTGTTTTTTTTGCATTTGTATTGGTGCGCCTAAGTCACAGTGTTTGCCATCTGCTATTCCTAAGTGGTTTGTCGAAGCTTGCCAAAAGGCTGACCGATTGCCACACAACCCTTGGATCTGGACTACCGCTGTATCGTTTGATCCTCCTTTCACTTCTCGGTGTTAGATGTGAGAGGTATATTAGGTGGTCTTGCTGAGGTACCCTTTTTGACCAATCGACCTAGTTGCATATTGGAAGCCATAGAGACTGTTCCAAACTAGGACATGTTGCTCACCCGAATGCAGGATTGTATGAAACCGCTTGTTTGCGTAGTGAATCCCTAGCTCTTGACGAAATTAGGACAGTGTAACCTTATCCCCCTCATAGGGGTGTTTTAGCTCTCAATTAACTGGTATGTGCTTTATAGTGAAACTGTATAGGAATGTGCGTATCAGTTGTGAGTTTGGTATCTGATTTTGGGGCAGAATTCAATAAAGAATACAGTCATTCAGCTATGCTCATATCTATTCTAGTGAAATCAGGCTGAGGTGCTGTCTGTTTTATTTTTTGCTAGGTAATCCTGGAACTATAGCTTCAGAAGGCTTTGATATCCCCCAGGTACAGTGGACTTGTGTTGATAGACTTTTTCAGGTCGGAGATTTAGTTCAAGGGCAACCAGTGTTTCCTTCGCCAGTGGCAGGGCAAAGAAATGCCAGTTAAGGCTCACCAGTTCTACTGTTCCGACAACCACCAGTAAGATCACCTTTGTTCAACTCAGCAGACCCGTGATGGCACAGAGTCCGAAATAAGTTGTGGCCATGATAGCAGCATTAAACCAGGGAATCGCCATACAGGATGAGACCTATGTTGAAATGCAATGCCTATCTGGGGCACCTACCACACATCCAGTTTCAGGACCCCAACCGAACTTTGACCCACTTTCGCCAGCTGAAGAGTTGCATGGTTCAGATCCCCGAGAAGAGTTGGCTCAAGCTCGAGTTTTCAGACCCCTGGTACAGCCTAATGAGAGGCTTTATCCCCTTGATACTAATGATCTCGATCCGACCTTGGTAAAAATTGCAAACCTTGAGAAGCAATTCAAAAAGGCACAGGGCCATAGCTCCATTACTGACATTGAGGATGGGTACACCGAGGCTGCCGTAAGACTTTCAGACAGATTCAAAATGCCACATATTGACCGTTTCGATGGGTCTGGAGATCCTATGGTACATATCCAGCTTTTCTAGGACATTCTGAAATCGATGGGTCTGACTAAGCCTCAGAAACTCTTTCTGTACGGAAGAACCCGGTCGGGTATAGCAGCTACTTGGTATGCCAAGTTAGAGGATACGGTGAAGCAGAACTGGAAAGAATTGGCTGAGGCATTTGTCGATCAGTATTCTTACAATACCTAACTTGAAATGACCACCCAAGAGCTTGAAGTGACCCATCAGAATCCTACAGAGTATTTTGTAGAATTTGTTGCAAGGTGGAGAGCAAAGGCAGCATAGATGACAAATCGCCCTTCTGAGAGGGACCAAGTACGGATAGTAGTGTAGAACCTTGAGCATGATATGTTGCAAAAGTTAATAGTCGCTCCACTATTCACTTTCAAAAATTTGCATGAATTGGGGGTTCAGATCGAGAGTGCATTTAACAGAGGGATTATTCCCAGAACAAGCGAATCAACAAAAAGGGTGTTTTCCGGGAGTACCAATGCTGGTAGTAACACTATTCCCAAACCCATTGAAATCAACACTGTCGCTATTTCTAAAACTGCTAACCCGTTTGCCAATCCAAGGCCACAAACAGTCAGCCCAACCCGAGCTCAAGGCAGAACTTTCACCCCCCTCTATATGAGCCTAACCAACGCACTAAAAATCTTGATGGAAAAGGCTATCTCAAAGCCCTTGATTCTCAGCCTCTGCCTGACCCACTCCCTGCTAGATATAACCCTACCAAATACTGTGTGTACCATCAACAGCGCGGTCATGGCACCGATCGTTGCTACCGCCTTTGTCATGAGGTTCAGAATTTCATCGACAATCAAACGATAGCTCCACCTCAAGACCCCAATGACCAAGTACCTCATCCACACCTTAATCTCATCCATACACTGCAATCCACCTACAACCCCAGCATATACATCATCCCAGCCCATCTACCCAAGCCTGAGGTGCTCATTCCAGAAAGCACGGACTTGTGCATAATAGATGCACTCGAACCCCAATCATCTCAAACCCATAAACCCACTACTTCTGAGCTGATGAGCATGATTGAAGATCTTCAGAGAACAGTGGCAGATCTGGCCTTTGGGATATTAGCTCCGTCATCGCCCACATCACATACCAGGAGTTTCATGTCAAAAGGCCCCCAAATCTTGGGACGAGTTGCAATTGAAAATGGCCAACCTGAAGCCATCCCAGGTCTGGGCAATGACATATCGACAACAACTGGGCTCTGCTCTGATATAGCAATCCAATCTCTTGACAAAGTGGAGGCAAATGGCAAAAACAAGGCTGGGGCAGGTATTGGTCCCTATGAAAATCTTCAGTGGGCTGTTGAGGCTTTGAAGGCTGAAGGACTGAACAAACAGCAAGTGCTCGCAGTTGTTGCAAAGACTATGGATGGCACTTTTGCCACTCAAGATGAGAGCATTCTAAATCAAGAAGCAAGCCGGGAAAATGAATGTCGTACCAGAAATGCCCCTTTCAACTCCAATCCTACACTCGGAAGCGATCATCAAACCCAGCCAGCACCTGCCAACCCCTTTGCCGGTACATCCAACACAACTTTACAAACCTCGAAGCATCAACCCGGAGACTAGAGGGTCTTCACCCTGCTGTACATGACCTTATCCAAAGTTCTCCAAATCCTTATAGGACAAGGCCATCTCAAACCCTTTGAGCCTCGACCTCTCTCGGATCCCCTTCTAGCCAAGCATAATCCAACCAAGTATTGTGCCTTCTATCAACAAATTGGCCATGACACTGACAGTTGTTTTTGTCTTCGCCACGAAATACAAGATTTAATTGACAATGAGGTCATCGTCGCACCAAGTCCTGCAAAGTCTATCGACACTAGATCAATGAATTTGGGGGCGATAATGTGACTATTTGATCGGGGGGATGAACCACCTGCTGATGGCGCTCATTTTATCCCAGATATGGCGGATGGCACGCACTGTTTTGAGCAATTTACGAATACTGTTTACTTTACTTTCTGACTTGGGTATTGGGTCAGTCTTGTCGTGTTATTTTGAGTCAGTCTTGTTGTATCAAGTCTGTCTTGTTGTGTTAGAGTCAGGTGATTTCGAGGGTGTTACCTCAGATATCACTATCTTGTTTTGTGTTTGTCTTTTACACTCTTTCTTTTTCGTCTGTTTCTGCCATTGAGCCAGTTGCGCCAGAAGATCTGAATGAAACGGCAGAGATTTTCACCTACTTTTCTGTGCCTTGAAATCATTGCATTGATCTAAGTTTTTCAAAACTTTTCTAACGCTATGATGAAAACAAAGAGGAAGGAATTCCTTGAGATTTGCAAAAATTTGATCAACTGAGAGAAGGAGAGGTATGCTAAGCCCTTAATGAATGAGATCATATTTGTTAATGAGAGTATTGAGAACGATCCTAGCTTGATCCAGATTGGTTCTACATTGTCTTCAGAGGAGCGCGAGCAACTAGTCGCTTTCTTAAAAGATTTTAAAAAATGTTTTGCGTGGTTCTGCGAAGACATGCGTGGAATTAATCTTGAGATTGTGCAGCATAGGATCGCTCTCAGCCTCAAGACTCGACCCCTTTTGCTTTCAAACCTTGAACTTTGATTTAGAATGTTCAACGATCAACCAATATAAGGCTTATATGGCCAGATCAGAAGCAACCCTTGAACTAGGGGCAAGAAGGTTAGATCAAGAAGGTCAGATGTCATCAAAGGAAGCTTGCAAAGCTAGATCAAAAGTAGCCCTTGAACTAGGGGCAAAAATGTCAGATGTGCTCAAAGATTCAAAAGATGGGTCATTCTGCAAACCAAGATTGGAAAGAAAGCCAAATCCCAGAATGGAGAAAAGAAGAAAGTTTTGCTGAAGGACAATCGAGTTCATATCCACAACACTAGGGGCAAATTTAGACCCCAATTGGATGGGCTCTCTCATCATCAAGACTATTTAGTCAGAAATAGCAGCTATTCTCTTGGATTCAGATGGCTTAGAGATCCTATGGCCGATCAACATGGACAAGTTAAACTTTTCTATCCTTGAGAGGCTCGTTGGGCCAAAAACCCGGAAGGACGACCCAGGCAAAAGTTAGAGCAAGCAAAAGAACAAAAGAACAAAAGAACAAAAATGAAAAAAATGGAAAGAAAGGAAAAGAAAAGAAAAGAAAAGAAGAGAAGAACAGAGGAAAATGAAAAACAGAGCTCGCAAGGTTGAAAACCCGAAAGGGCAGCTTTGGCAAAAGTTAGAGCACAAAAGGAGAGTGTTAACACCCGAGTGAACCTCAACCCGGAACTACGTACGGCCTGATTCCAATGTTTGGGATACATAGGCAACTTCATCCTAAAGTCTGGCCCCAATCATTTTCAGCCTGCTTGGCTCATCCATGGTGATTGGTTTATCCTTGTTCAAACTCGGCTATCTTATCCATGTGCAAATTGGCTTGTCTTCATTCAAATTCGGGTGTCCTATTCCTTTACAAGATTCAGCTGCAAAACAAATCAAATTTCGATCTGAGGTTGTGCATCTCAAGAGTAAATTCTATGTTGGTCGAGCAGTGGTTATTTGCAAAAACAGTTTTTGAGAATTTTTAATAAGGTTGACTAATTTTCTCGAAAATTATTCCATTTTTCCAAAACTGCACCATTTCTTGGACCCAAAAAAGGAAAATTTTCAGTGCACACAACCTGTCTTGCATGATTTCAAATCAGAAAATCGAATAAGTATGTTAATCTAACTCTCATGTTGGTCAAAATTGTTTTAGTAGAAATCCAAAAAACAAAAAATGGTCAAACTAATGAACTAGGGCCACAGTTGAGTCAGGGTTTTTGTTTTTTCCCTATTATCAGCATACTTGCCAGAAAAGACACTCTACTTGCTAGAAAAGGTGCAACTGAAGTTAGCAGCAGGGAGGCCAAAAATCTGTCATCCTCCAAGCAGTGAGGTATCAAGCCAAGTGCGAAGCACGAAATTGAAAATGAAATGGATATGCGGTTCCCTCATCTGGACAATTACGCTCAAATTGGTATCTGACCCGAAATGGGAGCGTAGAAAACGCAATGTGTGTGAGACCAATCAATTGTATACCTGGCCGGCAGGACATGCTGTAATTCATCTCGGTCAAGCTAAGCCAAGGGCATCATCAACTGATGTCAGTTGCGGATCTACTGCACATCCTGTCACATCACAACCCCTCTGTAGGAAAGCTCACTGTTGTGAGCGGAAGAATAAGAATCTAGTAGAATACTAGGGGCAAGAGCCCACAACTCCTTACTTATCCATCAACCACCCTGGGGAGAGATAAAAAAATAAGAAAGATTAAAGAATAGAGAGGTGCGCGCTGAGAGGAAAAGTGAGGAAAGGGCTTTTCAGAGAAAAAGAGATTAAGTGCCAGGGTGATGTGAGAATTAAGAGTAAGAAAGGGTGGGACATAATACTTGGAAAAGCTGTGGGCTTCCCATGAACCAAGAGGTCTCTCGCCATTAGAACATATCCGAGTGTTGTGATTGTTGTTTTTGTTTGTCTCGATTATTGTTTTGAGTCGTTTTGATTTCAGTAGGTGTCAATAGATGTGTTTAGGTTGTTTTACCTTCATTTTCTCTTTGTTGAGTCGTGGTGTATTGTAGTCGGTCGTAGGCTCAGTACCCGATTAAGAATTCATTTCTCAATTTCAAAAATAAATCGTTTTGTGCTCAGAGTGTTGTGCCATTCTTCACATTTGTACAAAATAGAATTCTTTCTTTCATAAATTGTAGGGTTCAACCCCGATCAAGGGGGAGCAACCGAACCAAGACCTATCTGAAGCTACATGGGTTTCGGATTGCAAAGCAAAAGAAAAGAGGAAAAATTTGGAGCATCTGAGTTTGTTTCAACTTCAGCAAATTCCGAGACTGCATTCCAGGTGCACCTTCTTAGGCCTCAGCTTTCTCTGAAGTATGAGTGTACCTTGACCCCAAGTTTAAGCCTGCTTCGAGTTAGAATGGAAATTAAAGCAGCATGCAGATGTTTCCTCTCGCCAATATAAACAGGTTGTATCCTTTTTGAGTTAAGCATGTTGCGAAGTCCTTCGAGAGGTAAATCTGAGGCACCAAAGTACATATTTCCTTACCTTCTATTGTATAGAATGTGCCCTTTCATATACACTTCTGTTGCATGCGTGCCGTGCATCGTTTATGAATCATGCATAGAATATGCTTTTATTCATGCATAGAACATGCATTTTATCACACTTTTTTGTGCATCTTACTTGCATAGAACATGCATTTTATCGCATTTTTTTGTGCATCTTACTTGCATAGAACGTGCATTTTATCGCACTTTTTTGTGCATCTTACTTGCATAGAACGTACATTTTATCGCACTTTTTTGTGCACCTTACTTGCACTTGTTTGTGCATTTTATCGCACTTTTTTGTGCATCTTACTCGCACTTTCTTGTGCATTTGAATTTACACTCGCGCTTTCTTGTGCATTTTAACTCACTCGCACTGTCTCGTGCACTTACACTTTATACCACACTCGCACTGTCTCGTGCACTTACACTTTGTAACTCACTCGCACTGTCTCGTGCACTTACATTTTGTATCTCACTCGCACTGACTCGTGCAATTACACTTTGTATCCCATTCGCACTCTCTTGTGCATCGCTCTCTCTTGTGCACCCTCTCGGTCTGGGAGACCTTAAAATCCTGCATTTACACTCACACTTTCTTGCGCATTTATTCACTCTTTCTCCACTCGCATGAGGTGTGTTTGGATGTCCTTGCACTATGTTTGTGCATTTCACTTTATATCGCACTGTTTTGTGCACCCTGTTTCGCACTGTCTGGTGCAACTTGAGTTCGCACAATTTTGTGCACCTTGCATCGCACTCTTTCGTGTGTTCTTTTGTGCATTCATACGTCTTCACTTTGCATTCCACTGTTTTGTGCATTCATCCCTGTATCGTGCTATCTTGTGCATCCTTTGTTCGCGCTATCTTGCACATCCTCTGTATCTCACTGTCTTGTGCATTTCATCGCACTCTTTTATGCATTTCACACTGCTTTGCACTGTCTTGTGCACCTCGCTGGTCTAGGAGACCTTAAATCCTCTGAAGGTGTAATTCCTTTGGTGTTTGTCGTGCCCGAACGACTTCCGGTGGTCTGGTATAGCCACATGCCTGTGTTTGTAGTGAGTTCCTAAGAGATCAACTGAGACGGTGGAAACTAGAGTTCGAACGACCGATGCCTAGAATGCAAAGGTTTGGAATTTTCGAGACTAAAGTCTGGTTTAAATACCCAGGGGTGTATCCTCGGCTTGAAATCTGTATGGTAGCCCCATAGGTTGAGGTAGCGTGTATGCGCCTCAATTCTAGATACTAACCCAACCTAGTCTGTCACCCTGTTGGAGAATAGAGAAAGCTGCGACCATAGCTAGGGAGAAAATAGTACCTATGGTTCGGAAACGTAAGATGCAGAAGAGGAAGATCCCCGGCAGTATGAGGTGAGTCATTGCCAATTGCCCCTGTAAGGTAGCTTCACTTCTTAGCTACTACATCATCTATTACGTCTATTGCATTACATATAGAATTTATCGCATGCATCTACTGCATTATCCATTTTATCGCCTGCATCCTTTCCATGTTAAGCTTAGTCTGGCATGTGCTCATACATTTCTTTCGTTGAAGCATGGTTCTGTGATAATGTGTATGTGCCTATTCCACTAAGAGAATTGTGGTCTGAAGGTTTCGGAACCTTTTCTATGTTAGACATGGTCTGTTTTGTGTCTATACCTTTTCTAGGTAAAATGTGGTTCAGCCTGCGCCTTATTCACTACATCCATTGCATCGTACTTTGTTTTGTTGCATTCAACATTTAGGATCATGATCTTTCCTCAACAGATCACTCCTCACTTATATCATCCCACCCAATTACTCGTACTCTGTCTCTTTCTATGAAACACATAGTTTTGCATGTGCATGCGCCTATTCCGCAAGAATTGTGGTTAGAGCACTCCGGCACCTTTTCTATATAAAACGTAGTTTGATTTGCATCGCCAATCCTTTATGATATTTGTGTGGTTTTGCACTGCTTGTGGTTTGATGATTTCGCCACATTATATATCATTTGCATGATTTTGTTACATCGTATGTCATTTACATTGTTTTGTTGTGTATCATTTTAAATCCTACCCCTGAACTACGCTGCTTTGATTCCTTGCAAAGGGATACGTAGGCAACCCTCAGGTTCAACCAACTACATCTGCATTTTGTTTGTTTGTCCAAGGCTTACGGCCTTGTCAAAATAGGTCGTCTCTGGGCTTTGACATTCACTCACGTCATTTCATGACTCTGAGCTATGTGAAAAGAGGGGCAATTGTAGACACCCCATTTTTGACTGCCCATAAGACTTGGGCGCCACTGATTGCTTACTTGGTGATGAAAGTTGTGCAGTGCAAAGGTTCGACTTGTTCGGTAAGAGGAGCTTCAAATCCCAACCTCACAACCCATTTGTGGACCAAAACCATTTTGACCAAAATGATTTTAGACCTTAAAACCCTCTCTTTCAAAATATTTTTGAAAAAAGTTCTTACGATGTTCCAAGGCTCGCATTTTGTTAAATGTTGCACTTTTCGGTAAACCAAGCAAGAACAAAGTGGAAATGAATGAAAGATTGGTGAAATCTTTCAAAAAATCTTTAAAACATCTTGCTTAGAGGTTTGGAGCTGAGGAAAATTGGAGGAGAGGGAAGAAACCAAGTTGGGGAAAAAGATGGGCATGAATCGTTAAGAGAGAGAGTCGAGTAGCCCTCACTAAATCAGGCCTATCCTTTTGTACACTTTGATTTTAGCTATGAGGCCATCACTGTTGGAAAGTGGACTTTCAGGGCTTCATTTTGCACTTAAGAGTCTCCTAAATCCGAGTCCGGATGAGGGAGATATGGCTGGTTGAAGTTGGGCATGAATCCGGTTAGGACCGAAACTGAGCAATCTTCCCTAAAAGAGGCATATCTCTTAACACACTTGGAATTTTGATGTGAGGCTGGCACCATTGGAAATAAGACTTCCGAGGCTACAGTTTAGACTCAAGAATGACCTGCAAAGGAGTCCAGATGACAGAGATATGCCTAATTGAAGTTAGGGCTAGAAACCAGTTTTTACTTTCCAGCCACTAGTGAAGCTTGTCGGTCATGTGTCGGCCACAAATGGACTTTGTCGGCCATGTGTCATCCAAGAGTGGTTTTTGTCGTCCAGCACTAGTGGCCGTCAGCTACAGGTGTCAACAAAGCTCAGATTTTGTAGATATTTCCCCTCCAGCTGTTCCACACTGCTCCAGATATTTCTACCTTGATATGTTCGACTTGAGCTCTTATTTCTCTATATATAGAGGCCATTCTCTATTGTTTTCAAGGTTGGAAAGTTTCGGAGCCTCTGTCTCTAAAATCTCTCTCTCTCTCTCTCTCTCTCTCTCTCTCAGATTTCTCTTTCTCTTGAGCTTTTGTGCTTAGACGCTTGCATACTTCAAACTTTAACCTATCAACCCTTAACCAAAGTGGTTCATCTTTCGGCTGAGGTTACTTGAAGCCCTCTTTGAGCTCTAGAAGGTGATTTTAGCTTGAATTTGGCTTGAATTGCTGCCTAATTTGTGTCTTCCCTTCAAGAGGTAGAAACTTCTCTTTGCTAGCTTAATTTCCATACTTGTTTTGCCATCTTTTTACACTATTTTTGAGCTGGTTTTGAACTCCAAAAAACTCTGTTTTTATGGTTTAAAAATGGTGGCTTAAGGCCTTTTTGAGTTAGGGGGTGGTTCACCTTCTTGCTTCTTTGTTTATAAAGCTTTTACACTTTTGTTCAACACTTTCAAACCAAATTTTTTTGGCCTTTTAACCACTAAATTTCAGAGGTTTTTTAGTGGTGGAAAACATGTTTTGAAGTCCAAAATTGGAGGGGTTAGCCTCCCCTCCTTGCATCTTGCTTGCATGCCTAGTTAGCTTTATGTGTTTGCATGTTTTTCTAGCTTAACTTAGCTTAATTCCAGCATGTTTTTGCCTCTGATTTGGGCTGCTATAGCTCTGTTTTGGGCTGGTTGGGTCATATGAGTCTTGTTTTGCATGGTTGTACTGTAAAGGGTTTCACTAGTTTGGTGTTTTAGGTCTTTAAACATCATTTTCTTTAGTTGATTGCATGTTTTAGTATTATTTTGCATGTAATTTCAGCACCTTAATCTCTGCAATCTCCCTCATTTCTTCACTTTTTCATTTGTTTGAGGGTTGTTTTAACCTTAGTGTTGTTTAAACTTGAAGTTGAGGCTCATGCTTAATGGTTTAATCATCTTTTGAGGGTTCATTATCAACGGCATGAAGCTTCCCTCATGCCTTGAACTACCCTTTGGTTGACACTTATTTCCCTTTAGAAGACACTCACCAATGGACTTAATCGATTAAAGAATGGAACGGTAACTAAAATGAGTAAACAAAATATGGCAAGTAAAGGAGGCATGATAAGCATCTTTGATGTTGCATTGCATGTGTTCGAATTGGACGTTAATTTGAACACAAGAAAAACGGGACATTTCATACTCAAAGTGATGAAATGTGCCACTTTCCTTGGTCACCATCACCCTTGATCATGCATGATAGGGTGGTGGTCTTTTGAGTCTTGTTTTGCACTCATTAAACTTGTACAAACTTGGTTCTTTGGCCATCATGCGTGGAAATTGCTTGATTGGTGGTTTGAGAGCCAAGAGTTATACTCCTTTGAGCTTGTGTGATGATAAGGAGGATAATAGTACCGATAACCCTTGAGAATACACTACTTTGCCTCTGTTTGCTCTCTGTTGCAGCAAAAAAGGATGTTCAGGGCAGAGGTAGCCGATTGGCCACCAGCAGTGGCCGACGGCCACCATTGGTTGCCGACCGGCCATCAATGAAAAATTGCACAAGTGTGCTCCTGAGTTGGAGCAGAGGCATTCTGGAAGTTGGCGGCATTATTGGTGTTCAAGCATGTGCAAATAGACGCTGCAATAGCAAGGCGGTGGATTCTCGGGAGGAAACCAACCAAGCATGCATGCATCCCTCACCCCTCGAGGCCATTTAACTGCTTTATTTAGTTAATTAGTGGTAGCTAATTTACTTGTTTTGTAATTATTTAGTTAAAGTGTTTAGCTAATTGATTCGTTTTGTAATATTTAATTAGCTTAGAATAGTTAGTTAAATATCGTGTTGTAATAATTAGTTAACTAGAATAGTTAATTAGTTTCGTTTTGTAATAGTTAGCTTAATTAACGTAGCTTGTTAGCTTATTCATTCGGACCCTCCTTCGCGAGGGTGTAACGTTGTAATAAGTGTGTGTGCATGTGTGTATGTCTTCCAACCCCACGTCTTTCTCCCTTTTATTTATCCGCTTTCGATGGTTAGATTGGGGACATGTTTTCAATTAGCATATCTTATGCTTGCATGTTTGCATCCATTCATTTGTCTTGTATACACCGATGCTCAGCGCATCATTCAAGCTGCATTGTAATTTCAAATACTTTTTCGAATACGTGTTTATCACATGTTGTTCAAATTGTTCATATGCCATATTAGTAGCTGAGCCTATTAATTGCATTATTGCAAGTGTTGCATTAGACACTTAACATAGTTAGGATCATGCATCTTTCTAACTAGTTTTTGTTTTGGCTTGGAGTACTTGGTAAGTTTTTACGCTTTAGCATACTTGCATGAGTGTGATTTCCGTATTGCCATGTTTCGCATGCTTGCCATGAGGCTATGTGCTTAAATGCTAAACTGCATGAGTGCCTGTGGATGAAAGCTTGTTGTTTGAATTGGAACGATTCAACAAATGTATGTTTTAAGCCTACTTTGTTGTGGCAAAATCATTTTTTAAGCCAACTTGAGGGTGGCAAATTCAAACCATTTTCAGAAATAAACATGAGTTGAATTGTTCCAAATCCTGCGACTAGTCTATACTTGCTCGTTTGCGTCACATAGTAAAGCTAGTCTAATAACCGGAATAGGAACACATAATGTTTATAAAAGAACATATCATGATTAGTAAAGGCCGATCTTTGATTAGGCGAGCGGGGGTGCTCATTTGAGGACCTTTCCCTCTCGTACCTAAGTTCCCGAGCCGAGGCAACTTTGGTGATGATGGACACATGGCCTTTGGCACAAGTCAGGGTTTCCTAAATTTTTGCAAAATAAAATATTTAGGTGGCGACTCTGTATTTGGCAAAGCAATCCAATTTTGGCATTATTAGATTTAAAATCGATTTTCCAAAAGGGTTTGCCGGATTTGGACTCTTTGGTGATTATCAGTTTCACATTACACTTGTGAGACTAGATTCAAAACCACGGGAGTCCGAACTATGAGGCATTCTTTTCAAACCCTTTCTGAAAGGCGGGGCGCAAAAAAAGGCGAGCCCACACAAATTTACCATCAAACTGAATTTTTTGGTTTTGTTATGTTTTGGTTTTATCAGTTTAGTGTGAATGAGTGATTTAAAGGAGGCTTTTAAGACTGTATTTGGATCATGAATTTAATTTGGGATTTAGAAATGGAAAGAAAAAAATGTGAGGACAATAATGGGAATAAAATATAAATTATTATTTTTTTATTCTTCTTTCTATTTTGAAATTTATATTTAAATTTATGATCTAAATGGAAAGTTACAAAAATCGATAGAATCCTACGTAGCTAACAAATGAAGAGAAAGGGTAGAGTTAAGGTTTTAAAAAGCGGCCGTAACCGTTACATAACGATTGTGCAAGATACCGTCACCCGTTATGGCTGCTATAACAGTGTGACGAAAATTCACATATGTAATGGTTATTTCGGTGTTACATAACAGCTGTAGCGTTATCGTAACGGTCGTAACGGTCCATTACACATCGTTACACCCTTTTACAATATTCTAAATCAAGGTTTTAAAAAGCGGCCGCAACCGTTATGTAATGATTGTGGTGGTTACCGCCACCCGTTACGGGTGCTATAGCGGTGTGACGGAAATTCACATGTGTAACGGCTATTTTGGCATTACGTAATGGCCGTAACTGTTCGTTACGCACCGTTACATCCTTTTACAATATTCTGAATAGTTTACTTTCCCAAAATCAAATAAAATAAAAGTTTACAAAAAAAGAACAAATACTCAAGTGATTTAAACCCCAAAAAAAAAAAAAATTTATATGATTTTTTTTTTAATTTTTATTTCATTACATTAGCAAGTAAAATAAAAATATATAAATTGTGGTTGCAATTATTTTTATAATCATTTTATTTAATATTGTTTATTTTGTTAATGTGCTATCTAAAAAAATTCTTTAAAAAATAAATAAAATCAGTAGTTCAAAAATAATTTTTGTTTATGGCACAATTTTTATTTTTATAATCATTTCATTTAATACTTAATTGTAAATAATTTTATTTAGTTAGCTATAAAGTGTTGTCTAAAAAAATTCCTCAAAAATAATTTTTGTTTATGACACAATTTTTATTTTTATAATCATTTAATAATTGTGAATATTTTTTATTCAGTTAGTTTAGGTATTGGTCAAAAATAATTTGTAAACATTTAAAATCAATTATTCTTAAAATCATTAACTATTGAAATAAAATGCAAAAAACTCATTTTATAGTGAATTGAAAATATGCATATTGGATCATACTTAAAAATTTTAAAAAATTGATTAAATCTATTTTAAACCTTAATAAATGTGATTTTGAAAAATAAAATATGCGTATCGGTAAGTTTTCTTCAAATTGTGCACAAAAAAAAAAAAAATCACAGTTCCGGTTACTGCAACCGTTACACTACAGCCTTTACACCCCGTAGCTACAATTGCGCCACCGCAACCATTACGGCTACGGCGATCACAACCACTTTTCAGAACCTTGGGTAGAGCTATTCTATAAATGTCTTTCTTCTTAACCTACTCACTTGTTTTTTTAATGCTTAAAAAATTAAAATATAAAAACATATTAAAGTAGTATAATTTTGGTTGGTCTCAGTGTAAAATTTTGAAAAGAAACTGAATTTTTCGAATTGTTATTGCAGTTGGGACAAGGTAGCTTGTTTTATTCTTAATTAGAAGAAAAAATCATCTTATTTCAAAATTTACATTTGATACGATTACTTATGAGAAATTTTACATCCTTTGCATGCTTCATGTTGCAAAAAAAAAAAAAAACGTCATTAGATCATCTGATACCTATGACTAATTTCAACCTTAAAAGCTACAAATTTAACTAAAACTATCTTCATCTTCATCTAATCCCTCTATTATGATGATATGGATTCGACTTGTGAGGTGATTTTTGAAAAGTGAGTTGTCCCTCTTCAGAGTCAAATTCTGGCACCAAAAAATCATAACTCCCAGCTTTTGGTTCATTAATCATTAGCATGTTTTTCTACAGTGTTACCCAAGGGACCTTATGTTCACATCATATGCAACATTAAATACAACACAAAAGTGCAAAATAAAATGTCAAGCAATTTATTTAATTAGTTAATAAAGTCAACAAATTGGTTTTTGAGGGCACAAATACTAATAGTTTTGATACAGATGATACTGGTGAGACTACTTATGTTGAAAATAATAAGGGATTGAATTCAAACTAGGAACTCGTGATAGATTTCTAGATGTTAGCAGAATACGGTGGGCAGTAACAGACATATAAGACACACAAATTAACTTGAATGTAAAGTAGAGGCTTGTGGAGATGTACGACTCGAAGGCTGTACAGAGCTCCATAGGACACACAAAATACATTAGGAAAAACTCTAATAAATTTCCTTATGCTAAACTTTTTTTCTTCTTTTGTAATACAATGATCACTAGCCTCTTTATATACTGAGAAGAATCTTTGGTCCCAGAAGTTTTCACTGATTGTAAAAATACTGAGAAGATGCCTTTCTCGCTCGAGCAACACTTTGGTGGCTCGAGCGAAGACACTTGGAAAAACACGCGTTTTAGTCTCATCGCTCGAGTGAGCATTCCTTTGCTCAAGCAACCATTGCGGCCCTGTTTTCTATAAATATGTGGTTATATCAGATTTTAGGGTTACGGCTTCCAGATCTTTTTCTTGGATATTAGGATTTTCATTTAGAGCTTCTTTGCTTGTTTCCTTTGATATCTGTGAGAGTTTAGTCATAAATTGAGTCGATTATATTAAAGGGTTTGTTTAGTTTGTTTTATTCAAAAAAGAGAGAGTTGTTCTTCAGGGGATTCTGTGGAACTTGAGCTTGAAGCTTTGGTGGATTCCGGAGTGGTTCATCGTCGTGGATTCAATATCGGCATTGTGGTTTCAACATTAGGCAAGACAATTCCGAGGTGAAGATGGTGGTAGAAGAGGCACATTAGGGTCGGTTCAATTTGGGCATAGATTCGTTAGGTAATTGAAAGTACACTTGTGTAATTCCTTTTTGTCTTCTTAGTGGATTGTTTTGTGGCTTTGGCCTGTGATTTTTTATCACAATTGGAGGCGCTCCAATTGTGGTTTTTCCACGTTAAAATCGTTGTGTCGATTTGTCTTGATTGTTTGATTGGGATTGTTATTTACTAATTAAAATTGATACATAATCACAAATCAATTTCTCGAGGATTTTAAATTTTTTTCATGAACTTATTTTCTTCCTTGTTGTGTAATACAATGATCACTAGCCTCTTTATATAGAGGACATAGATACATCATGATTCTTACAATCAATACGTTCATCTCCCTGTCACACATACATCAAGGTGTATTGTACTTAATACTTTGAATCTACCCAAATGACTCATCAAACTTCTAACTCTAAATACATGAATCAATGTATCTATCTTATAGATTCTAAATTAACTCCAATAACTTATTCACTATTTTGCAACCAATTCCAACATCACACAATTCATGCTACACCGTCGTCTTCATCTGAACGCTTGTAGCTGGAAAGGTATGTAGTGTTGTCAAGGAGTACACTACTATAAAAACAGTTAAAGATCACACCTTGATAAATGAAAATATCTCACTTTTATTGGAAGTGTGATAAAAAAAAAAAAAAAGATTAATATTTTAATCACACTTGATTTGATTGAGTGTGATAATATTTATTTTTTATGTCACTTTTCAATTAAGTGTGATTATATATATATATATGTTTTTAATCACACATTCTAATTAACATGTGATTAAAGATCACATAAGAATAATTAAAAATATCTCACTTTTATTAAAAGTATGATTAAAAAAATTAAAATGATTTTTTAATCACACTTAATTTAATGAGTGAGATAATATTTTTTTTAATCACACATTTTAAATAAGTGTGATTATGTATATTTATTTTAATCACAGTTCCAAGGTGATTGTATATAATTTTTTAATTTGATTTTTATATAAAATAATTATTCTCATATTCACACCTCTTCTACACGATTGAGATGGCCACGACTCTTTGAAACACCCACCAAGATTGAATTTGCTAAACACGTACAAGCCTCTTCTCCAATTAATTTGCTTTGCCTTTTCTTTTGAAACAAAGCCCCTAGCTAATTCGTTCTTATTCACATCTCTCTCTCTCTCTCTCTCTCTCTCTCTCTCTCTCTCGTTCAAATATTTAGTGTGGAATGTATATAATGGAGAAGTTTTGTAATGTATATAACAGCTTCAATTTCTCTGTTTTTGGGTATCGTTTAATTTGCACCAGTTTCAATTCTTTATTTGTTTTTTCATTGTTCTTTGTTGTTTTGATTTATTTTTCTATTGTGAGATTGTGAGATATGCCTTTCTCTTGGTGATTTCGTCAATCCCATTTCTTTGTTTCTGGGTCTCGTTCACCTTTTTGATTCTTTATTGCTCTTATTGATTGTGTTTGCTTGTTTGTTGTTCTAGTTTGTTTGATCTTTTTTGGATTTGTGATATGTTTTCTATTTTAGGGGAATAGGATAAGGAATTAATATCCACCCCGTCGCCCCCATTGCTACCTCTACCTCACTGTTTTCTCTCACTCTCATTCTCTACGTCCAAAACACGAGAGCACCAAACAAAGCCTTGGAGAAGACCGGGAAGAGATTTCAAGGCAAGGTCATGATTGTCACGGCCTCCACTCAGGGAATTAGCTCTGGCATCGCCTAGTGTCTCGGCTTCGCAAACAAGTTCATTTTTTTTTTTTTCTGTCTTGATCTTTTTAGTCTTCTTTTTTAGGATATTAAAACCTCAATTTATCTAGGTTTATTGATTTTTTCTCAAATTTTTCTAGGTTTGTGTCTTTCAATCTTAAAACATTAATTTCTCAGTATCTTTTTCATACTTTGATTTTGAGGTGAGTTCATTTTGTATGCTAGGTTCTGATTGTTCTGCAGAAAAATGTGGATGAGGCAATGGAGAAGCTTAAATCAAGAGGAATTGAAGTGTTTGGAGTGGTTTGTCATGTGTCTGTAGCTCAACAAAGGAAGAATCTAGTAGAAAGGAAGTGCAGGACCTCATATAATCATATATTGCTTTACCAATTAATTTCTCAAATACTCCATTACAACTCAAGTATTTTTGTTTTGAAGGGAATAAGGTTGATGTGGCCTACAGTACACTTATGAAGGCAAGGAAGTTTGACTTGGTATTTTATCTTTTTAGTCTTGATCCAATGGTACTATAAGAAATAGAAAATAAATAGTTTGGTCTGCCTTTTAGCTTTTGTTGCCAATAGTTTGTTTGGATTTTCTTGAGTGTCAACTCTTTTTTGGTTATTGTTTTGATTGGTTATTACTTTGATTGGACATGCAATGAATGTCTAAATAAGGGGTTGGCATTCGATTGAAGAAGTTGGAAAGGATGATATGGAGGGTCACTCCCTTTGCAGTGCTATGGTCCATTTGGAAATTAAGAATTGATTGTGTTTTTAATGGTGCTGAGCCAACTGTGGAGGATCTTTATGAAATCATTAAACATGTTAGATCCTGCATTAGAGGGGGTGGCTGAGATGTTATGTATGATGAGCTTGGGTAGCCTCTGTTTTTTGTGTGCTTATTTATAGCTTGTTTGGCTTGAGGTTTGTCTGTTATTGAATTGGAACCTCACCAATTTTTTGTTGTTGTTTTGGATTATGCACATGATTGGTCTTGCCATGGGTGCCAACATAATTGGGATGTGTGGCTATGACAATGATGCAATTATTTTGATCCAAACACATATCTTTGTGAATTTCTTACTTTTATTTTGCCTTTAGCCCAAAATTATTTCTAAAGAATAGGCAAATTTTGCCTCTGAATTAATTTATGTTTTCATTTTTTAGGTCAGAAATTGCTTGGAGAGATGCAAAATATGGTCAAAGAATTCAAAGACTTTGTGTTTTAAGTTTTTTCATTTTTTTAATATATGTAATCACAGTTAATTTTTTTTTTATTATTATTAATTCCTTTGTATATACTTTTGAACATTCAGCTTTCATTTATGAAATATATAACGTTATTTCATTCAATATGTGGTTGTGATTCAAAAGATAAATATATATAGTGTGTATTACATTCTTCAAATGCGTACAAAAATAATATTGATTATTCTTCAAATATATAGAATCCTTTTTTTTTTAATCACACGCATTAACTGTGATGAGAAATGCATATAACGTATGACCTTGTCTCATTATTAGTCACATGTTTTATTATATATTAATCACGTTTAAAGTATGTGATATAAATGTTTATTATCACAGGTTTTATCAGTTATACATCACACATAAAAAGTGTGATCTAAATATTTATTATTACACGTAAAAAGTGTGATCTAAATATTTATTATCACACGCATAAAGTGTGATAGAATCATCTTTTAATGACACTCAAAACGTGTGATTAAAAATGGCATTTTTTAATCACACTCCCAAAGATCACACTTTGACAAAACTTAAAACGTGTAATTAAATAACATATATCACAGATAAAAAGCGTGATCTATTTATGATTTTCTAGTAGTGGTGGGGAAACAACGTACTCACGCGCGCCGCCTTCTTTCCTTCACCGCCTTTAGACGACCACAATCGCGTAGAATCTGCGAAGCCTCCTTCATGGAAGGCCTACTAGAAGGTTTTTGTTCTGTGCACGAGAGCCCCAGTTTATAGACAGTGGTCATTTCTTCCAAGTAATGTGGTTTCTTGATGTCTTTATCAAAGGTGTCGGCAATTGAGTTTCCTTTTCCAAATTGGTGCCACGCCCATTCTACGAGGTTCGTGTGCTCATCTCCGTCGTTGGGTTCTCTTCCCGTCACCAGTTCCAAGAGTACAACTCCAAAACTGTAAACATCAATCTTCTCATTCAGTTTTCTCGTGTAGGCGTATTCTGCAACCAAAGCAACATTTTCAGTTCAACTGGGATAGGAAGAAAAAGGGGGTAGTGTGTTTTTGTTTCGGCTGAAAATTTTTCCCAAGAAAAGTTTTTTTCATGAAAAAGACATTCTAGAAAACATATCTTGGTTAAAATATTTACCTATATTTGATTATAGCCCTAAAAGATGATGGTGTTAAATATTTTTAGTGAAAAAGATTTTTTGAAAAAAGTTTTATATTTCTATAACGACCTTGAAAAATGATGATGGTGGTGGATCTGATATTAATAGCGGTGACAACAATGATGATAGTTTTGGTAAGATTTTTATCTGCCTAGTAGGTTTCAAAAACATTTTTTTCCTTCAAAAAGTAAAAAATATTTTCCCCCAAAATCAATTTTGTTTGTAGTTGACTTTTGTTTACCATTATCTATCGATATATTATGTAAGGAAAATAAAATTTCTAGTAAGAAGATTTGTGAGAGCTCGAAAGTCTCATTCTACAAGTACTAAAATATTTAAAAATAATTTTATTGGCTAACAAAATAATTATAGATTAAAAAAAATAAAAAATCACCTAAAATTTTTAATAAATAATATATTATTTTATCTCGTGCATAGCATGGGTGACATGATAATACCAATAGTTACAAAAATGTTTTTTTTGCTGAAACAAGCAGACTAATAAAGATGATAACTCAAGTGCTCTTACCTGGAGCAAGGTACCCAATTGAACCAGCAAAAACAGACATGTTATTAGGCACACCAGGCTTGGCCAAAATCTTGGCAAGTCCAAAATCAGCAATCTTTGCCTTGAACTCAGAATCCAGCAAAATATTGCTAGACTTCACGTCGCGGTGAATGATCTGATGAGAGCAATCATGGTGCATATAACACAGTCCTTGAGCAGCCCCAACTGCAATCTGCAGCCTCGTCGGCCAATCCAACACCGTGTGGTGGACCACACTACTCAACGCGGAGGCGTAGCTAGTCCTCTTCTTCCCATGTAACCACTTGTCCAAACTCTGCTTCTCCATATACTCATACACAAGCAATTTCGAGTCATCACTCGAAATACAACAGAGCAATTTCACTATATTGGAATGCCTAATTGTGCCCAATATCTCCACTTCTGCCAGAAACTCTTTCTCGAGCTGGTGATCTGACTTCCCAATGTTCCAAATCTTCTTGACAGCGACACAATCGCCTAAACTGTTGACAGCGATGCAATATATCTTCCCCGACCCACCACTTCCGATCAAATTGTTTTCAGTCAAACCCGACAAAATTATTTTCTTTGTGAAATCATGCCTCTGGAATGAGGTTAGTTCCCACCTCGCAAGGTCTCGCTTGATCTTCTTTCTCTAGTAGTCTCTGACCACGAAGACGGTTGATATAACAGCAGCTATGAAGAGAATTACAGCGAAAACAAGAATCACCGCGAGAATTGTGGGCGATAAGCCGTTGGATTTGCTGTTTTTGATGAGACAATTAGGAAGATTTGAAATTGGGGTTTTAGCACAAAGTTTTGAATTGTTTAAGAAACTGGTTTCATAGGCCAAGTTATCAAACTCATCTGGGATTTTCCCGGAAAATTGGTTGGAAGAAAGGTTCAAATTGGATAGCTTCAAATGGCCTAATTCGGGCGGAATTTGACCGGAAAATTGATTTTCCGACAAATCTAGGTTGAGAAGGTTAGGCACAGAACCAAAAATCGCCGGAATTTGACCCAAAAGCTTGTTCCGAGCAAGATTCAAACTAGTCAGCGACTTCCACGACATTATTGTCGATGGCAATTCACCGAAAAGTGAATTTCCATCAAGATCAAGGTTGCTTAACTGAGAAAGAGCGGTTATCTCCATCGGAATTGGACCAGTAAATTGATTCTTGCTAGCCTTGAACTCAACCAGACTGGCCCAAGAACCGATTCCAGTAGGAATCTGACCGGAAAACTGGTTGTTACTGATCTCAACCCGGGACAAATTCCAAGCTAATTAACTCGGAAGCGTACCAGACAAAGAATTGTTGCTCAGCATTAAACTTGATAAATTGCGCGATGTCCAGAGGCCTAATGGAACCTCACCGGAAAAATTGTTGTTGAATAGCTGAACACCACGCAAAGCTTGGCAATTTCCAAGCGATTCAGGCACTGTCCCAGTGAGAGAATTTGAGGAAGCCGCCAAGCCGAACAAAGTCTTCCCGGCGCATAAATTTTGAGGCAAATCTCCGGTGAACTGGTTGTCGGAAACCTCGAAATATTGGAGTTTCGAATGAAGACCGAATTCCGACGGCAAAGTACCATTGAGTTTGTTTGTGAACACCCGGAAGGTCTCTAGGGCTGTGATTTGGCCGATGCTGGGTGGTAATTCGCCGGAAAGTTGATTCGAATACAGAATCATGACTTTTAGTTGATTCAATTTTCCAAAATCAGATGGTATCGAACCTGTCAAATTGTTCATCGACATGTCCAATCCGATCAAGTTTGACTCGATTGGAGTTGGAATTTCACCAGACAAACTGTTTTTATACAAATACACTACACTCAAGTTTTTCAATTGGAACAGTCCTTGAGGAAGTGGACCACCCAGATTGTTTATAGCGAGATCCAAATGTTGAAGACTGGACAAATTCGCAAAACTATCCGGTATTTTCCCGATCAAGTTCGTCATCGTCATCCACAAGTACTCCAGCTTTTTCAAATTCCCAAACTCTATCGGAATTATCGATGGCGAAAGCATAGTATTATAAGCCATACCTAGAGTCACTAGATTTGCTAAATTTCTGATTTTGATCGGAACCGTGCCGTTGAACTGGTTTTTGTACAGGTGCAATGTCCGGAGCTCCGGTAACCGGCTGATCGCCGGCGGGATCTTGCCGGAGAAATTGTTGCCGCCGACGTTGATGAACTGGAGAGAGGATAACCGGTCGATGTCGGAGGGTATTGGGCCGACGAAGAAGTTCTCGGAGAGGTCTAGGTATTCGAGACCGGAGCAATTGTAGAGAACCTTAGGGAAGTCGCCCTGGAGGAAATTGTGCCAGAGGTCGAGCACGGTGAGGTTTTTGAGGTCGCAGATCGATGGTGGGATCGTGCCCGTGATATTTTTGTCGTGGAGGCACTACAAGAAAATGCACCTACGGCGACCAAATTGGCGACTAAAAAAATTTTTAGTCGCTGAATGTATACGTTTTGGCGACTAAAATGCTATTAGTAGCCAAAAGTAAAACTTTTTGGCGACTAAAAAAATTTAGTAGCCAAAAGTATAGGTTTTGGCGACTAAAAATCAGTTTAGTCGCCAATTATCGACTTTTGGCTACTAAAATATTTAGTAGCCGAATGAAAAATAAAAAAATGATTTTTTTCTCTTTGGCGACCAAACTTTGGTCACCAAAAATGTCCTTTCAGCGACAAAAAAAAAATTTAGTCGCTGTAGGTGTACATTTAGCTACTAAAACCTTTAGTCAGCAAATGTCAAATAAAAAATTAATTTTTACCTTTTGGCGACTAAAATTTTAGTCGCCAAAAGTTGATTTTCAGTGACGCAAAATAATGTTAGTCGCCATTTGTGTACATTTGGCTACTAAAATCTTTGGTCGGTAAATGTAAAATAAAAAATTAATTTTTACCTTTTGGCGACTAAAATTTTAGTTGTCAAAAGTTAATTTTCAGCGACGAAAATAATGTTAGTCGCCGTTGGTGTATATTTGGCTACTAGAAACCTTTGGTCAGCAAATGTAAAATAAAAAATTAATTTTTACCTTTTGGCGACGAAAATTTTAGTCGCTAAAGGTTGTAATTTTTGTTTTAGAGGGAAACAATTAAGTTTTGGCGCCCGATCTATTTACACTCTGTTCTGTCTCTCACACACACAGACCATCGCTGCTCTCCCTCACCATCCCTACTCACCATCCCTGCTAACAGTTACCATCGAACTTCCACCACCGACCATCGCGGCTCTCGCTACCGCCGCTGACCATCGCTGCTCTCGCCACCGTCGCTCACCATCGCGGCCCCCCTCCCAGCCACATTCAGGTTTCTCTCTCTCTCCCTCTCTCTCTCTCTCTTCCTCTATTTCCCCATTTCACCATCTCGGATCTAGGGTTTTAATTTATTTTTGATGCTGTAGGATTTTGATAAAATCATTTTAGGGTTTTACTCTTTTTCTACATTTTAAGCACATATGAGGTCCAAGTTGTGTTTAATTCTGATTTTAATTCTAATTTTTCTTTTGCAATACCCATCGTTTTGATTTGTAATTCTCATCTTGCCAATAGAAGTTGTATTAATCATCATTTCAAGTCGCTATTAAAATATATTGCTTCAATTTTTTTGCTTGAGATCTACCAATCTCTATTATGACCCTTTTACTGCCAATAACCATCCTGCTTTTCATGGAATTGCTTTATCGGTTATTTAATAACTAGTTTATGGGTAGTGGGTCTTATTATTGTTATTTCAATAGCATGGTGCATACAGTACTCTAGTGGTGAAAACTATTATTCCTTCTAATCAAATCACACCTTAAAAAAACAAATGTGAAATATTGTGAAAATTTTGAAAGATGGATTTTTCTTAATGTATTAACATGCTTCTGTTTGTGTATGTGCCAGGAAATTACCTCAATTTTTATGATGCTATAAAACTTGCTTATCTAGACATCAAAATAATATCAAACTATGATGGGTCTAACCAACAATTGGATCACCCTGCTGATTTTTATGATTATCATGTGAGATTTGAACTATGATGGGTCTAATCAACAATAATATCAAACTGTGATGGGTCTAATCAACAGTTTGGCTACATGGCAAGAATTCTTGTCTTATTTTTTGTTTATTGGTTAGATTTACAGTGATTCAAACAGTGTGTTTTGTTTGGCTCATAAATTTGATCATACATCTCGTAGTGGTCCAAAGGTATGTTAATCTTCCTTTTATTTGTTAATGAAACTGGTTTTGAAAATATATTTGAAAAAAGAAAAAAAGAAGGCTTTGGGGAATGCTTGTGAATAGTCTTTCCATTAATTGATTTTCAGGCTTTTGCAAGTGAGTATGCTGTGACTGGAAAAGATGCTGGTACAGGAAGCCTTTTAGCGGCACTGGCTGAGGCTGGTTTCCTTATTGGAGTAGAAAGGAACAGGTAAATTGTACTCTTCCAAGACTTTGGCTTCTTCACTATTTGTCGATGTGCATCCTTTTGGCTTAACTGTGATGACTTGCGCTTATTCTTTCCTTTTCATGGTCAAGTAAATTGCTTCACTGGTCTGGAAAATGAAGTGGAACCTGTTATATTTTTTTTTTCATTTTTTGTAAATGACACGCACACACACACACGCACACACACATGTATTTGTGTATACATATATATATTTAGTCATCATAGCTCCTCTCATTTTTTTGTCTCAATTTCATGATATATTGCTTTGATTTCTAAGGATTTGAATTTGATCCTTCAAATGCAGCGATATTGTTGAAATGTCAAGCTATGCACCTCTATTTGTGAATACCAATGACAGAAGGTATGTTTTCATTCTTTTTCTCTAAAACCTTTTAACTGTTATGTAATCTTATGGTGTTGTTTTGTAATAACTATCCTCATATGGTAGTGTGGCTTTCTTAAAGGTGGAACCAGGATGCAATTGTTTTTAACTCCTTCCACCAATAAAGAGTTGTTGCTTATAGTACTGTAGGATATGGTTTTTTTCTTTGTATAATGCATTCTTGTGCACTTG
Organism: Camellia granthamiana; assembly: GCA_036172215.1. Lineage (NCBI taxonomy): Eukaryota > Viridiplantae > Streptophyta > Magnoliopsida > Ericales > Theaceae > Camellia > Camellia granthamiana. Next base: position 33,758,282 of record CM069915.1, on the reverse strand, counting down.
AAAATGCTTGCACTTGAAAATGTTTTCAGCTTCCTGCAGAGGGTAGCTGATTCTCTAGTATCTCTTCTCAAAAGTGGAGCTGATAGAGAACTAGAGATAATTGAGCAGGTCTAAGCTGGAATGATCTTGAGAAGTTTTTTAATTGTCAATTCTAGTCTTTTATATCTATCTGGAAATTATTTTGATACTAAAAATGTGGGATTTGTGACAGATTTTTACATCATGGTCGTATATCATGATGTATTTGCAGAAATATCTTGTACGGGATGTTGTCCATGTTCTCAGGTGTGTTTCAATTCTCATTGTTTGGTGGACAAAATGTAAAACATATGTGGATTATTACAAACAAGACCTAAGAATGTTCTAGATATTATTTAGAAGTTAAGAATTGTAGGTAAGAGCAAGAAAATAACCTTAAATCATTTCAATATTGAACACCAATATGATAATGAGAAACAAGTTGATGGTCTTTAAGTTGTTGCATTGACTGAAGAGATCAGTAAAAAGTGTAATCATTTTAAACACCTCAAAAATGGTCCAACAGGGTGCTCCCAAAGTTTATTTATTTATTTTTAATGAAATTTTTGTTTTAAGTACTCATAACCAAGATGGGTCCCTCCCTGCTCCAAATTTATCTTTGGTATTTTTATGAGATTTCTCCCTGTCAGCATTGGCATGGCAGATTCTTTTCAACTCTATACTTGTTCTCAATGGTGGCTGACTGTGATGCATGTTTCGCCGCTTTCATAAACTTGTATGATGTATCCACCTAAGTTTACTATAGCAAGTCCAGAACAAGTGCTGAATGATGCCTCTGTCATGGAACCTTTCTCAAAATTATCACTTCCTTTACTGTTTTAATTGGGCGTTCGAAAACCCAATAGGGTAGTTTGATGTTCTCATGAAGAAAAAATATAGTTATGCATTTAATTATGGCCTATGAAGCACGAACACCTTTCTGGAGGTCACATATGATCAAACTACATGATCTTTAAGATACTGTATTTCAATCCAATAGAAAGAGATGGGCCATCCTTTAGTTCATGTCCTGGAAACTTAAGCAATATAGTGGCCCATTTTTATAACAAAATTGTCCTATTAAAATTTCATAACCTGTTGGTGAATTAAGAAAATAGTTGTTCCTTATAAATCAAAACATTAGATGGTACATCGGTACCAGTCAATTAGTCAAATATCTTCTGGAGTTTCTCTTGGGTGACTCTGTCATATCCTTATGATCACAGCATGATTTTTCTCTTGGGTAACTACTTTGCTTGGATTTTTCTGTTAAGTTTACTTCTAGTCAAATTTTAAGTGATTTCTAGTCAAATTAAGTGATGTTGAATCCGTAATCTATTAGTTCTCTGACCCAATTTTGTAAACAAAGACTCAAGCAATCTTAATTTTCACACGTTTCAACAAATGCCAAAGGGTTGTTCATTTGAAATGATTCTTACTTCATAACAGCAGTAATTTGTTTCGTCTCCATCCCTGTGGTAATTGCATCTCATGAGCAGGACGGCACTTTTTTTTCGAAACTAATTAAAAAATATATGCAACTTTAATTTGTTCTTGGTTGGTCCTCATGCATATTTTTCCTCTCTGCCTTTGGCAGATTTGCTGTGTTTGGCCCTCGTTACTCGTAACTAATGCTCAATTGTTAATTCTGTATATATATGTATGTGTGTGTGATTGATGATATGGTGAATGATGAAACAGGATAGCTATATAGCTGAGAGATGGCAGATTACAGCAGAAGTTGTGAAGAGTATATTGCTACCCAAGAACAGGAGGTACTATTTTTTTTGGTATTTATATATACATATAGATATATAATGGTACATGTATCATTCATGTTCAATCTTCATCTATCCTCTTATTCTTGTCATTCTCTATGAAGAAATCATCCAATGTGGTTGGGACACTATCACAAGAGCTTAACACGTAATTCTCTACCGAACTTAATATTTTTATTCTCTTGTCTCAAAATATTTATAATTACTAAATTATATCTTAAAAATTTTATATTTTGATATTCTCGTATAATTCCACTATTGCAAGTGTTTTAAAACAAGGAATAAGGAAAATTAGAAATACAAACAAAAACATAAAGAAACTTCTAAAAAATAAAAATAGGGTCACTTTTTGAAAAAATAAAATGTTAGCAGTCTCATATCTATTTTGTTTTGATTGATAGAAAAAATGTGATTCATGATGTTATATTAACTAAAAAATAAAATGTTAGTAGTCTCATATCTATATGATGTGTGCTTGTATGTCTGTCCAAATTTTGAGATTGGATTAGGCCTGATCAAGTTTGAGCCTAGTTGTTGTACGATACTGCTTTTTCTTTTCTTATTTTTTTTATATAGATTGAAAAAAGTTAAAATAGGGGACTCATTATGAAAGCTATAACAAATTTGATGGTGGGGAGAATAATAAACAGGTGGCATCCAGTGGGAAGAAATATGGAGGACTTGTTCCAAAGAAGAAGCCTTTGATCTCCAAGGCAAGCACTATTTAAGTAACCTATTTTGTGTTGTATGGTTTTGACTTGGTAATTAAATGTATTTTGACTAATAAATCAACAATTTCATTGTTATTGTGTGCTGGTTGCTGGATCATGAACGCGCCTTCTTTGATTCTGCAGATTGGGCCTTATGCAAGGTATTTATTTACCTCACATATATATGACTAGATGAAAATATGGGTCTTTTATTTAACTAAAAGAAAATATATATATATATATATAAGTTTAGGAGGTTAATTATTTAACTTCTTCAGGCTTCATATTATGTCAGGCATCCTACTATACGGGATATTGTAATTTTGAATACAGGGATTGTTAATTTCAAGTTATGCAGATTTTGATGCTGCTATTGAAGACCTATCTGCATGTGTAAAGCTTGATAAGGATAACAAATCAGTGTACACATATTTGGTAATTCTATGGTTCCTAAAATTTATTGATCTAGGGTCTAGTACAATCAGGTTGAGAAAGTTCAGGCACTTTTCCATGTAAAAAATATTGATGGAGCAGGTTTTGACTTTTACAGGGTTTGGCATTATCTTCAATTGGTGAATACAGGAGGGCTGAGGAGGCACATATGAAATCAATTCAACTTGATCCAAGTTTCCTTGAGTCATGGGCTCATTTAACATAGGTATTCATAAGTAAATACTCAGTGTAATTGACTTACAATATTCACTTTGTGTGATTAATGTGTTCTGTTGTGTGGTAATAATGAAAAGGTGAAATTGATAATACTCTTATTTTGGTGCTAACTGACCAACTCAACTCAAGCAGCCATGACTTGTGACAACTGACCAAATATGACCAAATATGACTTGTGACAACTGACGGAATATTATTCGGACCTATAGGTTGAGATTTAGAGCCGAAAGCGCCCAAAACTTAGTCGAAAAAGGGAGTTTTGGGGGCGAAAATTCAAAACAGCTCTCGAACCTCCGTTTGGCCGACACGAGCAGCTTCCCCATGCCAAATAGGACTTGTAACAACTGACGGAATGTTATTCGGACCTATAGGTTGGGATTTAGAGCCGAATACGCCCAAAACTTAGTCGAAAAAGGGCGTTTTGGGGGCGAAAATTCAAAACAGCCCCCAAACCTCCGTTTTGCCGACACGGGCAGCTTCCCCATGCCAAATATGACCTATAACAACTGACGGAATGTTATTCGGACCTATAGGTTGGGATTTAGAGCCGAATACGCCCAAACCTTAGTCGAAAAAGGGCGTTTCGAGGGCGAAAATTCAAAACAGCTCCCGAACCTCCGTTTGTTGTAAATAAATATTATCAAGCCTTACATAACACTCAAATGTTGTTTACTATAAACAGTGTGTAATAGTTTGAATACTAGTACTGGTGTAATGTGTTCATGATTTTCAAGAGTAGAAAAAAAAAATTTAAAAAAAAGAAATTTCTTTCAAGATTAGAATAAATATTGCATGATACACACACACACACATATATACTTTCTTTAATTTTGAAAAAGACATTTCTCGATTATTTTTCTTAAATGCATGTTAGAACATGTTTCCTATTACAGAGTAAATTCATATTTTGTAACAAATTCTAATGTTTTGTTTGTTGTTGTTTTTTTTTTTTTTTTGTAGATGACTTCGTTGTGTCGGCTTGTGGATAATCCATATTGGTGTATGGAGAAGAATTTTTCCTTTTGTATAGAACTAATATAATACTTTTGTCGTCATCGCCTTTTGGATAGTTCACTATTACTGAATATGATGGTTGGAATAATCAATACAGATTACGATGGTAATTTGTACCATGCCAAATGGTCATTTCACATGGTATAGTAAATGTAATTTTTGTATATGGAGGGCTTTACTTTTTGTATGATTGTATATGTTGTATGGAATTATTATTTTAGTTTGGACAATAGTTCGTTTGTATGTACTTGGACAGTTAAAGTAATTTATTTTTTGTATACGGATGCAGATTGTGGAATGATTGATAATTTATGTATCATTTTATTTGTATACGTATTACAGGTTGAATGGAATACAGACAGGTTATGGACACATTATAATATTAACAATAAAACATAATATCATGTTTTTGCCGACTAAACGTTTTGTAGCCAATAAAAAGGAAAAAAAAAAAAAAAACCAAACATTGGCTACTAAAAGTTTTGTAGCCAAAAGAAAATCAAACATTTGGCTACTAAATTTTTTGTAGGCAAAAGAAAAATAACCATTTGGCTACTAAATGTTTTGTAGCCAAAAGAAAATCAAACCTTTGGCTACTAAAAGTTTTGTAGCCAAAAGAAAATCAAACATTTGGCGACCAAAATATTTTGTAGCTAAAAACCAAAGTTTCAGAATAAATATGACTTTTAGCGACTAAAAATTTAGTAGCCAAAAATATTGTAGTTTAGGCGACTAAATTTTTAGTAGCAAAAAATGTTGAAGTTTAGGCGACTAAATTTTTAGTAGCCAAAAGAAATAGTATTTGGCGACTAAAATTTTAGTAACCAAAAAAGATTGACTTTAGGCGACTAAAATTTTAGTAGCCAAAGCACTAGTATTTACTTTTGGCAACTAAAAAAATTTAGTAGTTAAAAATTTTTCGGCCACTAAATAATTGGCTTTTGGCGACTAAAAAATTAGTCGGCAAAAGTGTATTTATTTAATTAATTTTCAAACCTATTGGCGACTAAATATTTAGTCGCCAAATGTATACATTTAGCGACTAAATTCGGTTTAGTCGGCAATTATATTTCCCGACTACTCTTTGGCTACTAATTTCCCGACCAAAAAATTTAGTCGCTAAAGAGTATTGGCGACTAAAATATGACTTTTGGCGACTAAAAATTTAGTCGCCAAAAGTGTAAATTCTTGTAGTGAGGAGAAGTCCAGTGACTGTGCCGGCGATGCACTGAATCGCCGGCCAGGTGCACGGCGAGGATGAGGAGTTCCAGGAGGCTGTCCACGGCGGACTCCGCCATTGCTTTTTGAGGTTGAGTAGGGTTGTCTGGTCGGCGGTGGTGGCCGGGGATTCTAAAATTACGTGGAAGGGAATGAGAATGAGGAAGAAGTAGAAGAAAGAGAGTGGGACTTTTGAGAATGGAGAGGTCATTTTGTGGGGTTTCAGTTAGCTAGGGACCCCGATGGTGAACTCTCATGTGCGTTTTGGATTGTTACTTATAAGTGTTGCAGTTTTCGCTTTCTTCATTTGGACCCCACATTTTAATCATTTTTATTATAATTATTTTTTTTAATGCAAAATTTAAGGAGTTGATTGGTAAAAAAATCTAGTTGTACGGGTCATATATTATTTAGTCTAATATTTGATGTCATAGGTGATAATTACGTGTAAGGGTGTTCTTGGTTCGGTTGCGATCGAAAAATCTCTAATACACCCTTCGTCTACCGAATGAATACGAATTGAGTGGATTGAGAGATTGATACGAATCAATTTAGCAGTTTAAATTTTTATAAATTTTGAACGTAATACAACTACTTGTCAATATTATTTTTTTGATAGCAATTCAACTTAATATAACTAAAAAATTATAAAGTAAATTGTCAAATACCAATAATAAATACGTATAAAAAATCATGCATTATTAAAACTATTTCATTACTTTTTTTATTCAAAAACTATTTTGTTTGATTTTTTTAAAAAAATGAAAAAATTAAGTTTTACATTTTACACACAAAAATACCAAATACTCCCTCCGTCCCAAAATAATAGTCCCTTATTCAATTTTTCATTGTCCCAAAATATTAGTCCATTTTCAAAAATCAAGTACAAAAATAATATAAATTTCATATTTTGCCATTCTTTTAAATTCATTAACAACATAAAAAGTACAATTATGATGTTAATATTCTCCAAAAATGTACTATCAAAGGGTAATTTTAAAATTTTAATTTTTTAAAAGTACAATAATTGTACTATTAAAAAAAAGTTAGATTCTCCAAAAGAGACCATTATTTTGAGATAGAAGTAATATCGACACTTGCCATTTGATAAAATAATTTCTAAATTAAAAATAAATTAAAAACACAATAGAATATCTAAACTCATTAAAAAAAATTAAAGATTCTTTCTCATTCGCTCTACAAAATCAAAGTCCATTCACATTAAATTTTACATTTTTCTTATTTATTTATAACAAAATTCAAAAAATCATTTCCAAACATATTAATTTATTGGTTAAATTACAAATATACCTCCTAAAATTTGCTTAAAATATGAATTGTTTTATGTGGTTATTGAAATTATATTATGCCTCTTCAAATTTCAAATCGCATAACAAATGATTTATTTTTATTAATAAATCATTAAGTTAATTAATAATTTTTAGTGATGTCAAAATTATATTTCAATTAATAATTCAAGTAATTTTATTATTCTATAGGAGAATAGTTAAAATTTTATTTTATTTTTCTAATTCTGTTAAATAAAAAATTTTAATAAATGAATATTTATTTAATTTTTAAAAGTATAAGGGACAATTCGTTTTTTCTTATTTTTTGTGAAAATTAAATTCCAGAGTAATTTTATAAAAATGATAGTAGATCAGTAATAAGTTTTATAAAAATTAATAATTAAAATTATAAACTTCTCCACATATGTGCAATAATTTTCTAAATCAGGCACAGAATTGTAAATTCTTCAATTTTTTTATCCTTCCTAAACCCTCCTCCTCATCATCATGCGAAAAAACAGAAGAAGAAGAAGAAGAAATTCTATTATTCACAAAATCTTTAAATAAAAAATGTCAAACCACATGGGAAAGTGCCAAAGGTTTAAAGCTAGCTGGTAAAATGCGGGCAAGTGAGAAGGACTTTCGTACTATACAATGCAATTCAAATTTGCATCGTTTGTTTGGTTGTTGAATATTTGACTTCTACTACCCGTTAAACTTCCAAACATAGCTGATGTGGATCACCCATATCATAACCCTTTCTTTGAATTTCTGTGAATGCTTTTAATTTTATAAAAATTGTTGGGAAGATGATTTGTGGCCAAAATAGCCACAAACGATAAAATAGGTTATTTTAGTCATAATAAATAAAACATCACATCCAATTCATAATCATTACACTCTTCTCTCACAAAAAAAGTTAAAAAGTCAAAAAGCCCTTACCAAACCAAACTTTTTAACCCAGGCTAAAATAATCAAAAAAGTCAAAAAGTTAAAAAGCCAATCCACTTTCCAAACCAACCCTCAATCTAGTATTAGGCAGCAGGAGAGGAGAGGTTGAATATATTTTTTTTATTAATTAAGATCTCTTGATAAAAAAAATTTATGATCATACCAAAATTTCTCTATATCAAATTTTCTTTATGAGAATATTAAGAAATCACAACTACTATAAAAATAGTATATATTATTTATCTTATAAAATTTTAAAATCAATGAGTTTAAAAAAAAAATTCTCCTTTTATATACTCTCTTTTTCATTCTAGAAGGATACCCAAATCCAATCTCTTAATTCTCTTATGCAAATTTATTTCTTTTACTTTTCAAATTTATTTGATGGGATCAATTATAAAAGATATTGAATATTAAGAGACTGGATAAGGTATGGTTTTGAGTAGATCAATTTATTTGGTTTTGATGTTTTTTTGGGATTTGAGTGTATGTGGATAAGGTATAGTTTAACATTTTTATTTTTTTAGGGATTTCGTGAAATGATTGTGGGGATTGTTGATATTACCTACTTGGTGTTACATTATTGATGTTATCTTCCCACTAGCCCCCAACAATACTAACATTGCAAGAGATCCAAACAATCATGACAACATTAAATAAAAACAATGTGTCGGTTACATTATATACATGCACAACATCACATTTGCAATTACTGGTAACCCCTACACCTACGAAAATAATAACATTATATGAGACCCAACCAATCATACAAATATTAACTAAAACAACATGCGTCTACGTACATGCACAACATCACATTTGGTGTTACTGGTAACCCCCAAAACCGCGATATTAACAACATCACCTAAAACCCCACATTACGCGCCATTTAAACACCATCTCATTTCGAGCATCGACCTTGATGTCGTATTGTTCCACAAACAAACAAAGTAACATTGAAGACACCCATACATGTTGTCATCACACCAATACACGATCAACGTTGCTGCCGACGGATTGATGTGAAATCGCTAATGTTACGTCGACAACGTTAATCGCACTCTTAGATGTTCTAGTGCCCACGTCGCTTCACCTTTGTAAATTTGTTGGAAGGGATTTTTGGATTTTCTAGAATTTTGAAGAGGTTCTGTAATGTTATTTGGAGAATAAAGAATATTAGGTGCAACGTTGCCAAATCCAGCGTCCAACTCACACAAAATGAGGATCAACACTGCAATATTTATAAGGAAACGTTAAAGTTCCAAGTTTTGAGCTTCTGTTTTGTTCGCAATGGAGGGGAAAGGAAAAAATTGCTATAGTATGCTTTTAGGCGTTTTGGTAACTACAACATCACCTAAACACCCAATTTACCCCTCCAAACAGCCTACCTACGTGTTACATTCATGGGCTTTGGTATAAATAACATTAACTTGGGACCTTTCAGTTTACAAAATAAATTGCAGGACTATATGGTTCAAACTATCTAAACTTGAGATTTATTAGTGTTTTTCCATAATTTATTCACATCATTTTGTTCAATTTATTTACATCATTTGCTAGGATTTGCTTATATAAACATTATTAAACTTGTTTAAGGGTTGGTGAAGTTAGAAATTATGTGTATAACAAAAGAGAGAAAATAATAAAAATAGATGGCTTGTTGGGATAATGGAAGAATAACATATTAAATATAATGTTGATATTACGTGATAGTATTATTATTTAATGAGCATTTTTTATTTACTGTAGAGATCATATTTTGGGTTAATAAGAGATGAGGGTTCTTCACTTAATATATTTGTGAATTTTTATTATGTCACCATTATATTTAATTTTTTTTTGTAACAAAGATAAGATTTACAATTTAATTCAAAATCATAAGAAAAATCTTACTATCTTTGAATTGTAAAACGGTAGAATATTCCGATCTTCAATCATAAGATTAAAGTGAATTTTATCCTAATTTTAAACACATAGAGGCCAAAAAACTTTTTATATATTTTTTGTTTTATATTTATTTTTATTTTTTTATAAAAACCCTCATGCTTTTGTCTCCGATGATTTTTATTTTTATTTTTGTAATAAAGGTTTTCTTTCCGATTAAAAAACAAAAAAAGATTGTTGTTAAAGTTAAAAAAATTAACTCATACAAAAAAAAAAAATGAAAGATCCTTTCTTATTTATATTTTTCTTTCACATTACATTTTACATTTTTCTTATTTATTTATAAAAAAATTCAAAAAATCATTTCCAAACATATTAATTTATTGGTTAAATTACAAATATACCTCCTAAAATTTGCTTAAAATACAAATTCTTTTATGTGATTATTGAAATTACATTATGCCCCTTCAAATTTCAAATCGCATAACAAATTATCTATTTTTATTAATAAATCATTAAGTTAGTTAATAATTTTTAATGATGTCAAAATTATATTTTAATTAAAAATTCAAGTAATTTTATTATTGTATAGAAGAACAACTACAATTTTATTTTATTTTTCTAATTTGGTTAAATAAAAAATTTTAACAAATGAATATTTATATAATTTTTAAAATTATAAGGACAATTCGTTTTTTCCTATTTTTTGTGAAAATTAAATTTCAGAGTAATTTTTTAAAAATAATAATAGATCAGTGATAAATTTTATAAAAATTAATAATTAAAATTATAAATCTCTCCGTATATGTGCAATTATTTTCTAAATCAACCACTGAATTGTAAATTTTTCAAATTTTTTTTATGCTTCCTAAAGCAACACATTATCATCATCATCATCATCCAGAAAAGAAGAAGAAGAAGAAAATCTATGATTCACACACTCCGTAATTACTCCAACCGTTTTAAAATAATAGTCTCTTTTAAAAAATTTAACATTTTTTAGTAGTATAATTATTACACTTTAAAAAAATTAATTTTTCAAAATTATCCTTTGAGTGCATTTTTTGAAAAATATCAATTGTCATAATTATACTTTTTATATTATTAATGAATTTAAAAAAATGACAAAATATGAAATTTATATTATTTTAATACTTAATTTTTAAAAAATAAATATTTTCAAATAATAAAAAAATAAAATAAAAGATTAATATTTTAAGACGGATGCCGTATCATATTTTAAGAGTATATATATGGTAGATACAGTGGTAAAAAATAAAAAATAAAAATGAGTACACCTTATGGCGAAAGTCAAACCACTTGGGGAACTGCCAACCATTTTAAGCTAGCTGGTTGTTACGTCCCGCCGAAATACCAAGGCAAAATGGTCTACAAAAAGGAATTCTCAAGGAAGAGTGGCCAATAGAACACTCTAGAGGCTCCTGGAAGAACTTGAGAAAGTATGGAAACCGTGGAGGATGCTGGAATTCTCTAGAACATTCAAGAGAATGGTAGATCTTGTACATAGTTCTAGAAGCTTGTATATAAGTCTTGTATATTCTAGAATAGGTTCTTTGAGAGGATGAGGGAAGGATCTAGAATCCCCTCCATCCATGTAGATCTAGAATAGTCTAGTAGATGTAGGAGGAGGAAGTGTCTAGAACACTCTCCACCCTTATGGTTCTAGAACATTCTTTGTAGCCTATAAAAGGGGGAGGGCCTCATTTGGCCAAAACACCCAAGTAGATCCACTCACCAAGAGTTGTAAGCTTTCTCTCAAGTGTGAATACAAAGGCATTCTTTCAAACTCTCTTGTATTCTTCTAAACTTCTCTTTCCTACAAGTGTGTGAGTTAGGCTGACTTAGCATCATCAAGTGAGACTTGAGATTGTCTAAGTGCCGCACGGTTAGCTTGGAAACAACCAAGTCCATGACAGTTGGTATCAGAGCAGGTTCAAGACAAGGAAGAGAAGGAAGCAATGTCATCCGGTACTGAGGAGACTGTTGCGGAGCAAGCCTGTGGAAGGGAACCCACGAAGGGAAGGAAGGACATGTCACGAGATGTTGTGACTACCATGGATGCACGGCTTGCCAAGGTGGAGCTTACCGTGGGCAACTCGGAGGAGCGTCTTGATGTGCTGGAACAATGCCTTAAACAGGAAGTGGAGGGTCTCAAGGGGGAGATCAAGGAGCTCCACGATGGCATGCTTTCCACCATCAACTCCATGGCACATGAGGCACAAGTGACCAATGACTCCTTCCAAGCCAAGGTGTTGGAGATGCTCGCACGGTTTGAAGCCCGCTTGGTGGAGGTGTGCAAAGACGTGGCAATGTGCAAGAAGGCCATAGCCGGGGGAGCTGTGACCTTGCCGGGGACGTCCAAGGTGGAGGTGCCGAAACCAAAACCTTTTGATGGAAAGAGAGATGCCAAAGAGGTGGACAACTACTTATGGCACATGGAGAGATACTTCGAAGCAATGGCGATAACCGCGGAAGATGCCAAGGTACGGACCGCAATCCTTTACCTCATCGACACAGCTACACTATGGTGGCGTAGAAGGCATGCCGACATTGAGCGAGGTACGTGCACCATAGCAACTTGGGATGATTTTAAGAGAGAACTTAAGAAACAATTCTATCCCGAGAATGTGGCCTACCAAGCAAGGAAGAGCATGAGAAATCTTAAACACACAACGTCTATTCGGGACTATGTAAGGGAATTCTCTACACTCATGCTTGAAATCCCGAATATGACTGATGAGGAATTGCTCTTCAACTTTCTTGACAACCTACAACCATGGGCGGAGCAAGAGTTACGACGCCGAGGCGTGCAAGATCTTGCAACGGCTATGGCAGTAACGGAATCACTTATTGAGTACAAACATGGGGATGGCAAGGCCAAAACATCCAAGGGTTACTCTAGTGGAAATTCTAGTGAAAGTGAGGGGGATGAGGATGAAGGCATCCGACGCAAGGGAAGGCAAGGCAAGCCTTTCACTGGCAAAGAGGGCAAAGGCAAAGTCAGAGAAAACAAGGAGACATTCAAACCTAAGACCAAGTGTTTTCTGTGCGATGGACCACATTGGGCAAGAGAGTGTCCCAAGAGGCAAGCCCTCAACACCATGATTGAAGAACGGGAGAAGGTGGAGACCCCGCAGATAGGATCTCTACAACTGCTTGTTGCCATCGAATGGAAGCCTACTACATTGACCCAAGGGGATAAGGGTTTAATGTATGTCGATGCCAAGATCAATGGGAAGGCGGCCCAAGTCATGGTAGACACAGGCGCATCGCACAACTTCATCAAGGCAGAGGAGGCCAAGAGGCTTGGCTTGAAACTTGACAAGGGTCAAGGATGGATGAAGATAGTGAACACCAAGGCAATGCCCGTAGATGGCATGGCTCGAGGGGTTGAACTGTACCTTGGTGGATGGCGTGGAAAAGTCGATTTCTCAATAGCATCACTCGATGACTATGACGTGGTGCTAGGAATGGAATTCTTGCAGGAGTTTAACGTGGTACTGTTACCTTGCACCAACACTATGTGCATTACGGAGGGAGGTCCTCACATAGTGCCAACGGTGAGTAAGCCGAATGCTAAACTTAAACTTTTATCAACTATTGAGTTGGGGATGGACAAGAAAAAGGTTGTCGGCACTACCAAGAGGATGACTGGCTCCACAACAGAAAGTCCACCAACATGCATAGTTGCTAAGACAACAACAGGGCAAATGGACAAAGGAAATCAAAGAAGGCGCAAGTCAAGGAGAAAACCTGCGACTTCAAGGGAGAAGGCGCGACGAGGGCGTCGCGAGCATAGGTGGGGGAGAATGTCACGTCCTGCCGAAATACCAAGGCAGAATGGTCTACAAAAAGGAATTCTCAAGGAAGAGTGGCCAATAGAACACTCTAGAGGCTCCTGGAAGAACTTGAGAAAGTATGGAAACCATGGAGGATGCTGGAATTCTCTAGAACATTCAAGAGAATGGTAGATCTTGTACATAGTTCTAGAAGCTTGTATATAAGTCTTGTATATTCTAGAATAGGTTCTTTGAGAGGATGAGGGAAGGATCTAGAATCCCCTCCATCCATGTAGATCTAGAATAGTCTAGTAGATGTAGGAGGAGGAAGTGTCTAGAACACTCTCCACCCTTATGGTTCTAGAACATTCTTTGTAGCCTATAAAAGGGGGAGGGCCTCATTTGGCCAAAACACCCAAGTAGATCCACTCACCAAGAGTTGTAAGCTTTCTCTCAAGTGTGAATACAAAGGCATTCTCTCAAACTCTCTTGTGTTCTTCTAAACTTCTCTTTCCTACAAGTGTGTGAGTTAGGCTGACTTAGCATCATCAAGTGAGAATTGAGATTGTCTAAGTGCCGCACGGTTAGCTTGGAAACAACCAAGTCCGTGACATGGTGCTGGGGAAGTGGGGGCAAGTAAGAAGAACTTTCATACTATATAATTCTATCCAAATTTTTTTTGAACAGAATTCTATTCATTTGAATCGTTTATTTGGTTGTTGACTTTTGGACTTCTACCCGTCAAACGTTCAAACATAGCCGATGGATGTGGATCACCCATATCGTAACCCTTCCTTTGAATTTCTGTGAATGCTTTTAATTTTATACTGAAAAAGTTGTGAATAGAATTATATAGTACGAGAGGTGAGATATATTTTTTTATTTATTAAGATCTTTTGATAAATTTTTTTTATGATTATACTAAAATTTCTCTATATCAAATTTTCTCTATGAAAATATTAAGAGATCACAACTATTATAAAAATATTATATATTATTTATCTTATAAAATTTTAAAATCAAAGAGTTTAAAAAAAAATTCCCTTTTATATACTCACACTACAACAATTTACACATTTGGCGACCACTTTTGCCGACCAAAAGAATTTTGGTCGCAAAAAAATGACATTTGGCGACCAAATATTAATTAGTCGCGAATGATCATTATTTTTGGTGACCAAATATTATTGGTCGCAGAAGGTTATATTTTGGCGACCAAAAAATATGTTGGTCACAGAAAGTGGTATACTTTTGCCGACCAACTACAAATTTGGTCGCGGAAGGTCACATATTTTTTGGCGATCAAAAATTTGGCTGCGAAAAACTTATTTTCAGCAACCAAAAAAAATTAGTCGCCAAATTAGTACTTTTAGCGACTAATATTTTAGTCGCCGTTGATTGAGATTTAGCGACTAAAAAAATTTGTCGGCAAAAGAACCTATTTTTGCGACTAATTTGATCTTTTGGTCGCCAAAAGTTTGGGGGGAAATTTGAAACATGGGGCGGGAATTGAATTTCAGAAAAAAAAAAATTAAAGCATGATCTCCCTTGTCTCTATCTAAAAAAAGCCCTAATCTGTGTCTCTCTATGTTGGCCCGCCCCTTCCTCTTTCTGTGTTCTCTGTCTCAATCGGTGCCCACTCTCTCTAGCTCACCGAAGTCGCTCACCACCATTGCTCACGTCAGTCGCACGTCGCCACCGCTGCAAATCGCCATCGCCAATAATTTTCTACTTCACACTGTTGATGCATCAATCGAACCCAGATTGGGGTAATTTGGTTTAATATGGTGATATGTAATAAGTTTCTCCTAATATTGGATCCCTAGTAATCAATTTCCTTTGTTGAGAAAGAACCCAGATTGGATGTCTCTCTTTCCTTTCTCTCCATCGGCATCAATTTTCTTCCTATGAACGAAGATCAATCGAAAACGACGACATCGATCGCCTCCTTCTCGTCCATTCCGATCTCTCCTCTCTCATTCACCAGGTAACTAATTTGTACTTCTAGAGAGAAATGAGATAGCAATTTCATATTTGATCGAACAATGGTTTGCGATTTTTCTGAAAATTTTATTGCTATTTTTCTGAAAATTTGCTACACTTATCAGTGATTTGTGGCGAAATCCCAACTTCTTTGCTCTTTATTCTCTCACTGTTGCTTATTGTGTCTTTTCTTGATTTCAAATTGCATCAATCTCCCAATTTTAGGATTCATAGATATCTCTTTTAGTCCGTATGAGAAATTTATTTTATCTGATTCAATAATCGTCAGTCTTCGAAGTTCTTTGTTTTGATATCTCGCAATCGATGGCTTTATTAGAATGTATAAAGCATTTGATTCAGTGTTGGTTGAGTGAAGCATGTGAACCATGATAGTTTTGTCTTGTCATGATCAAAAGCTTCTGTTTTCTGCCAATTTTCGCACTGCTCGTTTTGTTTTTTTTCCCCTTTTTTTATTACTTTTTTGTTTGATGATGAGCATTTTACATTTGAACCCCATTTTCTCTTATATTTTCTGCTTTATTTTGTTTCTGAACTAAATACTGAAAAATCTCACCTATCTAATCTCAGGTATGTCGTTCACTTCAATGTAATTGTAATTTAAAGCTTCAATTTGTTGCTCTCTCTCTCTCTATTTGAACCCATTTGGCATTGTCGGTTGCGTCCAAGTCACAGCAACCTCTTGATTGACCTTTAGTTTAAGGGGAAGTTGAATGGCCCTTGCTTATAGATTAGTATGACCCAACTTACATGCTGAACACTTATCATACGCTTATTATTATAAGAGGGTAATATGTCAGTATTCTTGGTGTTTAGCTCCCTGACATCATAAGACCATTTTTTTTTTAATGCCTTCTAGCATTCTCTTGTATGGAACCCAGTTTTCTTCTTCTTTCTGCTCCTTTATTCATAAACAAAGAACTTGCATGATATCACCTAAATCAAATTATACAAATTGACTTGTAAGTTTTAGATATGTTGAGATTTAATAACTGT
Organism: Camellia granthamiana; assembly: GCA_036172215.1. NCBI lineage: Eukaryota > Viridiplantae > Streptophyta > Magnoliopsida > Ericales > Theaceae > Camellia > Camellia granthamiana. The sequence goes on along the minus strand of CM069915.1, from coordinate 33,741,954 downwards.
TCTTTCTTGATGGTAACTGAGGTTTATTTATTATTTACTTTATCATTAGGACTATACTAACCTTGGAAAGGAGGAAAAATATGATAGTGTCTGACAGCTGCTAATCCTGCTGTTGATGACTTCATTAGGAGTCCCACTCTTTCATTCTAAGTTGCATTCTCTTTTTATTATTAATTTTTTTTTTCTTTTCGCAGATATGTGACAGGTTTATTAATCGTAGGATGGCGCAGAAGTTCTATGACAAAGCTCTAACGATTGGCCTAAAAGGTTATGCTCAGTTGTATATCTGCATCACCCTATCATCAAGTCCTATTTTTTTATTTTTTTATAATTACCATAAAAAAAGGGAGGGGTGACCATTGGTTCAATGGTAAAAAACCTGGGCCTAATAACCTTGAGGTTGTGGGTTCAAGTCTCGGGGCAACCGCTTTGTACATTATGCCAAAGGTTAGGTGTGTACCCAATCTTTCCCCTCCCAAACACATTAATGTGTACTAATTGGGCATTGTTTTTTTACCAAAAAAAAGGTGGTCTTATCACATTGAATTTCCGTATTTGTGTGTGTTTCTCAATGCAGTTATCTTATGTATTGCTTCTCTGTATCTCTCTTTCTCTTTTTTTGTATTATCATCTCTTAAGATTTTAGACTGTGTTTCTTATGTTACCAAATCCGAATTTCATTGTAGGCACCAGACCGTCATATCCCATCTTGCAGATTGGGAAGGCATTGAAAAGGTCATATGTGTTCTCTTCTTAATCTGTTGCTATAGCTTCGTCTCATCTCATTAAGCAAACAGTAATTCTACAAATAAAATTAAAGAAGCAAAAATCTTAAGGTTACAAAGTTGTTATCGGGGCTTTACTGAGGATAGCGTAGTTATCTCGTGAATAAATATGAATTAGTGTTAGTATGGAGTCTCCCTTGGGATGAATGCAGGTATGGAGTCTACTGATTTTCTTGTTTAAATTATAGATTATCTTGAAATCCTTTGTTTTATTGTTTCAAATTCTAATAATTGGGAAGTTCACCTAAAATATTAAAGTAAAATTCAAATAATCTATTTTAATTTCAAGAGAATTATGCACTGTTTCATAGTATATGATCTTAGTGAAGTTGCACAAAACTCCCATGTTTTAGCTGTCTGGCCCAAATGGACAGAATTGAAAATCTTCATGCTTTTGGTATCATGTACACAAATGCATCCACATGGATTTTGGGTATTTCCTTGTCGGCCGCTTCACTAATTTTTGAAAGTAAGTAACCCTCAAATTAGAATTAATGGGTCCACAGAACATTGCAAGAAGCTGTTGCATGTCTCCATAAAAAGAGGACTTGACAGACCTCCAACTCAGCCTCTTGACTGAAGTTAGATTGTCTGTATCAGATAGTTGGGCATCGATGGTCCTCATCACTTTTTGGCCATATTACTTTCAAAGTATAAAGCTATTCTTTTCTTTTCTTATTATATATATATATATAATGCTTAATAAAAAGATGAATTAAGACAAGAAAAAGAAAAAAGAAGCAGCAGGAGCAGACGATCTTGTTGCTCTGCTGTGCTTGTAAGTGAAGGATTTTTGCAAAGTGCAGGTTCTCCAATCCAATAGAAAAACACATCAGAATAAATTCCCATGCCCTACCTTGTTTATGCACTTTGTGTGTGTGTGTATGTGTCACCCTATTAAGATCCGAGTATACAGCTTCCCACGTCATGTAGAAACATGATTGAAGTGATCCAGGCATCATCACAATCACAAGGCATAATATTGTAACTCTGTGTGTGTGTGTGTGTGTGTAATGTTGCACATATGCAAAAACTTTGTAGTTCACATCTGTGCTCTGTATAGCTTCTTTATGCACTTTATGTGAGCATATAACATGTAATATGATCTCGAAGGTAATATTGCTTTACTTGATTTCCCTATAGTAAGTTTGTAGGTGCATTTTTACATAGATAAGTTTTGGAGTATAGGTAGGGATGAGTTTTGTGCTTTTTCATTTAATAGATAGCGAAACTTGTGAAGGAAATTCATGATCGATTTTGGTATCACATCATGTATAAAAAGTCAGTTTGTATAGCATTACCCATTTAGATATAAGATCATAAAATACTGGTCTCATTAGATATAAGACATATCATTCTGTATAAATTTTTTTAAACTCCCTTTTTCGTGCGCCCATGTCATTTTATGATTCTACACCTTTGGGAAGGATACTGAGTTGAGTAAGTGTCTCCAACACTTAAGTATGAATTGTGTTTTGGCATATCAAGGATATTCATGAAACTAGCTTTCCAAATCTTCACTTTTTTTTTTCCTTTTATGTGGGTGTCAGTTGATTTGAGTACTATTGATCTTGATATTCCATTTAGCTTTATCTTCTGTGTTGGGCTACCACAAATGTGTATTCTAATCTTGCGGTGTTAGCTATTGTTACTTGGCCAATCCTGTTTGTCTCCATACCAATGGTTCTTTTTGCAATTCACTTACAGGTAATCCTTAGGAGGTTTTTAACGATGAATATTTTCTGCTATTTAAATCTCCTACGTAATATGACAATTGGATATGAAATGAAATTTAGTAAGCAAGCGATGACAATCAGGAGATTTAGGATTTTTTTGGCAATTGGTGTTATTAATGATCATAGTTCTTAAAATCATATGACGTACGATTCAAAACTTATAATTTGAGTTTTTTCAAGCCCTAATCAATACGAAGTGGTTGAGTGAATTGGTGGAGGGCATAAGCTGGTATGTGAACTGATGAATCAACTGAAGTAGAAAAACAAATTAAATATAATTAATGTTGCAGAAACTTTATAAACCAGAATGTGATAATTCTTGTGTCTTGCTGCTTCTTTTTCCTCCTCCTTATGAGTGGATTTGTCATTGTGTGTGTGTTAAATCTCAAATCTCAACTACTAAAATTGTTGGAAACTTGCATTATTCACAGAGATACTACTTCGCCACTGCGAAAGAATTGATGCAGCTCAATGGCACAACCAAGTCTTTGGTAGCAAACCATCTTGCTGAGTCCATAGCAGGATCCATGACAATAAGAGCTTTTGAGGAGGAAGATCGGTTCTTTTTCAAGAATCTTGACCTCATTGATGTAAATGCTACTCCATTTTTCCACAGTTTTGCAGCAAATGAGTGGCTGATCCAGCAGCTCGAAACACTTACTGCAGTTGTTCTCTCCTCATCAGTGCATGGTTTTGCTTCCTTTGGGAACTTTCAGCTCTGGTGGCTATTTATCTAATTTTTCTTTATTCTTATTATTGCTATATCCCAAACAAATTAGGGTGCATCCGAATCAAAATTATTATAATTTTGAATCTCAAATTTACAGATATGTAGAGGGTTGAGAGATAAGGGGAAGGAAGAAGAGAAAGTAAGGTGGAAATAGATAGTCATAGACTAATATTAAAGACAAAAAATAGATATGAACAAGAAAAAATTAGTGTGGCTGCTCTATAAACTGCAAATCTGTTGGAAATGAATTAATAGAATAATAAATATAATGGCTGCAATTGATTCTTTCATATGATGTTTCTCATTACCTTGTGTTATTTTTGCAAGATTTATTGGAATGGCCTTGTCCTATGGTCTTTTATTGAACATGTCCTTTGTTATGTCCATTCAAAACCAGTGCACTCTAGCAAATTACATAATTTCTGTGGAAAGGCTCAACCAATATATGCACATACCAAGTGAAGCTCCAGAAGTGATAGAAGAGAACCGACCCCTTGTAAATTGGCTGACTAGGGGTAAAGTGGAGATTCAAGATTTGCAGGTAAATTTTTTGTGCATTCGCATTTAAACTGACAAAGGATAGTAGCACACTGACTGAGAAATATATACATGATGTCAAAACAGATCAGATATAAGCCTGATGCACCACTTGTTCTTCGTGGGATAAGTTGTACATTTGAAGGAGGACACAAAATTGATATTGTTGGAAGAACTGGCAGTGGGAAGACGACTCTGATAGGTGCTTCACAATACTAATTTGATAGGACACAAAATTTGATATTTTTAGTTCTTCACAATACTAACTTGTGGTAATCACATATTACCAGATCGACCATTTATTATTGTGGTTCATCTTCATTTGAGTGTTTATTTAACTGCTTTTAGTGCATTGATCCCTATTAGTATTTCATTGACACAGTTTCTGAATAACTTATTGGAGGTTTTTAGTTATTTAGCTGTCTCTGTGCAACTCTGTTTCAGGAACCTGTTCAGGATGAAGAAGATATAATTAAATTCTGTGAAGAAACTGGGTTACCTGTAGCACTGGATGAAACCATTGAAAATGTCCAAGAAAATTCTCTTGGAATGCTGGCAAAGTTTACTCACTCAGGAGTAGTTGTTGTCGTAAGTGGAGGTTTATTTTCTTATGTTAGTTATTGGGACGAGCAGCATATAATACGTATCATCGTGTATGCCTCATCAGACAGTACACTAGTCGCTGTCAATCCAAAAAGTTCAATTTCTAAGCCTCGTGAAAAAATCCAACCATATGTTTTAAACCACATATAATTAAATGAAAATTTTGTTTTGGAGGTTTTCTTGCATACCTCAATCAGGACAAGATGCATAAAACACTTTAGTAATTAAACTCATATCAACTCATGTTATGCTTACGATAGTGTGCCTTTCATTTCTTTTCTATCTGTGAAACATGAAAGCCATTACCACGATCAGAACCTACAAACTGCTACATCTATTAAAATTCTTCAGTCACAATTTCCCCATCATTATTTATTCATCTTTTGACACGAATTATATTCAATGGGGAAAAAGTCAGAAATATGAACCTAATTTGGTTTCATTTTATAACTCTTGTCAGGTCATCAAACCAAGTGTTGTTGGGGGTTTTGAAAATGCAGCATTGATTTCAAGATGGGCTCAGCAGCAGGGGAAGATGAGTGTTGTTAGTGCTACATTTGAGAGTAGCCTAGGTTTGTCAGCTTATGTCCAGTTCTCATATTATCTTGAGCTGCAAAAGGCAGGTATATGTATGGCAATGAACAAGGAACCTTCCCCTTCTATAGCACATGGTCTTGAAAATTACGACTGGCTTAAAGAAGATATAACTGCTGAACCTCTGAATATTTGTCGTAATCAATGCAGTGGCTTCATAGAAGTATCTGTTGATGATGCTGGCCGTCTCTTGGGGAACTTTCAAGTCGACAACAAGGTCATCCTTTGAAATTTTACTGGGGAAGAAGTTCATAAATACCAGTTAACAGTTAATTCATATGGTTTCTCTTTTTTCATCAATGTACGTCAGATTGGATCAAGCAATGAAGTAAGCACTGGAGTTTTAATTTTTATGTTAATATTTTATATCCTTCGGAGTCTTTGATCCATTGAATTCGCATAAAAAGCTCTAGGGTATTTAATACCTGTGTAATTCCAAATAATTTGGCACATGATTAACTGCAAATAATGGAAAGCAAATAGTTCCTGGGTGCATTTTTTTTCTTTTGGTTTCTTGTACATAGTTGGTGGAAAAAATTAGAGGAGTTCCATTAATGTGGGGGGAGTGAGTTACACATTTCTCTATGTCATCTTTTGTACTGATACATGAAGAGTTATGTCTATGTTGCATGGTTATCTGTCCACATTTTGTATACCTAGCAACTGTAACTAAAAAACTTCTTTCCCTTTTTTTCACTTGTTAAAATGGCTTTCCATTTGCAGCACCACTGGTTAGACATGAAATTGAGTTAGGTGTGGTTATTCTTTATCACTCTTTCTTAATTTGAATGATGCAGAATAATGTACTTGTGTTTCTCCATGGGTTTCTTGGAACTGCTGAAGACTGGATACCCATCATGAAGGCCATCTCAGGATCTGCAAGATGCATTGCAGTTGACCTAGAGAAATGACAATTGAAGACTGGATACCCATCATGAATGATGTAGAATAATTTTTTTTTGCAAAAAATGAGAATTGCCGACCAAGAGTTTTGGTCGCAAAAAATACATCTATTGCCGACCAAAACAGCTCTTGGTCGTGGAAACTCACTTTTGCCGACCAAAAGTTTTGGTCGCGAAAAGTAACAAATGACGACCAAATTTTTTGGTCGTGGAATGTCACAATTGGCGACCAAATTTTTTGGTCGTTGAATGTGAGAATTGGCGACCAAACTTTTTGGTCGCGAAATGTGTCAATTGGTGACTAAGATATTTGGTTGGGAAAATATCACTTTTCGCGACCAAAGTGTTTTAGCGACAAAATGAATTAGTCGCGGTAATTAAATATTTAGCGACCAAAAATTTAGTCGGCAAATCTAACTTTTGCCGACCAACCAAAATTTTGGTCCCGAATTACTTTTGCCGACCCTCAATTGGCGACCAAAGTAGCAACCAAAAAAATTCGTCGCGGATAACTTTTGCCGACCAAAAATAGACTTTTAGCAACCAATTTTTTTGTTGCCAAAAGTGTTAATTCTTGTAGTGAAACCTCATTTTACCTCCTTATATGGTTTAGGTCATGTATGATTTACTTTCTTGACTTTGGAAATAGCCACATAACCCCTACGTGTTTGTGGACTGGAATGCATCATTAAATATTCTGTCTAACTTAACAACGAATATAAAGCACGTAGTAGATATAAGGGAGTTATAAGCTATTTTTAAAGTTCAAGGGAGTCAATCGCACATGAAAGTGCACTTTGTCTTTCAAACAAATGACAAAAATACAAGAATATTTTAATCTTTTTCATTAAATCATTGACGGATTTAATGGTTCACTTCAGTTCACAAACCATAAGGAGGTTATATAATTATTTCCAAATATTAAGGGAGTAAATTGCACATAATCTAAACTATGAGAAAGTAAATTGAAGTTTGCCCTATTTAGAAAGGCCAATATATATATATATGGTAATTCAATTATGGATCATGCCAAATAATCATGTAGAGCATAAAAGTGGCATGAGAGTTTGTGTAGGTGGCCCTTTGTTGAGAAATTTGGCCAAGACTCTTTTATCTGGCTCATTTAATTTTTTGTGAAAATGATAACTCATAATTTTTTTGCTCCATAAATCCCCTTACTTGGAGGGGTATTCTTGATGGATGACACATGAATATATTTCTATGTTTTTTTTTTTTTTTTTTGGGACAAACTTGCCCTTTCATATGTATCGTTGCTTGTTGCCTCTTCTATAATCAATGTCGTTGTTTGTTGTTTTAGCTACGCTTTGGAATTGAGCTACCTAGGTAGACCATCCCTTCTCGAGAATAGCCAAAAGCGAAAGAGTTTTTGTAAGTAAGAAGAAGATTAATGATTTGTGAAACATACTATTGACAAAGATTTGAATCAAATTTGTGAGTGTGATTGTTGTTCCTTTCCTGTCGTTCATTTCCTATCGTTCTTCTCCTTCATCAATCGTTTTCCAATTTGTAGTAGTGGAGAGATTCATCAAGTTGCAGATCTTCATTCAATTCAATTCTATTTGAGTTATTTGTTGATTGTTATTGATTTATTTATGAACTCGTAGAGTTTCCTTTAATCCATACTCTATTTTTTGTTATTAATGCCCTGTTTAAGAAAATAGCAAAGTGTTACTCTGATATTTAGTAAGATGTTACTATTTACTTCAGTTTCGATGGTAATTATTTATTTATTTTTAAGAATTCTATAGTCAACCTGAATCTTGTTTGATAAATCTTGATGAGAGAATTCTAAACTAATTTTATTAAAAACCGATAATTAGGTCAAAATTTATATCATTTTAGAATTTAAAATATTAAATTACTCACTAAGAATATTTGAATAATAGTGGTATATGCTGGATTTTTTAAGAAAAACTTTTTGTGTTTGTCCTTAATGCATTAAAGTTTTACTATGAGGAGATTTTGACCAAATTCCCTTGTTTGTTGGCTAACAAACGTTAACAAGTCAAAAAAAAAAAAAAAATCACACACAAATAAATAAATAAATAAAAAGTCCTAGGTCGGCTTATGTTATGTATACACCCTTAAAAGATGTGTATCATATGCATCTTATTATATGTTTTTGTGATAAACGTTACGTATTTTTCTGATATGAATTATAACAATTTGTGGTTCAGTGAAATTATGTATTTTATGGTCGTGTTACATATTTTTTTATTCAAATATTTTCTAAGCAAAAAATTTCATTACAATACCACAAAAAACGTAATAGTACCACAAAAATATGTAACTTTATTTCTAAACCATAAATTATTATAATTCTTATAAAAAAAAAACATATAATATTTATTACAAAAAATACGTAACATATACTATAAAAATACGTAACAAGATGAATATGATTCACACATTTGAAAGAATATGTACGATATAATTTCCTGGATCAAAAACATTAAAAAATTTATTTTAAAAAAAATTATACATCACAATTATTTATGTTTTTTCATCTAACTAAAAAAGTTAATTTTTTTTTATCTCATAAAAAAATTAAAAACTAGAAAAATACTATAAAGAAAAGTCAAACTAATGAGAGAGAGAAATGCCACGGGTCCATTGGCTGCCTCTAGAAAAGTAAAGCAACAATTAAAATTTAAAACGCCAAGAAGCATGAATCATAGGAGACTCTTGTGTGTATGGAGTCTTTCTTTATCTTCAAACGGTACTCTGCGGTCAATGTTTATCCTTATATATAGTAGCAAATTGTACGTGTGAAACCCGTGTGAAAACAAAACGTATGATCCATACAACAAAACAAAAGGATATAGTAGAATTCAACATTTCAAACTTACAGACACCTTCAACATGTAATATAACATAGTCCAATAATAACATGCACGTATACAAACTTTGAAAGCCTGCTATGCTCACTTTTGACCTAAAAGTAATATTTTTGCTCAATTCAATAGTAAATGGTGGGAGGTTAAAATGTATCCCACTTGAATTTATGTACTGCATTTGCTCACCAAAAAATTGTTAGTTTTTTTTTTTTTTTTTCTTTTCATGTAGGCTATGTGGATGTTTGGGAAATGAGTTTTTTTGTAAGTTTTTATAGTTGCAGGATTTTATTGGAGAAATTTTTTTTTTGTATTTGGGAAGATAGGTTTTTTTGTAGTTGGATGTGATGTTTGTGAGAGAAAAAGTGAAATGATTATGGGGTTTGATGTGATATTTTGTTTGGATTTGTTTTTTTTTCATTTTGTAAAACATTTGTCTTTTAGTGAAAAAAAATAAAAAAAAAAACCCAAAAACCAAGTTACCAAACGCCGCCATTTGTTTGGATGATAGAAATCTTCAAAGGAATAGAAATGTAGTTTTAAGTCCTCATGATTTCAGTATACGAAACCGATTAGTATGAGAAAGTGATTACTAATTTTACCTATTTCAATAAAAATCACATTTCCAAACTAAGTATAAATTTGATTATTCTATGTCTCTATGAAAATATCACTTATAAGTGGGGGAATGCTAGCTATTTAAGAATAAAAACTAAGAATTGGACCCATGATATTTATAATTTTGTTATTTTCTTAAATGGATTTTTTTTTTTCTTTTTCAAATTAAAGTCAGCATACATGACATATAAGTTAAGATCTAGTTGATTTCAAAAGTCCCCCGTTTTTTATTCTATAAACATAAAGTAACTTACCTCCGATGTATCCAAAAATAAATAAATAAATAAACATAAAAGTAATCTCTTACTCAATTTTTGGATAATTAACTTTTTGTAGCTTATTTAAATAAGTTACATCAAAATCTTACAGTCTCAACACAAACTTTTAGAATAAAAAAAGTATAAACCTTTCACATAAGTTTCACCGAATAACAGTGTGTTTAATTCATTAGAACGGAAGATCAAATTGAATAAACTAAAATCTGGGCAAAGCAAAATTTGTGGGCTAACTTGCTTAAGAAATATATATCAATCCTCTTGCTTCATAAGACTTGCTTCGTTTCTCAAATCAACTTCATAACTGAACCCTTTCAGCCCAAAATATGTTTTTAGAACAATAAATGGTTACTTTCACTGATATGTTGGATCACACTTAACCACTCTAACGCTTTGTTTGGTTGGGAGATTTTGGGAGGGATTTGGAAAGAAAAAGAGAAAAGGTGTGTGAAACTATGTGAAATGTAGGCATGTTTTTTTCACATTTCACCTACCTTTACTATTTATCTTTCCAAATCCCTCTGCAAATCCCTCAACCAAACACAGAATAAAGGTTTGGCTATGAAATCCATGACAAAATTGTGAGATCACCTTTTTCTGTCCAAACACAACTCTGAATACACAAATATTTCTCAAATTTATTTTTTCTTCCAAATTAAAGCGAGCATACATTAGATAAAAGTTGAGATCTAGTTGATCTCAAAAGTCGGTCTATTTTAAATTCTATAAATGTATATAGCCCACAAGAGCATAAGATTTTAAATAATTTATCAAATTTTCTTTCAAATCTCTCATATGAGTGTAAAATCTATACATATTTGAATTTGTGTGAACCCTATATAAGAATTTGATAAAAAAATTTAATAAATTATTTAAAATACATAACATTTTCCTTTCAATTATGGGCCATTTCATACCGCTACGTGGCAGACCATCAAGGCTGACATTTGACCACTATGCAACAAAGGAAAATGAGTGGGAGCACTAATTAGTGCTCCCACTAATGATGTGGCAGTAAGTCTCACCATAAATGATTTGATATTTTAACTTTGGTGTTATATTTTTTTTCTTTTTTTATTGAGTGTCATGTCATTAATGATCTTTTTAAAACTCTAAAATTAGTTGTCTCTACCATTGTTGATGCAACAAAACCAAAAAAAGTAAAGTTAGGAATATTAAAAATTTTATTAAATATTCACATGCGTGTAGATGCCGTACTAACTTGAGGTAGTGACACTTATCAAGTTGATGGAGTGCCACTTGTCAACTCTTATACATGGCCAATGAGTATTTTCATTAAATCAAACCGAGCAGCAAGTTGCAAATGTTTAGTTTGAAAATTTAACAGACTTAAAAATTTAACAAACTTTAAATCGTTTTCAAATTTGATTTATTACATTATGAGCCAATTTTGACCGTATTTTTATTGAACACAAATCGAATTAGAATAGTATGATTTTATATATATATAGTTATTGAGATTATTTAAATTTAATTGAAAATTTTAACGAATTCTAAAATATGTTTAATTTTAACTTATTTATATAAATAGATTTTTGATTAATTTTTAATAAATCAAACATGAGTCAAGATTGTCCCTCAATGTTTAATGAAAATATAATTTTAAAAAAATATGATTTAAAAAATTACAAAAAAAAAACTTGATTTGAAATAAAATAATAATAATTTGACATTAGCATTTTTTAATGTTAAATTTCAAAGATGTTTATATGTAGTCAAACCTATTTTGGGAAGTTCATTCAAAACTAGTTTTTCGCTCTTTGGTTTTTTTCAGATCACATTATCTCTCTATTTTTTTGTATATTTTTTTAAAGAAATTAAAAAAATTCAAAAAGTCAGCTTTTAACCTACTTCTCAAAATAAACCATTAAATAGATACTTAGTTTTGACTTTTAGCCTATTTAACCTTTGTTTCCAAGGCTATTATGTAGCATTTTTTGAATTTGGTTTGGAAATGCCAATATCAAACCATTTTTTTAAACCTATTATAAGAGCATTTTTTGAACTTGGTTTGGAAATGCTAATACCAAATCATTTTCATCCTTAATTACGTTAGTCTATGATTGGCTGTGATTTAGCCTCATTTTTTCATTCTAGAAGGATATCCAAATCCAGTCTCTTAATTCTCTTATGCAAATTTATTTATTTCTTTTACTTTCCAAATTTATTTGAGTAGATCAATTATAAAAGATATTGAATATTAAATTGATCCAATGATTGTAGTCTTATGGTTTTATCTTATTATTTTTACAAAAAATAAATAAACTGAAAGATGAGAATGAATTGAAAATTAGACTATCTATTTTTTTTTTTATTAACGAATATGGTAAAAAAAAAAAAAAAAAAAGAGGATAGTATTTAATGAATATGATAAAAAATTGGATAGTATTTTTTTGATCAGAAAAATTTGGATAGTATTTACTACTATGGTTGTTAAAATTGGAATCCGGTTAGGAGGAATTCCTAAATTGAATCAAGTATCATAAAATTATACTTTTAATGTAAAGTAGAGATAAAAAATTATTGATAATGATAATGAATAACTAGGATATAAATTATTTTAAAATTTTGCAAAATTTAAAATTTTATTGCAATATGAATCAGTTGACCCAACTGATAATCTTACCACAATATCAATCTAATTTTTAATATTGTAATAAAATTTGTCATTTGAAGCATATGAGATGTTTTTATGTTTCATTAACACCTTTACACTTTTTTTTACTAAAATCTTACTTATATCCTTATACTTTTACCAAAATCTCATTTCGGTCATTCACTTTTAATTTCGTTAGTTTTATTAACAGTAGATGAACAAAATGATGAAATCAAATTTAATTTAAAACTGTAGGAATCGACTGTTAATATGTTATAATTGAAAGTGAAAGGACCAAAATAAAATTTTAGCGAAACTATAAGGGTTCTGAGTGGAATTTACCCAGGATAAATTAATACGTAATCAATTTAAAACATCATATAAATAATGTTATATAATATTTTAGGGGCTTGTTTGATTGGACGAATTATAACCTAGGATTGAGATTATTAATTTATTGGAATTCACATCCCATTGCTTAGTTGCGAATTTTATTATTTGGATTAGATTTTAATAGCCTTTCTATTCAACAAAATTGATAAATTTTTTAATCATTTGATTAATAATACAAAACAAAATTGGATAAGAAAAAAATTATATTTCACTAATTTAACTGAATAATCAATTCTATATTAACTTTTAATTTTTTTTAATATTCTGAGTGTTCGGAGTAGTTTATGGCCCCGTTTGGTAGAGTTGTAGGAAAGTGATTATAGATCATAACTTAACAGATTGTAGCTTACAGCTGTGAATATAAGCCGGTAACCTATTTAGTGCAGCTGTGCGATTATGGATTTAAGCAACAGAGTAGTTGTAACAACCTCGACCCATAATTAGCGCTAATTCATGCTTAAGTATGCTTAACAACTAATTAAGAAGAAATCATGAGTTAATTACATGTGCATTGCATTATTTTGTGTTTATATCTGTTTAACGTAGAAAGATCTGTTCATGTTTTTATTCAGTTTGCAAATTGAAGGCCTTATCGGCATCCGATTCAAAAATTGACTTGATTTATGTGCTATTTGGAATTTTTAAAACATTATGGTATGTTTAATCAAGATTCGATTTGGAACGATTAAATTAGATTAAATTAGTGCCCACTTAATTAGCCTAACTAATCAAACATATAAATAGATCACTCATAATTGAAAGAACTCATTACTGCCATCATCTTGAGCAACAAACGTGTGAGAGAGGGAGAAGAGGAAACTTGAGCTCAATTTAAGGAGGAAAATAGAGATTTGCTAAGAGTGATTAAGAATTAGAATGGATTGGTGATAGTTTGTGGAGCCTAGCTAGAATCTAAGGGAATTGTGGACTTTAGGTAAGGAATCAAACTCTTAGTTGTGTAATTGAGTTAGATTTTACAAGAATTCAAGTGGATTAGATGAATTCATGTAAGGATTGAGCTAGAATTGAAGAAAGATAAGTCATTCCATACATGCATACATATTTATAGCATTTTGAAGTTATTTTCAAAGATTTTCTCCATGCATGTTGTAATTCTACCATAAGTTGAAGAATTCATAACATTTCTCATCAATGGATCACATTTGATCATGTTTTAGAAGCCATAAACTCAAGTGAACACATGCATGTCATGTTCATACCATGTTTTTACATTTCAAGTTGAATGGTTGCATGTTTGACATACTTTTGGGCTTTGATTTCATGAAATGATCTTCAAACCATAATATTTTACAAGTTCCTATATGTTCTTCAGAATTTTGGCCCAAGAAGATGAGTTTTGAGGTGTAAAATTCGAGCTTGGAATTGGGAAGTGCAATCTGGAAATTCCAAACTTTGCACTTCCGCTCGAGCATCGGATTCTACGCTCGAGCGGTGACCTTGTGATCTTGCACTTTCGCTTGAGCAACCAGAAGTCAGATCGAGCGTGAAATGCATGCTCCCAGAAGTTCATGTGTTTTTACAGATCGCTCGAGCGACGAAAGCCACGCTCGAGCGAAGGTTTAAGTCTCACGCTCGAGCAGGGATCGAGCGTCTGTCGAGCGTGAAAATCGAGTAACCAGTACTTTTTTCAAAATATATAGACCGCTCGAGCAAAAGAAGTTGCGCTCGAGCGGACTCTCACATTTTGCATGTACGCTCGAGTGAGGAAAGCTACGCTCGAGCGTAGACCCTCTTTCCAACAAGTTTTGAAAAATGTTTTCAAGTACATTTTTGCATCCTCATTCTATCCTAGGCATTCATAGGCCAAGATCAAGACACTATAATGAGGATAAAGACTAGAAACATACTAAGAACAAATGAAATAAGTTATGTACAATCCGAGCGTGTGTTCCAATGTGTGTGTCTATCATGTTATGTAACGCCCCGCCTTTTTATTACTCGGATTCCATTACCAAACCATTATTATAGATTCAATTTCAAAGATAACATACGGAAACTCTTTATATTTACAAGAATACATGAATAAAGATTCTCTCATCTGAATATAATATGAATGCAACAAAGAGTTATAATTAAATAAATTGCCCGTCGGCTTACATCTTGTAAATGAAGAGAAAGGGTTTAACCTTTTATATTAATGGCATTCCGTCCACAAACAAAAGGCCCCGTGGCCAATAGGTAAAGAAGATTCATGACCTTGGAACACTTCTTGACGTTCACTTGAAAAAGAATTAGCAACGTGGGATGAATATAAATCCAGTAGGGATCTCAACATGATCCTAAACAATAACAACTTACTAGGGATGGCAATGGGGGTTAATGGGGTGGATATTAATTCCCCATCCCCATTACCCTATAATAAATTTTCCCCATTCCCCATTCCCCATTCTCCATGGGTACCACCTTCCCCATTTCCTAATGGGTTTGGATTTTCCCTAACCCACTTTAATCCCCATTTTTATTTTATTTTTATTTTTTATATTTAATGTTAACAATCACTTTTTTTTTTTTTTTTTTTTTTTTTTTTTTTTTTTTTTTTAAGATTCACAACCAAAAGTAAATATACATTCAATATTTTTTCTTTTATTTATTTATTTATTTTTTCAGGTTCACAACCAACTTTTTTATTTATTTATTTATTATTATTATAAGATTCACAACCAAAACTAAATATACATTCAATCTTTTTTTTTTATTTATTAATTTTTTTTTTCAAGTTCACAACCAACTCTTTTTTTTTTTTTTTTTTAAGATTCACAACCAAAACTAAATATACATTCAATATTTTTTCTTTTATTTATTTATTTATTTTTTCAGGTTCACAACCAACTTTTTTTTTTTTTTTTTTTTTTTTATAAGATTCACAACCAAAACTAAATATACATTCAATCTTTTTTTTTTATTTATTAATTTTTTTTTTTCAAGTTCACAACCAACTCTTTTTTTTTTTTTTTTTTTAAGATTCACAACCAAAACTAAATATACATTCAATCTTTTTTCTTTTATTTATTTATTTATTTTTTCAGGTTCACAACCAACTTTTTTTTTTTTTTTTTTTAAGATTCACAACCAAAACAAAATATACATTCAATCTTTTTTCTTTTATTTATTTATTTATTTTTTTGGGTTCACAACCATTTTTTTTTTTTTTTTTTTAAGATCCACAACCAAAGCTAAATATACATCCCTTATTTTGGTGGGTTCAGTGCTCAACCCTATTTGAGGCGAGATGGGGATTTTTGAAAGAACATCTGGAATGTATACTTGAGAGAAACTGCCTATGAGAGCAAACAATTCCCTGCAACTGTATTTTAATTTAATATTTTTCAAAATAGTGGACTCAATCATCTTTTTTGAAAAAAAAAAAAAAGAATAAATAAAAATTGAATAAGTACTACACTAACAATGAGGCAAAGCCAGCCCTGCGTGAGTCTTTTTTGATAAGATTAACCTAAAATCTTTCTTTGTAGCATTTGAAAAAATAAAATAAAATAAAATAAATTATTAGAATCTCATAATGTTCTATAATTTATTTGATTTGGTATTAGGAAAAAATTTATGATTAAATTTACCAATTTTTCATTTAGGTTGCATACAATTATTCAAAAGTGAACATTATGTAATAAAAGCGCTGACATGAATCAATTTAAAATGTTAAAATGCTTAATTGAACGGAAATTTAGTCTACAGACATAATTGATTTTAAAAAATTGGCATAATTTACTCTATTTATATTGGAAATGGAAATTTTGTTATCACTCTTCCAACGAGTCATACTCATCATTCAGTCCTTACAAACTTGTGTTGGTTCTATTTTTTTTTTTTTAACCAAAAAAAAAAAACAATAATTTTGTTTTGATATTAGAAAGAAATTAATCAAATTATTGTCATACTGATCTCTCTTATAATTGTCAATGACAATTTTAAACTTTGAATTATTATGGTATTAAATTTTATCATTCAAAACTGGAAAAGAAAAATTAGTTGCAAGACAAGATGATCTTACTTTCCTAAAATCTTACAAGCGAGTTAGTGTTGTGATAGAAGCATTCTTCACAATCCAACCACATTCCTGCAAGACCTAAAAAGAGTACAATCATGTGCAATCACGTCTATTTCAAGCCAATTAATTGAAATAAAAAAAATAAAAAAATAAGTTGTTAACATTAAATATATTAAAAAAGAAAGAAAAAAGATTGAGGGTATATTTAGCTAAAAAAAAAAGAGAAGAAGTTGTTAACATTAAATATATTAAAAAAGAAAGAAAAATGATTGAAGGTATATTTAGCTTTTGTTGTGAACCTTAAAAAAAAAAAAAAAAAAAAAAAAAATTGTTAACATTAAATATATTAAAAAAGAAAGAAAGAAGATTGAAGGTATATTTAGCTTTTGTTGTGAACTTTAAAATAATAAAAAAAAAAAAAAAAAAGCTGGTTGTGAACTTGAAAAAAAAAATAAATAAATAAAAGAAAAAATATTGAATGTATATTTAGTTTTGGTTGTGAAAAAAAAAAAAAAAAAAAAAAAAATTGGTTGTGAACCTGAAAAAATAAATAAAAAAAGAAAAAGAAAAAATGTTGAATGTATATTTAGTTTTGGTTGTGAATCTTAAAAAAAATAAAAAATAAAAAAAAATAAAAAAAAAGTTGGTTGTGAACCTGAAAAAATAAATAAATAAATAAAAGAAAAAAGATTGAATGTATATTTAGTTTTGGTTGTGAATCTTAAAAAAAAAAAAAAAAATGCATATGGGGAAATTAGTGGGTAACCATCCCCAACCCATACCCTATGGATATTTAAAGAATATCACTTACCCTACCCAATGGATAAGAAAAAAAGGGGAAAACCCATGTATTTGGGTTGGGTCTCCATGGATACCTACAGGGTAGGTTATCCATTGTCATCCCTACAACTTACAGATAGCTATGATCATGAATGCTTAGTCTCATACTGTATAAATAATGTGATGGTTTATACAGAAATATACGTATATAAGAATTTTTCTCAAAGTCATTCATTTCATTCAGTAACATAAGTAATTCACTTTTCTTTCTTCTTGTTACCTTTTTCCAATATTCATATGACTATAACAAATTTCTGAAGAAAAACAATTTCACCAAGCCCATGACGTTTTCTCTCACTTTCCAGACTTATACCTGATTTGCCTTTTCAAAACATGTTCACAAGTATTCAAAGTCTTTTACATTTCTCACAATCTCAACACAATACTTACATCCGTTTCTAACACATTCATAACTATACAAGTATGCCTTTAATATAAAAGGAAAACAACAAGCAATCAATAACTATCTGCTTCAACAATTGAGGCAATACGGCCTTCCAAAACGATAACCATCATAATCCATGATATACCCAGATACATTGAGACAATAATGATAAATAAATTCTTCTCTAGCTACCTTAAGCACGGTAAGCCAAGGATATACATTTCCACAATGAAATGCCAATTTACTAGACACCGGCTGGAAGATAATGGTACCTCTGTCAAGTTCTCCAAGCGCTAGCTGGAAGGTTCTGGTACCTCTTATTCTAAGCGTAGCCAATTCTCCAAGCGCTAGATGAAAGGTAATGGTACCTCTCATTCTCAACGCAGTGTACGTTACCAATCATTACAACATGACAAAGTACAACCAAACAAGTGTAATGCATACACAACAATTCAACACAACAATGTCATCCTCCACCGATGACCAAGGACAAAACCTCTAAATGTATGTATTCAACACACGTATTATAATAATTCAACTCTCGTGAGATTTTAAATCCAACAACAACAATAGTAAGATAACTAAGGACAAAACCTCCAAATGTATGTACTCAACACACTTATCATAATATTTCAACTCTCATGAGATTTTAAATCCAACCTCAAGTTAATTTCTGAAATTCACATAATGTTATCATTTCATTCTTCCATTTCAAAAATCAATTCTCTTATTTTCCAAGTTAACATACTCCACCCTTTATCCCAATCCATTCTTTTCATTTCACAAAACTAATTCCATGGATATCAAAGCCATAACCCAACTCAATTTAATATGTTCAATCCAAAATAATTCCAATGCCATAGTTAATTCTCCATTTTAGCTATTAACACATTTACACAACCTATAATAATAATTTACAAACATTATTCAACTTTACCCATTTTTAATTCACCAAGTCAAAACATTAAATTAGGGCTTTTTCTTCTTTCAACATAAACATGCTAGATTACTCCCCAATTAACCCAAACAACAATCAATTTAACAATCTCATTCCCAAATAACAAACTCTAGGTTCCCTTTCATGACCTTCAAAGAAATCCATAATGGATATGATTTTAATGCAGTACAAATCTACCACATATCTATCTATAGATGAGGTATTGAAAAGGAACAAGGAAATCTCTACCTCAAGATTCGAAGCTCAAGATTTGAAGCGAAAGATGAAGACCTACCTTGAAACTCCAATGAAATCGCAAAACAATCGGTAAAAGTCTTGATCTATGCTTGCTCTTCAACCATCTTGGAGGATTTGGGGTGAATCTTGGGTAAATAAAAAAGAAATCAAGAGTTTGGAATGTTAGGTTTTCGGGTTTGGAAGATGGGAGGAGAAAAAAGGAAGAAAAATACAATTTTTGGGCTAAAAAGTCACTTCATAATGTCTATTAGCGACCTGGTCGCTCGAGCGAAGGAAGCTTGGCTCGAGTGTACAAAAGAAGCTCTCAGATTCTCTGAAAAATGCACTCTTTGCTCGAGCGAAGAAAAGCCCGCTCGAGCAAGCATGCTTCCAACACAGAAACCCAAAATTCAAACAGGTATAACTCTCTCGTTCGGACTCTGTTTTAGGTTGTTCTTGTGTCAAAATTGAAGCCCTGGAAGTAAGCTTTCCAATGATTCTAGCCTCACATCAAGATTCAAAGTATGGAGAGAGAAAATGATGAAAGAGTGAAAACTACTCAATAACATTTATTCAAATTTGAAGTTTATGATTCAATTTCACCCAACTATTATGGTAATACCTTAACCAAAGCTCAAATAACAACTAAGAAGGTTCTCAATCAAGGTAATCAAAGGGTCAAATATAGTTCCATTATAATAGGAAGCACATAGTGCTACATGTTATGTAGGTCACGCGCATCAAGTTAAGTGAATTGCCTACTCTACTCGTCTATTTGGAGCCACTGGTTATCAGTGAGTAATAACTTAGTAAAGGTATGTTCAATTTAAATTATTTTCTGCAAATGAAATAACATTTGTCCTATGAAATGCTATGTTTTGTACTATTAATGATTGTCCAACTTTGGCAAATATTTGTGATATTAATGCTATGATTCAAGTAAGCTATCTGTACCCGGACCGGAGGTTCCTTAATGGAACTGGCAAGTTATCTGTACCCCGCTGGAGGTTCCTTTATGGAACTGGCAAGTTATTTGTACCCAGTTCGGAGGTTCCTTAATGGAACTGGCAAGTTATCTGTACCCGGCTGCAGGTTCCTTTATGGAACTGACAAGTTATCTATACCCAGTCTGGAGGTTCCTTAATGGAACTGGCAAGATATCCATACCCGGACGGAGGTTCCTCTATGGAACTGACAAGTATAATGTATGATGTTCTGTATATGATCCGTTAGCACTAACGGATGAACTATGAATGATCAAGCATGGTTCCTGAATTCTGTATACGCACTGAATGAGAACACGAATATGAATTGGTTCTATATATGGATTTAATTACGGGTCATCATTCATTTAACTCTTTACTCTATTGTTATTCACTGGGCATTCGCTCACTATTTTATATTATGAATATAGGTGATCAAGCACGTGACTAGGCTCAAAGTTGAAGACCTGGTGCCTCAGTTACTTTTGTCAGCCAGCTATTGTGCCTCCCGAGGAGGTTCTAGTTTAAGTCAAGTCTCGTGGCTGTATTTTGTGGATGTATTGTTTCCCCCTAATCGCGAACAAGTTTTTCGGTTGAATTGACATGGAGTGACATATTTTGTTTTCATCACCTGTATAATTATGAAAGTTTAAGATTATCTGTCTCATGTATGTCTTCACAGCTCGATGGACTATGTATATTTCATGTATTTGCTTCCGTAGCCCCTATCTATGTGTTATTATACTAAGAGGCCTTTGGTAATCCCAGGATTACTGGTCGGTTACGACACTAAACTTATAGAGGTGGGTTTGGGTCGTGACAGAATGGTATCAGAGCACGCGTCTTACCACACACACGAGTCCATACGAGCTTAGGGTGTCCTAGTAAGAAGTAGGGACATTCCATCTATATGTGTAATTGTGTGTGTGTTCATTGAAAGTGAAAACCAAATCTAAACATAACAACAAGAAATGGAAACAAATGATCTGAGTATTATAAAAGGACTATTTGCCTATGTTTATAATGTTCTGTTTACCTATAGCAAATGGAAAATGCAAGAAGTGATGGTACAACTGAATCATCTGAAGCCTGAATGAACAGAATGGAGCAAATGCTCACTGCGCTAACCGAAGCAATGACACAACAACAAAGGCAACAACCCTTGCCTCCCCCACCTCCACCAGTACAACATGAACTCTACAATAGTGATATAATCAACCTGACTCAGAAATTCATGAAGATGAAGTCGCCAACTTTCGTGGGTGGTATTGAACCGTTGAAGGCAAAAACATGGCTACTTGAAATGGAAAAAATTGTTTAAGGTATTTCCATGCTCCGAAACGCAAAAAGTTCTCTTGGCCACTTATATATTGAAAGATGAAGTCTGGAGGTGGTGGCTACTGATTCGAACTAATAATGGGAACATGACATGGGCGTAGTTTGACGAGATCTTTTATAACAAGTATTTTCCCCAATGCTTCAGAGATCCGAAAGTGTCTGAATTTCAGGAACTTAAACAAGGAAGGATCTCAGTGGCTGAGTATGAGGCCAAATTTACCAAATTGGCCGATTTGCTCCACACATGGTGAATATTGACTACAAGAAGGCACGAAAATTTGAAGGTGGTTTGGATTTAGAGATACTAGATCGGGTGGGAGTCCTCAACCTACCCACGTATGTGAATGTGTTCGATAGGGCATTAATGGCAGAAGACATTTTGGCAGCAAAAAGGCAAACTAAGACACCAACAACTAAATAGCGAAGCAAAAGATCCGGATCCATTTTTCGGAAAGGCCGTTCGTTCCTTACGAACAAAAAGCAAAATACTCGGTCTTCAAGCAGTTCGAGTCAAAGTAATGGGTCTAAGCCAACCTGTTATAGAATGTGGAATGAGGCATATGGGCATATGCCATCGTGCGTCGGGCGCATGATTCCACTGTGGCAAAACCGATCATATGATGAGAGACTACCCAATGAGGTTCAATAATGCAAATCATCCAACAACAAGTTCAGCCGGATCTGCTCTTGTAACGAGAACCAATACAAGGACAAATGCCAAGGGTAACACCGGGAATAAAACATTAACACAAGGAAGGGTATTTGCACTAGTACCTGGGGATGTATAGAATACTGAGCCAGCGGTGTCAGGTATAGTCTCTATCTGTGCTCAGAACGCCTATGTACTAATTGATTTTGGCTCTACACATTCGTTTGTATCGCATGCTTTTTCTCAGAAATTAACTCGACCATTTTTGCTGTGTAATTGTCATTTTGCCCTTATAAACATAAAAATTGTAATTTTGTCATTTTCTTCACTTTAAATTTTGAAAAAGTTATTTTATTAATGGAAGTTGATAATTAGTACCTAATTTGGTACATTTTTCCATTACCTCAAATTTTTTTTTTTTTTTTTTAATATTGAGTTCACAAGGGAACAAGAAAATGTCATTGCAATAAAAATACAATAAATTACTATTAAGGAAATCAAAATAAAACTTCCTCGATATTTAAAGAACTCCTAATTTCGTATGCAAATTGACATACAAATATTATGTCTCCTCACTTCTATCTCGTTGTCATCACCTGCAACATAATTTTCATGGCGTGCTTGTTGAGACGAAGAACCTTCCTTTTCATTTGGCACATAATTCGTGAATCTATCATATGATGAATGAGTATGTGTTAATCACACTGATTATTAATAAGGCCCGTGCATGGATCAATTTTAAAAAAAAATTATTTATATTGGCAAAATTTTAAACCTAAAATAATAGAGGAAGCACACCTCAAGCTTTCACCACTAAGCCAACATTTTGGGGTTGAAAAGTCCAACATGTTTGCATACATTGGATAAAAAATTTAAAAAATAATAAATAAATATATATATTTCGTTCACACATTTTTTTTTTGGGTGCACTTTTTTAAATTTTTATTCAAATTCATAATTAAAATACAACTTAACTACATGTGCTTGAAATGTTTATCTGTTGTGGTTCTATTTTCTTTATTTCTTTATTTTTCATATTTTCTAATAAAAATACTAAAAGAAGAAATAATTTTTAAAAGATAACTTCTTAAGTATTCCATAAGCACTGAGTTATTTTTCAAAAAAATTAAAAACTATTTTGAAGAACAACTTGCCAAACAAAGTAGTGCTTTAAAAACTAATTGTCAAGATTTCCTTCAAATTCTCGCTAACCAAACAGAAATTAAACAAAATAGATTAATTAGATTAATTAGATAGCTCCTTTAGTACGGATATGGTACACCTAAGATGGACTTCAAACTCAGGCCATTGTTTGACAATAACGTACAGAAAAGACAAGGCACAAGCACGTGATTATAATAGAATGATTATTAAGTAATCTCACAAAGGACATTAGCCAGTGTTGGTAACATAAAATTGTCATTCAACCCAGTTTAACCATTTGGGGTATCTACTAAAAACCAAAAGGAACAAGGAGTTGCTGCTGGAATCAATCTTTTCAGTAATTAATCATATTGGGCTAAAAATGAAAACAAAGCAATTGCAACGGCATAAAGACTTAGAATTTCCTCATCAAATAACAAAAACTTACAATTCTTCAAATAGCAAAAACTTAGAATTTCCTCATTTGGATCATCAACCATATGCACAAAGAATTGGAAGTCAATACAAATAAAGCTACAAATTATCACATGTTGTCTTGGTACTTAATTCATTATGGCTCATGACTTTCTCTGCCAACCACATCTAATATACAGACCTATGAACCTGTATCTTTGGATCATAAGCAGTTATGCAATTTAACATGAGCAAAAAAATTAAAAATTTTAGATTTGAAGAAGAAATTAAATATCTTTCTCAATTTAGAAGAAATAAATCCTTCTTTGAAGATTCTGAGCATATCACTTGAGAACACAATAATACAAACCCCTAAGGTTTGTTCATAAAACTAGAAGAAAGCATAGCAGTAACTGAAAGAATAGCCAATGACAACAATTCAAGTGCTTTCCTTTCCTAGACAACCAACTCATGAAGATATTAATGAAGCAAACATCTTTAACAAAGCTCTACTAATAGCATGAGTTTAATCTTTCTCATTAACATAGCACATTCTGGAACACCCTCAAAATAATACATAAACGCAATCATTCAATAGATCTATAAACATGATAGATAAGTTACATTTCCATTCATTAGAGTTAATATTACAAAAGGTATTTTATATAAATTCCAAATGTTTACAACAGAATAAGTGCCCTACGGCTTACATCTTTCCAAGTTGTCACTTGGTTACAACAAAAGAAGAGGCCTAGCTCTATACATATAAAGCCCTCGGCTTGGTTGTACACTTAACACAATGCAGAAATAACAAAACGGAACCTTCAGCTCTTAAACCTCCCAAGCTAAGACCTTCCTTAGAGGTGGCATGTCACCTGTACCTGAAAAATGGTTGTCCCAAGTAAGGTGAGCCAAAACCCAGTAGAGATATGCTAAACAACATATGAGAATAACTAAAATATGAGCATCAGATAAATGTGAGACAATTCTTAACCGACACGTAACATTTTCAAGATCGTTCAATATAGATAGCCAACATTTCATTTCATTTCTATTTCTCCATGTCAGGTAGATCAATTTGTCAATTCACTATTATCAAAATAACCAATATAAGGCTACAACTCAAGGTTCACAATTCAACACATTCATCAATTCAACACTTCGATTATTTGCCATTTTACGGAACTACGTTCGAGGAACTGGCACCTATATATAAGATTTCGGAACTTTCACCCAGGACACTCCGGCCAACTTAATTATCAATGGAGTCCATCCCCTATCTCCTCCCAAATAATGGAGTACATCCCCTATCTCCTCCCAAACAATGATACATATACAGCCTCCGTTTGGGAAGGTGGGTTGGCTTTTTGGCTTTTTGGTGATGTGTCATCATGTCAAATTACCAAACTGCCCTTTTTGGCTTTTGTTTTTATTTTTTTTATTTTTTTTTTGTTTATGTTTTTTTTTGGTTTGGTTTTCCCATATTTTTGCTTTGTTTATTTATTATTTATTTTAAGCTGATTGCAAGTGTGGGGCGTTTTTTGCTTAAATTTTTTTTTATTTTTTATTTTATTTTGGTAAAATATTTATTTTTTTTCTTTTTGATTTGGGCGTATCTTGTTTAAATTTTATTATTTTTTATTTTATTTTTTTTCGGTTTTACTTGGCTTATTTTGTTAAAATAATTTTATTTTTATTTTTTTTGTGGATCTGGCTAATTTTAATTTTCATTTTATACTTTACTAGTTCATGTGATTTAATTTACGATTTTTTTGGCTAATTTTAATTTTATTTTAAGTTTAATTTTAATTTCATTTTAAGTATTACAATAATGTAAATATTCTAAATAATTTAATCAGAAAAAGTGGAAAACAAATATTAAAAAATTTAATGAGAAACATTTTAATATTTTTAATATTGACAAAATTATTTTAACAAAAAAATGTAAATATTGGCATTTACTATTGTCAAAAAAATGGCATCGTAAATATTGCTTAAATATTCAAAATATTATAAGCATTTCCGATCTCGTGCATTTTGGTTTTTCAAAGTGAGGCACGTCACCAACTGCAAGGGGGTATATCCCCGTGTAAACACATACATATTGTACATGATTATATATTTCAATACAGTCTGTTCCACGTGTGTCATTAGTAATGTTACAACCCTACGGAAATTAGGTCAACTTTTATATATTTCCTAACATTCCGTTCTTACGCATGTAACATAATTTGTCGCGTATGTGAAGGCGAACCAATGCCATATGTGGGTCCTCATCCCCAACCATTAAACCATCCTCGTCATGTTCAACTTCTGTATGGCATTTTACTATTGTCATAGCCTCTTCTCGTCACAGATTGGATGAACATTTGTAGGGTTACCTGTGTTGCGGCGTATATAATTATGTAATGCCATTGACGCACCTACTAACTGCAACTTGCACATTTGCAAAGTCATACCGAGGCATGTCTCGAATAAACCCCCATCGATTTTTCCAGGCACCGAAGGTGCGTTCCACCACACTGCGTAAGGACGAGTGCACTTTGTTAAATAATTCCCTTGGCGTGTTTGCCGTCGTGTTCCGTTCAATACGTCGAAAATCTTGTTGGTGGTAACGGTGGCCTTTGAATGGTGCTAAGTACCCTGTCCGGTTTGGATAACCCGAATCGACAAGATAATATTTGCCTGCCAGAAATTATGACCAACGTATGACACCTACAATTTGTACTGAGAACCCCCAAAATCCATTGACATGGGCATGTGTTACCTTCGTCAGGATGTGGGAATGGGACATTATCATTATGTAGTATCTCGTTGAATATGCGATTATCATGCATACTTCCTTCCCATCCGCACGAGATGAATATGAAACACATGTCAAAATCGACTGCGGCCACGATATTTTGCGTGTGACAATATTTCCTACTGAAATATGTTGCTGCATCTGGCCCCGTCACCCATGCACTTACATGTGTTCCGTCTATTGCGCCAATGCAGTCCTGCAAACAACCCAATTCTTTTGTTGCTTAAAAAAATGTACGCTGTTTTGCTTGAATCCGAACGTCACGTCTAGTTACTAATAAAAACAAAATAAAAGTTTATCTTTATGTATATGTAAATAATGCATTTCGGTTGTACCTTGAACGGTAGGTATTTACGTCTAGACCGCACGTATGGATGTATACGATGCTGATTGTATGTGGGCCGGCAATGGACAACAGTGAACTGCTTCATGGAATTTAATACGTTATGCACGTGCCGAGACACAGTCTCCCCCGAATGTTGGAACCGTTCTTGGATTTCCCGATTTTGCTTGCCTTTCAACACATGGATAAACATTGCAACGCTTTCTTCAACAGCTAAACCATGTGGACGTTGTGGGACTTGTAACCCAAAATCATTCACTAATGTTTGACACAGTGCGACAAAAACTTCCTTCGGCATGGACACGTTTTCCTCAAATCGGCCCATATGTCCCGCATATAGTTCGGATATCCATGCATTCCCGGTCAGTATAGAAGTGCGACATGGCGTTTTAGCAATGTGTTTTTCGTACCACTCTGTCGCATACTGGCATGCTTGTACAATTGTGCAGTTGTGTTCTTGTTGCACCTGGACGGCCATGTGATTAAGCATTTCCGTTATTTCGTCGTTGTAGCTTCCATCCCAGGGATTCATTACGTCTTCCTTGATTCAAAACCTACAAGAGTGGCACTGTTTCAATTAGTTTGCTTCCCCAAATCGGATTCCATTAATTTGTAAATTTGCAATACTAAAAATGCAACATGTTCACAACCCTATTGCGCCAATGCCGTGACGAATGTATGTTTTAACGCATAATGAAGTGAAAATTGGGAAAATTGTGAACCTGCTAAACTGCTAATAACATCGCACTTTGGAAACTATAAACATACACAAACCTAGCAAGGAAATCGGTTGTACCCGATTGTACAAAAAATCCATACATTTACTTCAAACATAAGCATCCCATTCATGTCTCACAAAGTGTGCACACACAACCATCTTGTTTCAGCAAATGGCATCCCATTCATGTCCCATTCATATCCATACCTAAAAGTTTTGGGAACCATAGGTTGCAAGAAAAAACATAAACGAACGACAAAAAAATAAAAAATAAAGTCGCCACACAACCATCCTGTTTTAATACAGTGCCAACATAAACATAAGTAAAAGTTTATAGAAAGCAATAGAAGGAAAGGCATATTCAACAATGATAGAAGCACTGCATCACATCCGGCGAGCCCCGAACAGATTTGCAAAAGGCGCCGACATAGTGCACTGGAGCTGCTTCTGGGTAAGCCACCCTATGATGGAGTCGTCATTAGGCTGGCACATCATAACCTCACGTAAATCGGCGTTATCCATAAGTGATGTGGCGAAGTGGAATAAGGGCGTACCAGCCAGCGATGTAATACCTGTCAGGCGATGCATACACTCCGAAATAGTAAAAAGCGATTCGTTGCCTGTGACATGCCTCACCGTAACCTGCTGATTCTTTGTACGCACCACATTGGTAAGAGTGTTCATGCTTTCCGCAATAACTGACGCGCCACTTGTTGCCTTCTTCGACTTTGAAACACTGCTTGATGGCGTCTTTCTCTTTTTCTCCTTTTCAATCGGAACATGCTCCAGTGAAGAATTTGAATCCACGTCTTGTACTCCTGTGGGTATCGGATCAGCAAATGGCTGGGCCCCAAAACTGTGCACTGAATCAGATAAGTCCTCAGCAACTTCAGGAAGTTCCTCGCCCGGGGTCCAATGGTGCTTCCCAGTAGCTGATGCCCCCATGAAGACGGTCTCCATCAAGTCACGATGTTCCAAGGTTTTTTTCCTGAACTTTGCACACATCTTGTTTATCTGTTGAAATAGAGAAATATGAAAGAGAATGATGTTACATTTGATTTAATTAATAACAATTGAACTACAAAAGTTAAAAATATACTGGTGAATGAAACATATGAAATATAACAGTACATGTACTTACCGATTCCATTTTGTCCCACCACTCCTCAGGTGCCTGAAACATACCGGTGTCAACGTCAAACCCTATACCTGACACTCCTTTGCTTGAATCCATCAACTTTGTCCAAGCTTGCCACTCTTTCTTCAGACGCATGTACTTATTCTTCAACTGTTTGAGTCCATGTTGTCTTCCTGTTTTTCTCTCAAATTTTCTTCCCAACGACTTGTACCCTGCTTGGCTGAGGACTAGGAATGGGCGATTGCCTTTACTTATCTCATTCGCAATCAGTTGCAGAAAAACGCCGGTTGAGGCACTGTCCCATGTGGCCTTGTGGCTTAAACGACTGTGTGTATCTTCAAGACTGCTTGACTTGTCAGTGACAACGCCTTTGCTTTTTGATTTGGTACGCGGAGAAGTACGTATGGAAGCCATTACTAATGTTCGTTTACAAAAGATTACCATCACACATACGGTTGTTACATACAAACTCATAAGCCATTACACATTAATAACAAATAAACAGAGAGATAGGATGCTAAGTTACGCAGCATTTAAACATTGCACATTAATTATACAGTACCACGGGTTGCATGGAAGTTAGAAGTGCACATAGTTATGATAGTCAGTAATACGTCTACCGTTTCGAAACTACCAACATAGTAACGTGTTTGTACATACTATTTTACATATTACCAATAAAGAAGCAACATAGTAACGTGTTTTTACATACTGCATGTACGTAACGTTGCTTACATATGGAACAACAAAACGACAATGACAATGCATAGCACATACACGATGGTCTTAAGGACATGGAAGGATTGTTGAAGGTCTATGACATCAGCCCGCAATTGCATGACAAATTTATCCCTGGGTGACGCATAGTCTTGGTTTTCTCGCCTGGGTTCATCGCACCAACCAATCCAACTGACACAGGGCTGATGAGTGCAAATTATGGAACTATTAGTTTCATGGGTTGTTAACGAAGGGCAGTTATGACCTAAACGAATGGGTCACTCACCAAAGGACGGGGCCATGCAAAGTAGGGACGCCCTGGATTTTTGGTGGACCTGGAAATCTTAACAATACAGGGGCCATGTCCGCAGGCACACATTCGTGGCCATGTAGTGGAAGTTGCAGTAGATGTAAACGAAGCCATGCTACGATTTACAAACAATAGCGTAAATATGTTTTTAAATGTACATGACTGAACATCGAAACGTACAAATCTTAACAAAATGAGAGTTTCTGATTCCGACCATGGACACATAATTATGATAAGGGTATTGTGCATCTCCAAGCAGTAGTACATTGGTTGCCTCAAGTGTTTGACAATATGTATAACTAATAACTAAATTTCGCTGATAAAAAAAAAAATTTATAAAAAATTAGTGTGGACAATTGCAAAGTGGTAGTTGCTGGGATTGAAAAATTTTGTTTGAAAGGGGTTAGGGTGTTAATGTAACTTTAGGTTACTCCGAAAGGGTGATGTTATGCTTGAAATGAGACCACACTTGCCATGAGTTTTGGAATAAAACGTACGTGATTGACACCCTCTTTTGGTCATCTCCTTTTTTTTTTTTTTTTTGGTTGTTGAGGAAATTACAATGTAATGGAATAGTGAAGAAATATTTGTATTTTTGTAGTCGTATAAAAATTTTCTATGTATGGTCGAAGTCAGTCCTGTGTTTGTTGCAAGTGTTTATGTGTCCAAGTTGCACCAAGAAAAATTTCATCAATTGTATAATTATTTTTCCTTATTCCACTTAAAAATATGTAAATTACAATGTCAGTATTTATGGAAGAAGAATAGAATTGGAAAAAAAAAATGTAATTAATTTGATAAGCAATTATTTTAACAAAAAAATGTAAATTGCAATATGAGTATTTATTCATGAAGAACATAATCTGAAAATTAGAAAATGTAATTAATAAAAACCCCATACATGTATTTCAAAAAATGTAAATTACAATGTGAGTCTGTACTGATGAAGAACAGAATCTGGAAAAAAGATTTTAATTAATTTGATAACCAATATAATTTCAGAAATGTAAATTACAATGTGAGTATTAATTCATGAACAACAGAATCTGAAAAGTAAAAAATGTAATTAAAAAAAAACACATACATATATTTGAGAAAATGTAAATTACAATGTGAGTCTGTACTGATGAAGAACAGAATATGGAAAAAAAATGAAATTAATTTGATAAGCAATATAATTTAAAAAATGTAAATTACAATGTGCGTATTAATTCATGAACAACAGAATCTGAAAATTAAAAAATGTAATTAATAAAAAACACATACATATATTTGAAAAAAATGTAAATTACAATGTGAGTCTGTATTGATGAAGAACAGAATATGGAAAAAAAATGAAATTAATTTGATAACCAATATAATTTAAGAAATGTAAATTAGAATGTGAGTACAGGCCACAGTTCCAAATTAATTAATTTTATCATCTGCTTATTTGAACGAAAATTAATTTTATGAATTGTAATTTATCATCTGCTTATTTGAACGAAAATTCTACAACGACATACGAAGATATCCCCAGATCGGCAAATTAATTTTAAGAGGGGGAAGAAAAAAATATGGAAAAAAACATTGGGGGAAGGAAATTAACAAGAAAAAAATTGTAATACAGATTTTTGTGGATCGGGATATTTGGATTTTAAAATTTTTAATACAGATTACAAAAAAATTAACAAGGAAAAAATTTTAATATCCCCAGATCCGCAAATCTACAACAACATACCATCAATACAGGCCAAAATACACTGCGATCTGAAGTGGGGGAAGGCAAAACGTAGAAAAAAATATAAACATTCCATTCATGAAGCATTGGGCATTACGATCTACGAAATCAGTTCTGATTTGGAAGAGTTACCAGTTAATCGGTGGTGTATCGACAAGTTCTCCGCCGCCAGAAGCCTATGCCGGTGCCGATCGGTCTAGCCAAGCCGTAGATTGGATGTCGTCGCCGGTGGTTGGGAGAGATCGCCTGGGTCGCTCCTTTCGTGCCCTAGCTGTGTTGCTTATGTTGTGTGTGTGTGTTGTGATGCGTAAGGACGAAATGAGTTTGGAAAGAGATCTGAGGGTATTTCGGTCAATTCACCCGTAGAAGAGTTCCTCCCCCAACCCTAGCAACCGTGTTTTGTCGCTTCTGGCTAAATGAGCCTCACTTGTCGTATGTGGCTCATATAGCCCGTGAGCCCTTCCCAAACAGCACCACAATGTATTTTAATACCTTGTCATATACAATAACCAATCAAAACACATATTCGACAATTTAATCATCCCATCATATTCAATGACAATATTCAATTGATTAGTTTAAATCATCCTAGTTCTCATGCACTTTCTACAACAATTATAGCTATCCTCCACCGATAGCCCAAAGCAGATATATCTAAACAGATAAATAAATCTATCAACAGATAAATTATCAACTTTTTATAGGTGTGTGATTTATCAAATCTAACTACACCATTCAATCTCATTTTCCCCCAATCTCATAATTCTCAAACCAATTTCATTATTTACACAAATAGTCATTTCAACTCAACTTAGGGCAATTTTTCCCCTATTCCAAAACATCAACCCATAGGTCCAAATCTCACCATTTTAACAGTAAAGAACCTCATGCACAAACCCCTAAGGTTACCTTGTAAATCAACATGAAACCCCCTTTTTGTTTAGAGCCCAAATCCTAACTTTTACCAAAATCTTTCCAAGACCCACCATTTATACCAAAAGACAAATATTTAGGTTAAAGCTCATATTAAAGAGTAGAATATTCTTACCTCAAATGGAGAACTCAAAGAGGAAGAAGAAGAAATTTGAAGATGCCCAAAACTCCAACCTTTTTGGATCAAATGGAAGCCTACGCAAAACTCCACCTTTTTAACAAAGGGACTAGGGTAGAAACTCTTTGGTTCTAAGGGATTTGTAGAGAGAATGTGAACTTTTAGAGAGAGAGGCAGCAGATCTAGGGTTTTGGGTGAAAAGAGAGCAAAAAGTGAAGAAGAAAACCCTTCCTGCGATCTGATATATGCGAGGCTTACTCGAGCGAAGGATTTGTCACTTAAGCGACCAGACTCAACAAAGGACCTCGCTCGAGTGCAAGAAATGTCGCTCGAGCGAACAAAATGAAGCTTTAGGTCTGCCACCAACACAAACGCATGCTCGAGCGTAAGAATGCTTGCTCTAGCGAAGGAACACAGAGCTTGCTCAAGCGCAAAAAGCGTCGCTCGGGCGAAGAATGCCAACCTTCAGGTCTTACAAAGACGCAGACGCACGCTCGAGTGCAAGAATGCTTGCTCGAGCGAAAGGACAAATAACACAGGCCTCGCTCGAGCGCAAGAAATCTCGCTCGAGCGAAAGCTGCGTCTGAAAAGAAACCTGAAGACCCTCAATTCTCCCTCGAGCGCAAGAACCTTCATTCCAGTGAAAAAGCAAATACCCAAGGCTCGCTCGAGCGCAAAAAGCCTCGCTCGAGTGAAGAAGCCAAAACCTGGGCAGCAACCACTTGCACCAACTCAACACCAGCCTGTACCAAACTCACCCAACACGTCCCAAAACTCAAATACAAAGAATCAAAGGACGGAAAAAGATACAGACAGCAACATACAACCAAGGAACCCGAGTCCGGTACATAACAAAGGTCGGGGTAAAACCTGGATTGCTATACATTCCAAAGACAGGTTTCAAGAAGACAAACAAGAAAGGGAAAATGAAAAGGAATACAACCTACAGAAGGGAAAAGGACGAATCTACCTCAGAGAAAAGTAAATAAAACTGACTAAACTAGTGCTTTGGTTTACCAAACACAAGTTTCATCTATTTATTCCTAGCAGACATGTTTGTTATCAATACGCATAAATGGGGAAAAATAGGAAATCAATTTCAATTGATGTTTTTTTGCTAAATGAAATCTTTAACTAAAACAAAAAATAATAATAATAATAAAAAAGGGGGCCAAACTGAAAGAAAAAAAAAAGACTAAGAAGAGGGTATCAAACCATTTCATAGTAATCAGATGCACCATTTCACAGTAATCAGAGAGAGAAGGGAAAGAAGAGAGAGAGAGAGCGGGAGAGTGAGTGAGAAGAGAGAGCGAGGTAACAATTCGCACACCATTTCACAGAGCAAGCAAAAAAAAAAAAAAAAAAACCCTAAATCGATTTGTATATATATATCTATCTATAACATACAAAGGGCATGAAATCTTATATTTTTTGTGCAGATCAACGAAAAACAAGGGGCCAAACTGCATGATTGGCTGCAATCTTCGTCGTCAGTCGCCAAAGAGGAGAGGAGAAGCAGAGAGGAGAGTAGTGTGAGGGGAGAGAATATTAGGGCAACGGAAAAGAGGGTATATATCATGGCAGTTCCATAATTTCTTCAATTTTGGAGGGGCATTTAAGTCATTTCAGCCCCCCTTACCAACTGCCCACATAAGTTGAATTTGGTTAAGCACCCCCTGAGCTGCTTTGGAATATAAGCAAAAAATAGCTTCACTTAAGCTATAAGTTGTATTGATAAGCTGTGTCAAACACTCTAAAATAGCTTAATATAAGTTAAAAGCTCAAATAAACTGCTTGTAAGTTGTGCCAAACAGGCACTATGTGCATTTTCACTAATCTCGGGGTTTTGAAGTTAACGGCCTAGCAAATCTCCAATGGCCCAAAGGTTTGAAATGTTTAGCCCTTCGTAGGATTTAAACATGCGACCTTTTAGGTGATAAGTCATTTAATTACTTTTTTCACCCGCTAAATCAAACTCTTTAAGATTTAGGGAGTGTTTGGCATAAGTTATATAAGTGCACTTATGTAGATCATATCATTTTTTTACTTTTTTATATTTTTTTTAATAAAAAATCAAAAATATATTTATTTAAATTATTTCTAATAACTTTTAATCTTATAAATTATTAATCATTTCATTATTAATTTTACTAATCAAATAAACTGCAGAAGGATTGAATAAATACCTCCCCACGTGATTCAAGACAGAAATAAGTGACTGGAGGGCCCATAGAATAGAAGAATGCGACCAACTTGTAAGCAACTTCTTCCAAATCAGGGCACCCCAAAATTATTGAAACTGTGGAAAAACAGGGACTCACCCATAGGAAGTCAATTTCGATGGCTATTATACTTGTTAATGTATATATGATGTATATACATTAACAATACTAGAATATGTGTGACTGCTCAATCATAGTACTGAACGCGCGAACTTTATTCATGTGTGCTTACGACTGTACATCAAATACAAAGTTTTTCGCCCATGATAATGCACGTTGGCGCGGCCACTGGATTGATTAGATATTTATAACCACATGATTGTGGTATATTTGTGCAAAAAAATAGACTAATTATATGATTTAAAAATAGTTTGTCTATTTTTTTCAAAATAAATGTAATCCGATTAGATAATTATTAATCATATTTAAATAAACGACCTTATAAGATGAATAATTTGAATTATTAAAGATGAACAAATATAAGCTCACAGTGAGCCAAACTAAACCTCTCAAATTTCACAGTTGACGGTTTTATTTACTCATTTATCAAGTGAATGGACAAAATAATATTCTGTATGACTGGTCATAAGAATGTTAGAATTGAGTTTCATTAATTTATTATATAAAAGGGTTAATTTTAATTTTTTTCTTAATTTATTATTATTATTATTTATTTTATCTCTAAATTATCAAATTTATTTATGTATTCTTAAATTTTTTATTTCACTTTATATAGGATTCAATTTGGGATAGTCATTATAGATATAAAATTTTATAATTTAGACAATCTAAATTATATGACCAAATATTTATTTTCTTACTCACACTATATTAGACAATTTATACCTACAACCAAACATTCGGCTTCTTCTTTATCCTTCATTTTTTAATAGTGAATAAAATATAATTATTTAATTGCATGATTTTAATTGTTCAAATTTTAAAGTGACTTTTTTTCATATCAAATTAAGTTTAAAGTGACAACCTTCTCTAATTTAAACCACATTGACTAAAATTATAAACTTTATGGATTAAAAAGATGAAATTAATAGTTTAAAATTGAAATTGAAAAAATAATGATAAGTTAGGAAGTAAAAAAGTGAAAATAACCCTTATATAAATATCAAATTCACTCTATTTAATAATATTATGTCTCCTCAATTGATACACTGATTTTGTTTCTAATTTAATCTCAAAATTGTTGATGGAAGTCTATTTATCTCCTAAACATGATCGACAATGATCAATCGTGTCATTTCTTATTGATACATTTATAACTAAGTCATGCTGGTGTCAAAATATTCGACATAATTAGTTAAACAAATTAGAATAGTATTAAGAGAATTCCAAAACAAACTTAAGATGATACGATTATCAAACATGACACAATTTTTATCCCTAATTATATATGATCATACATTTACACGTAAATGTAGTATTCAAAATTTGGCTAAGTTATGCCCTCGTTTGGCATATTGGTGGGGTTGGCTTTTTGGTTAAAATAATCATAAAAAGATTAAATAAGTTAAAAAGTCAATTTGACTAAATATAACATCCAAACCATAATCATTTCATTTTTTTTTTCTCACAAAAGTCAAAAAGGCCAAAAAGCCCAACCCAAACGAAACTTTTTAACCCTAGGCTAAAGGGTCCAACTTGTCTCTCCAGTCCGCTTCGTGGACCCAGTTTTAGGTACCGCTTCAATGATCCAAACCATTCACATTTTAGGGGTCATCGAGTACATTATCTCTGTAAAAAGCAAGTTGATCAGATAACGACAATTATGTGTTCGAATTATTTTTATATGAACCGTTTATTTTTTCACTATCATTTTTTTTATTATACAAAACTGATTTTTGTTTGATCATGCTTAAGAGATAAAGATAGACTTCCATCAACAATTTTGAGACTAAATTAGAAACAAAATCAATTAAAATTTCAGTGTATCAATTGAGGAGTATGGGGACATATTTTTTGGGTTGTCCATATGGTCGAGGTTGTTAGCCTAGGTGCCACGTAGATGGACCAAGTTGTCAAGATATGATGTGGTCATATCCGAACCCGAGATATTCAAATAGAGGACAAGAGTCCTAAATGACATCAAGCTACCTATGTGGATAGAGATGAGACTCTTGAGGAAGTTCATCTTAATCTGAATAGTGTGCGTTATGATAGATATTATTTTTATAAATGATAGTCTCATGAAGTAAGACTCCTAGAAGAAGTTGGACACTGATCATTATAAAAGTGAAGCACCCCGTGGGTCTAAGGTATGTTCTTTCTTGTGAATTAAGTACTTGTGCGATATCTGTGAGACATAAGATTTACTGACTTGATCGTTGGAGTATTCCCGGGTGGACGAACCACCTCGGTATTCTCATCTTCTTGTCGGCAAGTGGTTGGTTTAATCTATTTTGCCATGTGCTCTTCAACTAAGTTCCTGGTTTGGTTGTGTGGTCGGAAATCAACACCTATAATTTGGTGTCGTCTGTGGGAATTTAGTTAGAATATATGTCCATCATCGTGCAAGATCAACGTGTCGGCTACAATGAGTTCAGCGAAGATGGAGAATGCATCAACATTGATGGAATGAAGACCTTTCCAAAAGGGAGGAATACAAAGATAAGGGGGCATGAGTGCTCCCGAGGAGATGAAGATGACCTTCAAGTAGAAAAGACATTGGCCTAAGTGAAGAAGATCCAAGATGGAAGAGCATGGCTTAGGTGGAGCAGATCTCAGATGGAAGAGCATGGCCTAGGTGAAACAGATCCAAGATGGAAGAGCATGGCCTAGATGGAGCAGATCCCAAATGGAAGAGCATAGCCTAGGTGAAGGAGATTCAAGATGGAAGAGAATGGCCTAGGTGGTGCAGATCCTAGATAGAAAAGCATGGCCTAAGTGGAATAGATCCCAGATAGAAGAGCATGGCCTAGGTGAAGCAGATCCAAGATGGAAGAGCATGGCCTAGGTGAAGCAGATCCCAGAAGACAAGATCTCGGCCTAGATGAGTAGGTTCGAGAAGACAAGAGCTCAGCCTAAGTGAGCAGATTCTAGATCCTAGAAGACTATTCTCGGCCTAGTTGAGTAGGTCCAAGTAGCCAAGAGCTCTGCCTAAGTGAGCTGATCCCAGATCCCAGAAGAGCTCAACCTAAGTGAGCAGATCCTAGATCTAGAAGACAAGATCTCGGCCTAGATAATTAGGTCTGAGAAGAAAAAAGATCAACCTAAATGAGCAGATTCCAGATCCCAGAAGACAAGATCTCGGCCTAATTGAGTAGGTCCGAGAAGACAAGAGCTCAACCTAAGTGAGCAAATCTCGGATCCCAGCCAGATCCTAGAAGACAAAATCTCAGCCTAGATAAGTAGGTCTGAGAAGCCAAGAGCTCAGCCTAAGTGAGCAAATCCCAGATCCCAGAAGACAAGATCTCGACCTAGATGAGTAGGTCTGAGAAGACAAGAGTTCAACCTAAGTGAGCAGATCCCAAATCCAGAAGACAAGATCTTGGCCTAGATGAGAAGGTCCTAGAAGACAAGTGCTCAGCCTAAGTGAGTAGATCCTAGATCCTAGATCCTAGATCCTAGAAAGGAAGATCTTGGCCTAGATTATTAGGTCCAAGAAGACAAGAGCTCAACCTAAGTGAGCAGATCCCAGATCTAGAAGACAAAATCTCGGCCTAGATGTGTAGGTCCGAGAAGATAGGAGTTCGACCTAGGTGAATAATTTTGAAAAGATCAGAACTTACCGGAGGCGAATAGAGTTGAGATCAAACAAAGCTTACCTAAGATTAGAAGATCTTGACAGTAAGAGATTGTCGAGGCCTTGGAATGTGGCTTGACGAAATTTGGAGCTCGGCTCTAATAGTGTCAATAACGTCAACCGAAGTAGTAATAAAATACTAGTATCGACTTTGTTCATTATAAAATGTTGTTTATGATTGTGAGATAAGATTGAAAAAGTATAAGGCGATGTTAAGGTGATTAAACTTAGATTTGCCATGATGGCAGAGTTGAACTAAGTATAAGGCAGTGTTCTTGTGGTGAACATGACGATTAACTTAGACTTGCCATGATGGTAGAGTTGAACTAAGTCTGCGATGTTTTATCATGAAACAAGATGATTAATTTAGACTTGCCATGACAGTAGAGTTTAACTAAGTTAGTGATGTTTTGGCACGAAATAAGGCGAAACTGGCCATGACTTGGTCAGTTTGTAAGAAAAGCCAAGGTATTTAGTACTCTCGGTGCACTAAGGTTAAGCTTTAAGTGCTTCGTTTGGGCGAGCCAAACATGATGACCTCGGCCAAAAGTGTCTAAGTAAGAGTTAGGCGATAACCAAGCGATGCATCCTTAATGTGAACATAAGTGGTACTTAGGTTCACATTAGGGGGTAGGAAGTAGGAATGAGCATAACAATTGTGAAATTTTTTTGAAAATT
Source organism: Camellia granthamiana (assembly GCA_036172215.1). NCBI lineage: Eukaryota > Viridiplantae > Streptophyta > Magnoliopsida > Ericales > Theaceae > Camellia > Camellia granthamiana. The sequence goes on along the minus strand of CM069915.1, from coordinate 33,702,902 downwards.
TTTACAAGTTGAAGTCATCCAAGACAAACGTTAGAGATACTACTCGAGATACGTTAATCCAAGATAATTGATCAGTTCTAATCCAAGATAATGTACTCGAGATATTTTGATCCAAGGTAAGGAACCAAGTTGTCAGACATGGAAGGATAAGAAAAAGTCTTAAAGCGATGTTCCTATGATGAACAAGGAAATTAACTTAGACTTGCCATGATGGTAAAGTTGAGCTAAGTATAAGGTGATGTTTCAATATGAAACAATGCGAAACTAGCCACGTTTTGGCCAGTTTGTGTGAAAAACCGAGGCAACTAGTATTCTCGGTACACTAAGATCAAGCCTTAAGTGTTTAGTTTGGGCGAGCCAAATGCGATAACTCTGGTCATGGATGTCTATGTCAGACTTAGACAAGGTTCAGATGATGTATTTCTAATGTGAACCTAAGATGTATTCACATTAGGGGGCAAAGAGCAGAGATAGGTTAATGAAGACTGAGTTAGTGATTTCAAAGCGATACGTGGTGAAATCTTCACAAAATTTTGGTGAGATAAAGGTATTCGAGATAACACTTATACCCAAGATGACATGATCCGAGATGATGGTTTTATCTAAGATGTTGACCTGTTCCTTATATTGATCTCGGACAAAGTCTTAGCCTTCTTGATAGGCCTAGTCCCTCTGCTAGTTTCTTCTCAACTTCGACAGCTTTCTTTTTAGCAGCCTTAGCAATGGCCTCGGCTTTAGCAGCAGTAACTTGGTCTTTTTGCTTCATGTGCTTCTCTTCCGAGATGTTAAGTTGCTGGAGGCATGAGCATATTGGATTGACTATAACAAGATGAAGTGGATTGCACAGTTATGATATCAGGGATGTCAGTAAGAAGGTCTTCTACAACAAGAGTTTGGTGAGACATGTTGTCATTGGTTACGGTGATGGGTACTCATTAGTATGCAACAGATAAAGCGATTGGAGGTTTGTTAAGGTTGTAGGCTAGGAGCTTAGGACCTTGGTGTTTTCTGCTCCTAGTTCTGGCAGTTGGATTGTCGCTATATCGGCATTTGAACTACCATTGAGATGGTGTAGATTGCCCGAACTCGCTCCGCGTGCCCCCCCTTTCAGAGAGGGCGCGAATTGAGTTCTAGCTACTACAGTTCAGACTCCTATCACGGTTTTGAATCTAATCTCACAAAGTGCAATGTAAGACTAATAAATCACCAAAGAGTCCAAATTCGACAATTGGTTTTGAAAAATCAATTTTAAATCAAAAAGCACCAAACATGGACAACTTTGCCAGATTCAGAGTTGCCACCTAAATATTTTATTTTGGAAAATTTAGGAAACCCTGACTCGTGCCTAAGGCCATGTGTCCGTCATCACCAAAATTGCCTCAGCTCAGGAACTTGGGTACGAGAGGGAAAAGTCCTGAAATGAGCACCCCCGCTCACCTGATCAAAGGATCGGCCTCTACTAAGCGTGATATGTTATTTTGAAAACACATGTGTTCTTATTCTGGTTTATTGGCTAACCATGCTATGCGATGTGCACAACACACAAGTATAGACTAAATCGCTCGATTTGGAACAAAACATCTCATGTTTGTTTTTCGAAAATGGCTTGAATATGCTACTCGCAAGTAGGCTAAAACGCGGATTTGCCACCCTCAAGTGGGCTTAAAACACGATGATTTGCCACTCCAAGTGGACTTAAAACTCACATTTTGATGAATTGTTCCAATTCAAGTAATGAAGCCTTCATCCACAAGCATTCATGCATTTAATCATTTAAGCACATAGCCTCATGGCAAACATGCTATCATGGCAACACTCACAAACATGCAAGTATGCTAAACCGTAAACCCTTATAGTGTACTCCGAGCCAAAACAGAAAACTAGTTAGAAATCATACATGATCCTAACTATACAAGATGCCTAATGCAACACATGTAAAATGCAACTAAATGGGCCGGCTATCTAATCATGACATATGAATGCAACAATTGATACATGTATTCAAATAGGTATTGAAATACAATGCAGTTTGAATGATGCGCCGAGCCCGGTGCATGCAAGACAAATTAATGATGCACGCATGCAAGCATAAGGTATGTTAATTGAAACATACCCTAAAACTAACCATCGAAAAACTGATAAGTAAAAGGGAGAAAGAAATGGAGTTGGAAGACATGCACACACGCACACACGCACCCTTATTACAACATTTGCCCTCTCGACGGAGGGTCCGAATAAATAAGCTAACTAGCTATGCTAATTAAGCTAACTAGCTACGCTAATTAAGCTAACTATTACAGACCAACTAATTAACTATTCTAGTTAACTAATTATTACAAACACAAATCGATTTGCTAAGCACATTAACTATTTAAGTACAGAACCAACGGATTAACCATTTAAGCAAAACAGTTAAAAGGCCTCGGGGCGAGGGGATGCATGCATGCTCGATCGACTTCCTCTTAAAAATTCGTCGCCTTGCCACCGGTTGCCTTTGTTTGCATTTGCCTTGATTCCTGAACACCAAACCAATCTCCAGGTTGTTTCTGCTCCAGAACCAGAACAACTCTTAACCACCTCTAAGCCTGAGAGCTGTAGGCCACCTAAATAGACTGTAGGCCACCTAAATGGACTGTAGGCCACTTGCCCTGGTCGGTCGGCCACTTGCTCCTGCACACTCCAATTTTGCTGCAAACAGAGTACAAAAGGGGCAAAGCAAGGTATTTGCAGGGTATGTGTGTACAACCACCCTCCTTATCATTTCTCAAGCTCAAAGGGGTGTGGTACTTAGCTCTCGGGCCACCAACCGAGCATCGCAATGCACGATGGCTGAGAAGCCAAGTTTGTACAAGTCAATGAATGCACAAATAGACTCGATGAACCTCCACCCTATCATGCATGTCAAGGGTGTCGGCGACCAAGAAATGAGGCACGTTTCATCACTTTAAGTATGAAACATCTCTCATTTCTTGTGTTTAGATTAACATCCGATCCAAACACAAGCAATGCAACACAAACATGTTATCTTGGCATGTTTTACTTTGATTCATTTTGTTTACTCGTTTTAGATTACCGATTAATCCTTTAACCGGTTAAGTCCAAAAATGAGAAGTCCTCTAATTGGAAAGAGGGTCCAAGCCACAAGTTTCTTGAGTGTGAAAGAAACATCATGCCGTTGGTTAGTAGAAACCCTCAAGAGAAGGCTAAAACCATTAGGCATGAACGCCTCAATTTCATGCTCAAACCAACAAAGGGCTGAAGACCTCTTTCAAAGTGATATAACAAACAAAGAATGGGATGCAATGGCACATATTCCAGCACTAAAATAGGATGCTAAATGACATCGAAACACGAAAATGATGCATGCAAGACATACTCAGAGTCGAAAGCATTGAAGCTAGCAAAGAGCATAACACTAGAACCGTGCAACACAATGCTCAAAGGACTAAACCAGCCCTAAAAAAACCTCATGCATGCCAAAACAGTGGCCAAAATATGCTGAGATGACATCATGAAAGGCAAGAAATGCATGCTCAGGCATTGGCCCATGAACAAGGCATAAAAGCACAACTCTCAAACATAATGAAGAAGTGACAAATGTGAGAGTGTGACTACACTATATGCACTGAAATCATGTGTGAAATGATGCCAAACCATATAAACAACACAAGCATAGCATCCTAAGGACCTTGAATCATTAGGCTAGTTAAGGCTTTTGCACTACAACCATGCATAACAAGTCCCATATGACCTAAACTACTCAAAACAAAGTTAAGGCATGCTAAATCAGTGGCAAAAATCATGCTAAAACATAGGCTCAAAAGGCAAGCGAAGCATGCTCATTCATTGGCTCACAAACAAAGCATAAAGCATAACTCTGAAAAATAATGAAAGAGTGATAAACATGAGAGTATGATAGAAGTTTATGCTCTGAAATTACATACCAAATGATGGCATATCACACAAACATCACAAATAAGGTATGCTAGGGGTCTCAAAACACAAGTCTAGCAAAGCCAATTACACTATAGCCTTACAAGGCAAGCCATACATGACCAAGATCACTTGGAACAGAGTTTAAGTATGCTAAATCAAGGTCAAAAGCATGCTGAAATAGAGCTAAAACAAGCTAGAACAATAGGCGAAAACACTAAGCATGCAAGGCTAATGAGTGAGATTGCACTACAAGTGCATAAACTAAGCAAGAGGTGACCCCACCAACTAAAATCAAGGCTAAAACATGTCAAAATAACACCAAAAACATGCTGGAGTGAAGCCAATACATGCGAGAATAATAGGCTAAATCATGAAGCATGCTAGGCTAGTAAGTAGGATTGCACTACAAGTACATGAAACATGCAAGAGGTGACCAAACCAGCCCAAAACAGAGTTATAGCAGGTCTAAAAAGTCACAAAAATATGCTTGAACAAAGCCACAAAGAAGTAGAAACACATGCTCATTTGGTAGGCCATCAACACATGCAAACAAGGTACAAAGGGGGGGACCACCCCCACCTATTTTGGGTCCCAAAACACACTTTCCACCACTAAAATTTCTCTGGAATTCAGTGGTGAAAAGGCCAAACAAAGGTGATTTCAAAGGCTTTAAAAGATAGCTCAAAGCAAAGCAAAATAAGCCACAAAAGGGGGTAGACCACCCCTAACTCAAACAAGGCCTCAAACAACCATTCTTAACACTTAAAAAACAAAGGTTTTTGTAGTTGCAAGTTAGGCTAAAACATCATGCAAGGATGGCCAAATAAGCAATGAAAGTAAAGCTTTAAAGAGGATATGGGACTCACACTTAAAGCACAGCAATAACATCAACTTCTTTGAGCCAAAACCAACTTTATGAGGCCCTAACAAGCCTTATGGGATCTCAGCTCCAAGGTCAAGATGTTAGGCTAAGAGGGTTGTGTGCAAATATGCCAAGAACACTCACTTTCAAGCACTATAGAGCATAATATAGAGAGAGAGCGAGAGAATTCTAGAGAGAGAGCCAAAATTTTGCTTCTTAAAATTCTGAACCCCTGAGAAGGGGGAGGCACCTCCCCTTATATAAGGAAAGCAAGGAGAAGCTTGCTCGATAAGCTCAGAGCTTGCTTGAATCCCTCCCTACACGTGTAGGGATGATGCACTCAGTGACCAACAACTGGCACAACTGGCACCAAAAATATCTACAAAAATAGAAAAATGGCCGTAGGCCACTTCAAGTGGCCAACCGGCCACTTCAACTAGCCTACAGGCCACTTCAAGTGGCCTACAGGAGAGAAAAGTGGCCTACAACTGCCAAAAGTGGCCGACAGGCCCTCCCCTCCTTCTTGGCAAGGGGTAACAAGGTATGGTCCAAAAACAAACCAAAATGAAGGGATCCAAGAGGCCCCGAGACAAGGAGTTCAGTCGAAAACCCCGGAAACTAGCCTACCAGCCACTGCAAGTGGCCTACAAGAGGGAAAAGTAGCCTACGGCTACAAAAAGTGGCCTACAGGCCTCTCTTTCCCTCCAGGCAAAGGCACCAAGGCATGGTCTAAAAACCAGGCCAAAACACAGAGGGTTTAGAAGCTCAAAGACAAGGCGCACGGCCGAGATCTGCGGAAACTCAAAACGAGCACAAACATACGTAATCATCGAGTGCACAAACGATGACATCTGAGTCTTAAGGTCGGTCAAAAATAGGGTGTCTACAGATGGTGGGTTGATGCGTGGAGCAGCTGATGAATTACTTGGCTGCTAGTCTGGTTCAGCTGGTAGAGTTTGAACCATGGGCATGAACTAAGTATTCATAGCAATGAAAGCTTCAAGAACAACGATTATGGTTTGTAGAGGCAAAAAGAGAGACGAAATGAGAAAGTGAAAAAGTTTTGTTGGAATTGGAAAAAGATGGCAAAAAGTTATGATTTTGAGTCCTTGGACGACATGCCCGTGCTGATGTCAGACTGCAGGGGGCAGAACTAATACGATACAATGGGGACGTGATTGGTATGCTCCAATCTGATGATGATCTTGATTGGGAAGTGCGATCTCAGTTGAGATATTGATCTCGATAGAGATGAAGATCTCGGTTGAAAAGTGCGATCTCGGTTGAGATGGTGACTTGGTTGACATGATAATTTCAGTTGAGATGTTGATCTTGGTTGAGATGTTGAATTTGGATGGGGGCAGAACTTGTTTATTCTTGGATTTTGATGAGTTGATACTAGGATCTTAATGTTCTTGAACTAGCAAGTCATGATCTCTGCTAGTGCGATCTTTGTCGAGATGTTGGACCTGGATGAGATAGAACATGATGGTTCTTGATTCTTGATTCTTGATTCTTGATTCTTGACGAGTGGACATTTGAGTCCTTGTTTCTTTACGCCAGCAAGTCATGATTTTAGTCGGAAGAGTATATCTAGGATGTTGTTTAGCTGACATGTTGGAAGATGAAACAATGTAGGTTCCATCACCTCAGGTTGCCGAGGTAATAAAACCTAGGGGGCAGTTGTGGAGACATATTTTTTGGGTTATCCACGTGGCCGAGGTTGTTAGCCTAGGTGCCACATAGATGGACCAAGTTGCTGAGATATGATGTGATCATATCTGAACCCGAGATATTCGGATAGAGGACAAGAGTCCTAGATGACATCAAGTTACCTATTTGGATATAGATGAGTTCATCTTAATCTGAATAGTGTGAGTTATGATAGATGTTATCCTTGTAAATGATAGAGTCCCATGAAGTAAGACTTCTAGGGGAAATTGGATACTAATCATTATAAAAGTGAGGCACCCTCATAGGTCTAAGGTATGTTCTTTCTTGTGAATTAAGTACTTGTGCAATATCTGTGAAAGATAAGATTTACTGACTTGATCGTCGAAGTACCCCCGGGTGGACGAACCACCGCAGTATTCTCATCTTCTTGTTGGCAAGTGATTGGCTTAATCTATTCTGCCGCGTGCTCTCCAACTAAGTTCTCTATTTGGTTGTGTGGTCGGAAATCAACACCCATAAAGAGATATAATATTATTAAATAGAGTGAATTTGATACAATACGATAAGGGATGACAGTTACCTAAGTAAATAAGAGTCATTTAATCCAATAATTAAGAAATCCAAACAACTTGAAAACATGCCCTATACTTTCTATACCATGTTTGCATAGACACAAGACTTACAATCAAAATGGAAGCCTAATTAGATTAAATTTTTATTATAGGCAACTAGAAAAATTATTTGAATATAAAATCAAGTGTGTCAACTATTGTAACTTCCAGAAATCCATTGGTATTGAATCTGTCAAATTGTTCATTGACAAATCTAATTTAATCGATTCCAGTGACTTAATTGAAGTTGAAATTTCATCCGACAATTGATTTTTGTTTAAGTACACAAAACTCAAGTTTTTCAATTGAAATAGTCCTTGAGAAATTGAACCTGTCAAATTGTTCTCTGAAAAATCCAATTTAAACAAGATCGATAATTTAATTGGAGTTGAAATTTCACCTGACAATTGATTTTTGCCTAAACTCACGAGAATCAAGTTATTCAATTAAAACAGTTGATGGGGAATTGAATCAGTCAAATTATTGATTGAGAGATACAACACTTGAAGATTGGATAGATTGGCAAAACTTTCTGTTATTTTGCCAATCAAGTTAGTCATACCCATCCACAAAAATTCCAACTTTGCCCAACTTCGGCGGTATTGTTGTGGGCAAAAACAGAGAGTTGTATTGTAACGCCCTCAAAATAACAACATAAAACCCAACAATATAGACATGCATTGATATAATAAAGATCCACGTTCTTCCATTAACAGAGTTTCATTACAGAAGTATTACAACAAAAGCAAATGCCCTACGGGCTTACAGCTTTCCAAGTTAACACTTGGTTACAAAAAGTAGAGTACTAACTCATTTACATATTAAGCCCTTGGCTTGAATTTACGTGTAATACATCAAAAAGAAAGAGAACAAAAAGTCTTCCCGCCCCTAGCCTCCCAAGCTATGTCCTTGGAGGTGGCATGCTACCTGTACCTGAAAATAATGTTCCCATATAGGGTGAGCCACAGCCCAGTAGAAATACACTAAACCAGTTATGAATAATGACTAAAAGATTAGCAGCTGATAGGTGGCCAACACTTTACATTTTCATCCCCCATTTCCTTAAGAATTCTCGGTTTACAACCATGGCTCAGAACCTGGCCAACAACTCATGTGGGACAGTAACTCGTGTCCAACAATTACCCATTTCACAAAAGACAAGCATACTAGCTATATCAATACTTCCAAAGACAAGCATAAGAGCTGTGTCAACACATCACTAGATAAGCATATGAGCTATATCTCTGGAGTCCATCTCATATCTTCTCCCAAACAACATCCGGTTTAGAGGTCCATCCCCTATCTTCCCCTAAACCGTGGAGTACATCCCCTATCTCCTCCAACACAACACACAATGCATATAAACAATTATTATACACATCAATCAATACATAAATTTAATGTATTCCTTCAACCGTCACACTCAATGACACACTTCAATGATCAGTTTTAGTTTGCCTAATCATCATGCATTGTCTACAACAATCAAGACTATCCTCCACCGATAGCCCAAAGCAGTTATTTCTATACAGAAAATAAATGCAACAAATGGATATAAAATCAACATTTCAATTCCTCATTTCTTACAATTAATTATCCCAATTAATTAATCAATGTAATTAGGACATTTTCCATAATTAACATTACAACCCTTAGGTTCCATTTTCCATCACTATTTCAACATTAATCCCATGTTTCTACACCAAACATACCTCTAGGTTCATTATAAATAAAACCCCAACTTTTGTAAAATTACACAAAGGCCCAAAGTTTTCTCAAAATTACACAACAACTTCCAACACATCAAAATGCTAAAATTAAAAGACAAAATCCATAAAGAGGAGTAGGATATCCCTACCTCAAAGATTGAGCTCAAAAGGAGATGATGCCCAACACCCAACTTGCTCCAAAACCAAACTTGTTCCGATTAAAACGAAGCCCAAGTCACCCTCTATCTTTTTAACAAAGGCCTAAGGGTAGGAAATCACCCTAGGTAGATCAAATCTTAGAGAGAGAGTAATTTTAGAGAGAAGGGCTCTCAAATTTTAGGGTTTGAGAATAAAAAAAGTATGAAAAAGTGAAGTTTAACTCGGTGCTGCCTTGCTGATATAAACAGGCTCGCTCGAGCGAAGACTCGGTCGCTCGAGCGACCAGACACAACAATTGAACTCGCTCGAGCGAAGATAAGCTCGCTCGAGCCAACAGTGCAAATTTTCCGATTTGCAATACGACGCTCGCTCGAGCGAAGAACCGCTCGCTCGAGCGAAGAAGGAACCAGATCGCTCGAGCGAAGAAAAGCTCGCTCGAGCCAAGAAATGCAACTTTCAGGTATGAGCCAAACGCAATCGCTCGCTTGAGCGAAGCCACTCTGGCTCGAGCCACCAGACACAAAAAACCAACCCTCGCTCGAGCGACCAAACCCTCGCTCGAGCGACCAAACCCTCGCTCGAGCGACCGACCAAAATTCTGGGCAGCAACACTTGGTTTCCAAACACAACCAACCTGTAACAAACCTGCCCAATACATCCTATAACTCAAATACAAAGTAGGAAAGGATGTAAACAAGACAATACTCAACTATTAACATCCACGGACACATGTCCGGATCACAGTACTATAAGGGGTAAACCCGGGATCGCTATAACCTCCCCCCCTTAAAGAATTTCGTCCCCGAAATTAAGGACAAGGTTTTTTTGAAAAGCAAGTTTTTCTCCATTTTAAACCAGGTTATAACACAACATTCAACAACTCGACTCATTACTGGTCATTCCATCTCTTATCAAGAGGCATCTCACTATACATATATTTCAACATGCATTTTCTTTCCATTTCAACCATTTCCAACATACATGGTTCATAATTCATATCATAAGCAATAATCATGATACATTTCCATTTCTACTATATATTCAACATAAGCAATGTTATACAAACCTCCAATTCAAGGTAAGTTCTACAATACCTCCACAAACCAAAACATTCACAATGTTTTACAACTTAAGACATATTTAATGATCTTAAAGTTCAACAATACATCCATATATATAACATAAGTTCAAACTTCTACAAATAAGTCCGGATATTTCTCTCGGACCTCCAACTCACGTTCCCAAGTGGCCTCCTCCACTCCGTGATGTTTCCACAAAACCTTCACTAAAGGAATGGTCTTGCCACGCAGGACTTGATCCCGCCTATCCAAGACCCGAACCGGTCTCTCCTCATACGAGGCATCCTCATCTACCTCTAAGTCGGTCCAATCCAATACATGTGATGGATCCGGCTCATACTTCCGAAGCATACTCACATGAAACACATCATGAACTTCGGATAACTGTGGCGGCAAAGCTAAGCGATAAGCAACCTCGCCAATCCTCTCAAGGATCTCAAAAGGACCAATAAACCGAGGGGATAGCTTCCTACTCTTCCCAAACCTCATCAAACCTCGCCTGGGTGATATCTTCAGAAAGACATGGTCACCCATCTCAAACGCCAACGGCCTCCTTCTACGGTCAGCATAAGATTTCTGACGACTCTGGGCTGTAACAAGCCTCCTACGGATAAGCTCAACTTTCTCCGTCGTCTCCCTAACCAACTCCGACCCAACAGAGGTGCATCACCCACCTCGGCCCAACAAACTGGAGACCTACACGGTCGGCCATACAAGGCCTCAAACGGTGCCATACCGATGCTAGACTGAAAACTGTTGTTGTAGGCAAACTCCACCAATGGTAAGTGCCTCTCCCACGTCCCACTGAAATCAAGGACACAACCCCGAAGCATATCCTCAAGAATTTGAATGGTACGCTCAGACTGCCCATCAGTCTGAGGATGATACGCTGTACTAAAGGTCAACTTAGTACCCAAGGCATTCTACAAACTCTGCCACAACCTGGCAGTAAAACGAGGGTCTCTATCTGAGACAATCGTCACTGGGACCCCGTGCAACCTCACTATGTCCCGAATATACAAGTCGGCAAGATGATCCACCGAATCTCTCACGCGCATAGGAATGAAGTGCGCCGACTTAGTTAATCGGTCTACAACCACCCAAATAGCATCACTACCTCGCTGAGTCCTCGGAAGACCTACAACGAAGTCCATAGTGACATGCTCCCACTTCCACTCGGCAATAGGCAAGGGTTGCAACAAACCCGCTGGCCTCTGATGCTCGGCCTTCACTTGGTGACAAGTAAGGCACTTAGACACGAAGATTGCCACATCCCTCTTCATACCCCGCCACCAAAACTGGCGACCTAAATCCTGATACATCTTAGTACCTCCTGGATGCACCGTAAGGCGCGAATGATGAAACTCTCGGAGTACTTCCTGTCGGCAAGACTCCGGCACAAACAAACGGTCTCGGTATCTCACACTCTGGTCGGGATACACTACCAGACCCTTCTCAACCTTCCCACTGGAGATCTTCTCTCTGAGGGATTCTACTTCTAGGTCACCTCTTTGTGCCTCTAACACTCGAGTCACAAGTGTAGGCTGCGCAACAACAGAAAACAAGGCCGCAACCTCAACGGATTTGCCCAGAAGCATATCAAACTCGCCAATTGCCCCCAACATCTCCCACTCCCGGATAGCTATACAAGCTACATCACTAACGGATTTTCTGCTAAGGGCATCGGCCACAACATTGGCCTTCCCTGAGTGATAGTGCAACTCGAAGTCATAATCCTCAATAAACTCCATCCACCTCCTCTGCCTCAAATTCAAGTCTTTCTGTGAAAACAGATATTTCAGACTCTTGTGATCCGAGAACACCTCGAATCTCTCACCATAAAGGTAGTGCCTCCAGATTTTCAAGGCAAAAATCACAGCTGCTAACTCTAGGTCATGCGTAGGGTAATTCTTCTCGTGAATTTTCAACAGACGTGAGCCATAAGCTACCACTTTCCCCTCATGCATCAACACACAACCCAAACCCTCTCTTGAGGCATCACAATAGACTGCGTAACCCAACCCCCTCTCCGGAATAATCAAAATTGAAGCGGTGGTCAATCTAATTTTCAACTCCTGAAACGACTTTTCACAAGTCTCACTCCATACAAATTTGACTCCCTGCCGAGTCAATCTAGTCAACGGTGAAGCTAACCTGGAGAAATCTTTCACAAACCGACGGTAATACCCAGCTAATCCCAGAAAACTGCGGATCTCAAACACACTCTTAGGCTGTGCCCAATCTTGCACTGCCTCAGTCTTGGATGTATCAACAGACACCCCTTCCCCGGAAACCACATGGCCTAAAAACTTGACTTCCTTTAGCCAGAACTCACACTTCCCAACTTGGCATACAGCCTATGGGCTCTAAGTAACTCAAGCACCACTCTCAAGTGTGCCTCGTGCTCCTCCTCTGAAGGTGAATAGATAAGAATGTCGTCCACAAAAACGACTACAAAATGATCCAAGAATTCCCGGAAGATCCGGTTCATCAAGTCCATAAAGACTGCTGGTGCGTTGGTAAGCCCAAACGGCATTACCAGAAACTCATAATGGCCATACCGCGTACGGAATGCCGTCTTCGGAATGTCCTCCTCCCTGACCCTCAATTGGTGGTAACCCGATCTCAAGTCTATCTTAGAGAAACAACGGGGAACCCTTCAACTGGTCAAACAAATCATCTATACGGGGCATAGGGTACTTATTCTTAACCATCGCCCGATTTAACTTCCGATAATCGATACACAATCTCAAGGCACCATCTTTCTTTTTAGCAAAGAGGGTCGGTGCTCCCCACGGCGATACACTAGGACGAATGAAGCCCTTATCTAGCAATTCTTGGAGTTGAACTTTCAACTCAATTAACTCTGCTGGAGCAAAACGGTAGGGTGCCATAGAAATCGGCGCCGTGCCGGGCACTAAATCAATAGAGAACTCTGTCTCTCGGTGAGGTGGCAAATCAACAAGATCCTCGGGAAAAAACATCCAAGTACTCACAAACTACCCTTGGCAACACAGTCTGGGTCTCATCACACTCATCACTCTCAAAGCTAGCAAGTAAACCACTAAGCTCTCTCCGCCCTCGCGGATCATACCCCGGTGGCACAACACTACCAACTCGGTCTCCCAAGAAATGAAAACACTCCCCGCTCATGGTACAACAAGTGACCCTCTGGCGGTAGCAATCAATAACTGCCCGATATGACGATAACCAGTCCATACCCAAAATAACGTCAAAGCCCTTCATGGGCATAACTACAAATGGAAACGGAAGCCGATGGTCGGCGACCTCAATATCACAACCTCTACATCCGTGTTTCAAGATCAACTCACCCCCAATAGGTGACACAACACAAATAGGAGATGCCAAAAGTGCTAACTCCAACTCCAACACAGATGCAAATGCAGCAGATACAAAAGAATGAGATGCACCCGTATCAATCAACACTCTAGCAACCGAGTTGCAAAACAGAAAGGTACTTCTCACTACTGATGAAGCCGGTACCAGGTCCTGCGTGGTAACAGCATACGCGCGCCCTGTAGGCCTCTGATCAACCTGCTCACCTCTAGGAGCATACGACTGCTGCACTGACTGGGACGACGAAGCCCCCGGATTGGCCCTTGAGGCCTGCACAGACTGAGCTGGCTGAAAACCCTGCGTCTGTCTAGAACCAGACGCTCCTGAAGTGGCACTCAACTGTGGGCAAAACCTCTTCAGGTGCCCAGGCTGTCCACACTGATAACAAGACAAGGGCTGCCCCCTGCCCAAACTCTGACTCTGCGGTCTGGCTGAAGAAGATGCAGCTCTCTGACCTCTGCCCTTCAGCGGGCAAACCGAAGCCTTGTGACCCAACTGGCCACACTTGTAACAAGTGAACTCTCCCTGATTGCCTCTCCCCGAGCCTGCACTCGGCACTGGAAAGGTCGATCTAGAAACTCCACCCTGAGACTGCTGAGGGTTATAACCCCTCTGTTTCCTGCCATCACCCTGGCCCTCTTGGCCCCTCTTGGAGCCTCCATGTTTCTCCTCATCCTCCTCTTTCATCATGATCTCAGTATGGGCTGCAGCATCCACCAGACGCCCATAATCCCGAATCATAGACCCTACAACTCTCAACTTGAGGCCACGCCTCAACTTCTTCTCAAACTCAATGCAACGGCGTTCCTCAGACGCCACCAACTCAGGTGCGAACCTGGATAAGCTAGTAAATGAGGCCTCGAACTCGGCCACTGACAAACTGTTCTGCTTAAGCTGGCAGAACTGATCTCGCAGCTTCTCCCTGACTGCCGAAGATAAGAACCTCTCCTGGAAAGCATTCACAAAAGCCTCCCATGTAGTTTCTATGCGACCCTTGGTGAACTTCCACCACTGACCCGCATCCCCTTTCAGCTGGAAAGATGCCAAGGTCACCTTTAACCCCTCGTCTTCGATGCCAAGCATCTCAAACGTCTTCGTTGTCTGTTCGAGCCATTCATCTGCTTTAAGCGGCTCTTTAGGGTCACCCACAAATTCATCCGGATTAGACCGGAAAAACTCCCTCTTCAGAAAGGAGGGTCCTGCATCTGCAACAACAACCTGAGCCTGATTCTCAGCTCTGAGGATACCTACTGATTCCCTGAATGCCCCTGCTATCTCTCGGGCTAAAGCGCCCATAGACTGCTGGCCTACTGGCTCGGCCACATTGGCCTGACCAACCCCCTCCTGCACTGCCGGAATCTCCTCTGGCACCGGCACCTCCTGCCTACCCGGCCTACCACGCCTACCGCGTCCGCGTCCTCGTCCTCGGCCTGACATCCTAATAGAGGAAAACAAAGACGTTAGCACATTAATAAATGTGCCGAAGCTAAACACTCACGTCCTAATGCATTGGACAACAGTAATTCACTCCACGTAAGCACATAATCACATAAGCACTTACGAACTTCATTCCCGGATAATGATAGTCCCAAAGCGTTACTGGAGTTCCGGTTAGAAACAGCATTGATCAAGTGCTTTTCCAACAAGACTCCCAGAAACCCAAGGATCCAATCAACATCCTAGAAATTAAATCCCATACCTAAATAATCACATAAGCATGTTATCAATTTAAACACATGGCATATGACTTTACACCTAAGTCTCTTTCAAGCGAGACAAACCCATTGTGATTCTAATCACTTCCCACGTACCCAAAGTATTCGAACCCGGTACGCTCTGATACCAAGTTGTAACGCCCTCAAAATAACAACATAAAACCCAACAATATAGACATGCATTGATATAATAAAGATCCACGTTCTTCCATTAACAGAGTTTCATTACAGAAGTATTACATATTAACAACAAAAGCAAATGCCCTACGGGCTTACAGCTTTCCAAGTTAACACTTGGTTACAAAAAGTAAAGTACTAACTCATTTACATATTAAGCCCTTGGCTTGAATTTACGTGTAATACATCAAAAAGAAAGACAACAAAAAGTCTTCCCGCCCCTAGCCTTCCAAGCTATGTCCTTGGAGGTGGCATGCTACCTGTACCTGAAAATAATGTTCCCATATAGGGTGAGCCACAGCCCAGTAGAAATACACTAAACCAGTTATGAATAATGACTAAAAGATTAGCAGCTGATAGGTGGCCAACACTTTACATTTTCATCCCCCATTTCCTTAAGAATTCTCGGTTTACAACCATGGCTCAGAACCTGGCCAACAACTCATGTGGGACAGTAACTCGTGTCCAACAATTACCCATTTCACAAAAGACAAGCATACTAGCTATATCAATACTTCCAAAGACAAGCATAAGAGCTGTGTCAACACATCACTAGATAAGCATATGAGCTATATCTCTGGAGTCCATCCCCTATCTTCTCCCAAACAACATCCGGTTTAGAGGTCCATTCCCTATCTTCCCCTAAACCGTGGAGTACATCCCCTATCTCCTCCAACACAACACACAATGCATATAAACAATTATTATACACATCAATCAATACATAAATTTAATGTATTCCTTCAACCGTCACACGCAATGACACACTTCAATGATCAGTTTTAGTTTGCCTAATCATCATGCATTGTCTACAACAATCAAGACTATCCTCCACCGATAGCCCAAAGCAGTTATTTCTATACAGAAAATAAATGCAACAAATGGATATAAAATCAACATTTCAATTCCTCATTTCTTACAATTAATTATCCCAATTAATTAATCAATGTAATTAGGACATTTTCCATAATTAATATTACAACCCTTAGGTTCCATTTTCCATCACTATTTCAACATTAATCCCATGTTTCTACACCAAACATACCTCTAGGTTCATTATAAATAAAACCCCAACTTTTGTAAAATTACACAAAGGCCCAAAGTTTTCTCAAAATTACACAACAACTTCCAACACATCAAAATGCTAAAATTAAAAGACAAAATCCATAAAGAGGAGTAGGATATCCCTACCTCAAAGATTGAGCTTAAAAGGAGATGATGCCCAACACCCAACTTGCTCCAAAACCAAACTTGTTCCGATTAAAACGAAGCCCAAGTCACCCTCTATCTTTTTAACAAAGGCCTAAGGGTAGGAAATCACCCTAGGTAGATCAAATCTTAGAGAGAGAGTAATTTTAGAGAGAAGGGCTCTCAAATTTTAGGGTTTGAGAATAAAAAAAGTATGAAAAAGTGAAGTTTAACTCGGTGCTGCCTTGCTGATATAAACAGGCTCGCTCGAGCGAAGACTCGGTCGCTCGAGCGACCAGACACAACAATTGAACTCGCTCGAGCGAAGATAAGCTCGCTCGAGCCAACAGTGCAAATTTTCCGATTTGCAATATGACGCTCGCTCGAGCGAAGAACCGCTCGCTCGAGCGAAGAACGAACCAGATCGCTCGAGCGAAGAAAAGCTCGCTCGAGCCAAGAAATGCAACTTTCAGGTATGAGCCAGACGCAATCGCTCGCTCGAGCGAAGCCACTCTGGCTCGAGCCACCAGACACAAAAACCAACCCTCGCTCGAGCGACCAAACCCTCGCTCGAGCGACCGACCAAAATTCTAGGCAGCAACACTTGGTTTCCAAACACAACCAACCTGTAACAAACCTGCCCAATACATCCTATAACTCAAATACAAAGTAGGAAAGGATGTAAACAAGACAATACTCAACTATTAACATCCATGGACACATGTCCGGATCACAGTACTATAAGGGGTAAACCCGGGATCGCTATATGTATGTCATATCTATGTGGGATTTCAAAAGAAATGTAAACTCCAAAATCTCAAGTCAAATCAATAGAAGAAAATAATAATAGTTGCGTACCTGACGCCATTGATAATAGTTGATCTAAACGGTAGACTTCTTAATGATTATTGTCTTCTGCTCCAAAATCCTACTCTTGTTTGCTCTTATATACTGATGGGAAAATATAAGATGGAGGTTAGGGTTGGAGTGGGGACCTTAACCACATATTTATAAAGCCCCAATTCCATATTAGTCCATCATAAGTAATGGAATTATAAGTGGGCCTAAACTGGCCTTTACACATATGGTTTAGCTCATACTCTTTTAGTGCGCATAGCATGACCAAAAATATGTGCTATTAGAGATGTGTCAATGACCCGATCATATTTTTGTATGGATCATAATTTAATGAGTCTAACCGACACCATTCATACTTCATTTAACAGAATACAATGTATAATTATTTGATCTATGTTGAACTCTTATAGAAAATTCCTTACAGTCTCCCACTTGGGCCACATAGGTCAACTTGATATTAAACATTGTGAACTTTATAAGCTCAAACTTTTACTGTTAAAATTTATGAGTGTCATCTCTAAAACAATCTGGTCCACTAAAAACATCAATATAGGATCATAGCGACCTTTGTTGCATTTATCGCGGCAAGACCCATCCATGGTCACAAATACCAATGTCATTAGTGACATAGATCAAGTATGGATGTGTAGCATGGAAATGTCATGTAAAATGATCCCTCATCATGTCTATTTCTAATTGGTCCAATTTTATAACTCAAGAGTTCATGTATTATCTTTTCAAACTTTATGTTTAACCACAATAGAAAAATACATCTTTATTTTAGAATCATCCAGAAACTAAAAGTGATCATTACAAGTGTCAATTAACTAAAGAAAGAGTAATATAGACTCCCACTAACAAAGCACATCACTAGAACTAACCACTCTCATATGAGCTACATGCTCATTGAACGCTTTATGTGGTAAGTCCTTAGTAAGTAGATCCATAATCATGAAGTCTGTCCTAATATACTCAATTAATACATGATGATTCCAAACTATTTTCTTTACAATAAGAAACTTTATGTCAATATGTTTTGATTTTGATGAACTCTTGTCACTCTTAGAATAAAGTTCAGTAACTTTATTATCACAATAAATCCTTCGTGACTTCTCAATGTAATTTGCAACTTGAAGTCCAGAAATGCATAAATATCAGCCAAGTATTCCAATTGCATATGCGATATCTGGATGCATACAAACTTGAGAATACATGAGGCTCCCTATTGCTGAAGCGTAAGGGATGTCCTCTATTTATTTCTCATTTATATTGTTATTTGGGTATTAGAGCAAACTCAATTTATCACCTAGTGCAGAAAATTTTGCATACCAAATTTATTGAGAACCATTTCGACATATGCCTTCGGTGATAAGCCAATTATACAACGTGACCTATCACGATGAATCTGAATGCCTATCACAAAAGATGCATCACCAAGATCTTTCATCTCAAAATTCTTTAAAAGAAATCTCTCAATGTCATGCAACAGACTTATGTCACTGCCAGCTAGTAAGATGTAATCAAGATATAGCACTAGAAAAATAAATTTACTCCCACAGATCTTATGATAGACACATTGATCCACAGTGTTTTCCTTAAATTCCAAAAGAGGAAATCACTTGGTCAAACTTTAAATACCATTAACGATATGCCTGCTTTAAACCATAGATGAATATCTTTAGTTTACAAACCAAATGTTTTGATCCCTTAGTCTCAAAATCTTACGGTTGCATCATTATGGTTTCTTCAACGTTGCCGTTAGGAAACATAGTCTTTACATCCATTCGGTAAAACTCTAAATCGTAATGAGCCACAAGTGCCACAATAATCCTAAACAAGTCTTTCTATAAAACCGTAGAGAAAGTTTCTTTATAATCAATGCCCTCCTTTTAAATGAAGCCTTTATTGACAAGACATACTTTGTATCTTTCGACACTGCCTTTAGAGTCTCATTTGGTCTTAAAGACCCATTTATAACCAATTGGTTTTACTCTTTTAGGCAATTCAATAAGATTCCAAATGTCATTGTCTCTCATATGCTTTAACTCATCAACTATAGCATCTATCTTTTTAAGGAGTAAGCACTTTGTTTGGATTGACTGAAAGAAATTAGAACATTTTTCAATCCTTTATCAAACTCATGCTCTTGGAAATAAATGACATAATCAACCAAAATCATTGATCTCTTCTCCCTATTTAATTTTCTTATAGGCCCTTTCAATTAAAGTTATTGAGATTCTTCTATATTAGTATGAGGTAGCCCAGGAATATTTTGGTGACATAAATCCACATCCTGTACAATAGCAGGTGTCGCAGCCTTATCATTTTCAATATTTACTATAAAAATGTCAATACTTTCCTCTTCAAACAAAATATTAACGGGTTGTAAACTCCCACTACTTTTAACATTCTCTATAATTTAGGCATTATTCATCTCAATAATGGTATTACTGAATAGGCAATAAAACTTAAAAAACCCTTAACCTTTTTCCGAGTATCACTTAAACCCATGTCCTTTTGCTCACCAAATCACATTAAAATAAGCCCAATGTAAATAAATTCAAGTTTACCGGCTCTGGACAATCATGTGAGCCATTGCAATAGTGATGGTCAATGATAATAGGGTGTTTCACATTGTTGAGATAGATATGCTCAAAACTGATGTTCCTAGCATACCCTGACCCCCTACAAAACAAATAGTGCAAATCAAACTGATAAGTAATTTTCTTAGAAGGTTAGTTTTGTAATTTCAATCTTTCACTGTAGAATTGCTTGGGTGACTCAGACTTATTGGCCATGTCTTAACCCTTGCTCCATTCAAAGTTCCATTGAAGGTAGAACTATATATGCATATCCCTTTTACTGCAGCATATGATCATTTTGCTCCTAGACTTCCCACACTGCTCACACACATATGTATATATATATATATTCACAATGGATACACATATGATTCATGTGCAATTATATGTAATTTAACATTAAAGAAGATAAATAGAAACCATTTGTAAAATTTTAAATATATAAATATCAAACTGTTATGACATGATATTTTCTTGAAAAGGAAAAAAGTGACAGAAGAAACCGTCTAACACCACGGCCAAGGTGTACTTTGGAGTCCAATTTGGAGCGTGTGACTAATAATACCCACTTTAGTGCAAAATAATATAATTAATAATTTTGGATGGGTCAAAATATTTTTTTATATTTTGGCCTACAATGATTGATCAAACATACCTTGTCCTCTGTCGTTGCCATCAAAATGTGTGCAACCAATTATATTTTCAATTATTGGGCCCAAAAGCCCACAGTGGTTATCTCAACAAAAAAATAAAATAAAACAAAATTAAAAAAAATGCGCCCACAGTGTTCTGCCCGGTCACCTATTTCCAACTGCGTTGAACTTGCTTGAATAATGGGCCTAGGTGTTAGTGTTTCTGCTGACTCATCGGCCTTACGAGACCCACTCGTGAGCCTAACAAAAAAAAGTGTAACGGCTTATTGGAGTTAGAATGTCGCCCAAAATTTGTAGCCCGTCTAAGTCAAGCCTATTAAGGATTTAATTCCAGTCAGGCCTAGCCCAAAAATTCCTTTGTAATGGGCTTGGTCACAAACTTCACAGCTTGGGTCGGACCCGGCTTGTGTTTGGGAACTCAGATTTCATTCATGAAAACAATCCTATAAACGAGCAAACAATATTTTAAAGTAAAAAAGTCACTTCTTTTCTCAATTTGTCTTAAATAAATTTTTTTAAAAATTATATCAAAAAAATTTACATTCCCGGTCCATCTTATGTAGAAGAGTCTAAAAAATAACTTTAAAAAAAATATATAAAAAAAAAATTTGAAAAAGCCAAAATAAGCGCAAAAAATTCATTATTTTTTACTTATTTTAATTTTCTATTTTGCCTCAAATCTTAAAAAAAGAACATAAAATTTTTTTGCCCCATCGAGCTGAATTTAGAAGTCTAAATTTTTGAATTTTTTTTTTATAAAAATTTACTGAAGCAAAAATAAGCTCAAAAAAATTCACCAAATAAACAAATTTCAAATACCCACAGTGTTGTACCTTAAACCATGGCCTGGTCCGCATTGAACTCTTGTAATATTTGATATTAGAACAGCCACCATTGATAGCCACGCAATCATCTCCTGTTTTTATTTTTATTTTATTTTTTTTAAGTTATTAGAACGATTAAACAACAATAATAATAAGTAGAATAAGTGTAAAATGTATTATTGTTGGGAACTTAAAATTTACCAGTTGCAATACTAGAGTTATTGATAATAACTTGGGTTGAGCGAGAAATATCTATTCCATCAGTACTAGGACTACTTTCAGGTGCTATTATATGGAGATCAAAGATAGTTACATCACTACAGTTAGATATGCTTATAAGGTTTCTTGGGCTGTTCATATGTTTCAGTCCACTCAGTCGAAGCCCATTGCATCTGTGAAATCGTAAAGCTTGTATGAGAAAGAAAGAAGAATTAGATAATTATTTACAATCAAATTAACAAACAGAAAACATAAAGAAGTAATATTAAACATCGTAAACAACAATCGTACCGTTGGTCGATCACAATTCACAAGTGCCTGAAAATCAAAACGATTAATCTCTCATGAAACACATTATTTTGAAATAACTTAAAAAATAAAATTGTACCCTATGAATGTACCAATATCCATGTTAGTAAAACAGAAGGGATCTAAAAAATATTTTGAAAATTATTTTAAAAACTATTCTAAGAGTTTTTCAGGGTACATAATTATTCGGTTAATATAGTAAAAATATCAATAGAAATACTTATTGCTTCTCCAAGTTGTTATCTATGTAGCTTGATTTCTGCCATCAGGTCGAACCCCGACCATTTATCTGTCCATTTCCATGGATGTTGAGACCATTCACACCTATGAAATAAATCCAAGTATTTCCGGGGCATTTTGTCCATCCATTTTTATTGTCTGGTGCCACAAGAGTCCCTGTCATGACCCGCTTCCCGTACCTAAGGGTTAAGTGTCGTGATGACCAGTAAATGAAATTACTTCCGGCCAATTCTTGAACAAATAAATAAACGCGAGCGGAAATAATATTTAAATAAGGATACCAAAATAATCATCGGAACTTCTATTTTTATTACAAAATTTATTGACCAAAAAGGTCGATATTTACCTATAAACATATCATAAAAGTGCTATGTGTGTCTATTTCGCAGCTCCGCATCTAAGACTTTTCAAAATTTATTTCTAAACAGCAGTATTTTCTAAAAATTGGTAAATAACTATAAGCATATGGCAAAGTGAGAAATATTATGCCAAGAGTATAAGGGACACAAAATAACCATGCATAGTTATGTAACTAAAATATTTAAGATAGTTTAGTCTGAACAAATAATCATTTAAATAGCAAAACTGAGATTATGTAAATAAATAACCATAACCATGGTACCGAACGGAACAGAATAGAGGTCACAGGAGTGACAGTTAGAACAGAGCTACGGATTCAATAAGTGGCTCGTACGAATTATGGAGATGGCTCCCACAATAGTGTAGCACTTATCTCCATACAGAGCAGAGATCAATAGATCCATGACAATAGAGGGTCACAAAGTGACCAAACAGAGGCCAATGGTTATTTAAGTTCCTCAAGGCGTGGGACTCTCGTGGTGGTACTTACAAAACATAATTGTTTATAAGGTCATTGTCAAATATTCTTTAAAATTTAAACAAATATATCTATAGGTTTCATTTTAACAAATAGAATTCAGAAATTAATCCGTGTAACTGAAATATTAATATAATTTATAAAATATAACTTATAAAATAAAATTTGTATAAAATAAATTATGGTAAGTCAAAACATACGTAAAATATATTATGGTAACTCAAAATATAATATAACTCACTTTAAAATTAATACCTCACTCTTTCTTTTCACCATCAAAACCTTCTTGACATTCATTACTTTATTTCCCTTTCTTTATTTGTTTTGTTTTTTTTTTTTTTTTTCCTTCCTTTGGTTCCCAACCCTTCCTTTTATACAAGATGCAAGGCTTGCTTAGCAAGCTTTAAGTGACACGTAGCCACCCATGTACCCCCCTTATTTAGCTGTTATCACTAAGCTCTACAATGGATAAGTTTAACTTAGTTATTTATTTATACTTTGACCCCTAAATTCTTAATAATTATATTATTTTATAAAATTACACATAATAATACAAAATAAATCGTATATTTTTTCAACTGTGATTAAATAATATTAGTTTAAATTTTACAGAATAATTAAAAATTTAGATTGTTACAGTCCCAAAGATCTACCCCACACAAAATAAATAAATAAATAAACGAGTAAATAAATTTCCGATTTGTAGAATTCAATTTGTAGAAAATGAACATAAATTAGTTGATAAATAATCTAGTTCTTACCAATGTGGTAATTGATGGATCAAATTCATATAGTGCATGCCCAAACATATAATAAAATGGGTAAATCTAGATTAACAACATTACAAGAAATTAGTCTTTTAGAGACTAATATTTAAGGACTAGTTAAATTTGGTCCCTAAAAATAATCTTTTAGAGACAAAACTAAACTTGTGATAATTTACTTATAAAACTACCAAAATGACTCTTGATATTTCCTGTTACGCTGTGTAACTTTTTGAGACCAATAATTTTGGTTGTCAACACATATTATTGGCATTTTTTAGGGATCAAATAATGAAAAATTACAAAACCTCACCTGATGCAAATACACGCTGAAAACCGTATCCAAGCTTCACGATGCGTAAAAACTTCTCTCTCTATATGTCAAGCTCCATCGCAAGCTTCATTGTAGGTCTTTGCTCTGTCCATCTTGAGCTCCATTGCAGATCAGTTTGAGATCTACAAGCTTCAGTAGATCTACCTTGTTCTTCACATTTTCTGTAGATTTGGTGCGTCCCTCTCTCTCTCTCTCTCTCTCTCTCTATACATATATATATATTGTAGATCTATGAAGAACACAATAAGTAGTTCACATTTTTGTTCGATTGGCCTGCACATTGTTATGAATACAGTTTTTCTATAGGTTGATTCTTCACCTTCTTCTTCATTTTTTGCAGATTTCTGCTACTTTGAAGACATCGATTGGTTAATTCACTCTCTATCAAGGTATTTCTCGATCCTTCAAGTAGTATTGAGTTTTTAATACAGATTGTAGCCAAAAATTAGTTTTAATGTTGAATTAATAAAATTAATTTAACTCATTCTGTTTGATTTTTGTTTACTTCATCCTTTTGATGTGAATTTTAATTACAGGTATTTCTCGATCCGTTTCATGTGAATTTTAATTTAACTCAGGTTTGTTAAAAGAACTAGACCATATATGTTCCCTGTTCTGTATTGGCTAGAACATCTTCAGGGAGAGGTGAAGATCCTTGACAAGGATCTGATTACCCCAAATAAATAAATAAATAAAAGTAATGGCAAACTCTAATATAACATGAAATATCATCAGAGCTTAAAAATTACTCAAGTTGTTTTTTTAGTCAGTGTGGAGAGAGCACAATCGTCTTGAAAATTACCAGTGATTTCACATTTTCAACTTCATTTTGAACTAGAAAAGATTTTTATTTTTGTGATTCTAACTTGGTACATATAATTGAATAGGAGCATTGTTGCAATTTCCTTAATTTTCAATTCCATTAGCTGGCATTTGCATGGGAGAAAGCTAAAATAAACGAATGCACCACGAGATTGTGGTTAAAATTCTGTTTATTAATCCCAAGTCTTTTTCAGAGTGATTTGGTTGTGTTACAGGGTTAAAGACAGTAGTTCACTGCATTTTTTAAGGGAAAATTATTTTGAGCTCTTAGGGCAAGCCTATGGGCATGTGGATTTTTATTGGTTTAAAATAAATAGTTGAACCCTATCACTCATTTGAGCCAATCTCAAATGAGTTTTAATGGAGCCGATTAAGAGTTGATCTTGAATCATTTTGTTTTTAAGGATAACATCTCACCTTGCTTTACCTAATTGTTTTTTGGTTAGTATACAATTATTTAAGAAGAGGTGTCAAGGAGGTACAACCTGTATACTAAAGATCTATACCATCTATACATCCAGATGCCTAAAAATTGGTTCAAATTTTTGTTGCCTTTGATAGATGGATAAAAAATTGCCTATTAATGGATGGATCATATTTTAACCCTGTCATTAGTATATATGATAGATTAGTTTCCAGTCTATGATTTGTATATTGCCTTTAGCATTGTTGTTGGTATGGTTTCTCTTAGTTCTTAACGTACTAATTTTTGTTGTCAAAATTTGACTGCTAATGACCTTCCACATGGCTTTTTTTTTTGTAAATAGCTAAGAGGTTGCCTAGAGCTCAGCTTGCTCAGAATCTTGCAGGGATGGTTCTTGTGGACAGACCAACAGAAGGATCCCGATCTGCACCATGTTGTGCCTAATATTTGTCTGTAATCTTCTTCTACCTATCTTTTTCCTTGTTTTCCTTTTTTCATTATTATTAGTTTTGATTATCCATCATGCCATAGTTGTCTGATTTTAAAATTAAAGCAACTTTTATTGATACATATTCTGAAGTACACGCCTAATGAGTATATATATTCTAGAAAAATAAATAAATGAACAAATAAAGGAGTGTTGTTACCGAACATGTGCCTGCAAGTTTGGGTGCCTGTTCTTTTCTAATTTGGTGCATAATCTCTTAATTTATTTCTTCATTCAAAAAGTTACTGTTATCTATGCCTGTTTGCATAAAGTGCATGGCTTTACGGGCAAATCATCATGAATCTGAAAGAAGCAATCTCATGTGCAAATATCTTGTTTTTTTTTTTTGTTTTTTGTGTGGTGGTGGAAGGAGGTTGCTGTTGAGCATTTCAAGTTGGCAGTCAAGGATGGGTAACGTAAGATAAGATGCTAAACAGTGTGCTGTACATGACTATAGGTGTGTTGGGGTTGGATGAAGATAGTAGTAGTATGATTAAGCTCATCTCCTTTCGTTTACTTGTGTAAGGGTTGACTAGATAGTCTTAGGTACATTTGAGAATCAAAACACATCGAGACACTCAGGGGGGATGACTGGGAGAGAAACATAATAGTCCAACCAATGTTGTGACCTAAGTTGGCTTTTGCGCAAATGCATTTGTTTAGGCTGTCAATTTTGTGTATTTTCTGTTTTAGGAAAGTTTTTACTTATCAATTACAGATATCCTGATTTATATGCTGCTGTTTGTTATGGTAAGTTTCTATTCCTTTTTGGTATCTAAATTTGAGCTGAACTCAAATTTGCTATCTTTGGCAATTGCATATTTTTCTTTATTAATTTCATGTTTTACAAGGAATTAAATTTGATTACATAACTTCCTAGTGGTGCAAGTCATCTTGTACAGTAGATAGACCTACCATGTTACACCTTCTTAGTGCTTTTAGCAGATTGCCTTCCCTATGAAAAGCAAAAACTACAATGTTGGATTAGATTTATAGACATAATTTTCTAGAAGCTTGAGGACATCACCTTCTTGGTTATGCCTGGAAATCTTTTAGTAGGTTAACAATTTAGTGCAAAATCAATTATCAAATTCCAATCTTAGAATTATAATTTATGATTTCAATCTATATGTTGAATGTCTTTGCTCCATATGTTTTTATTTTATTTTATTTTTTATTTTTTTGACCTTTTCTTTGCTCCATTTGTGAGTGCTTATATTAAAACTGTCTCTCTCTCTGGCATACTGTGGTTACATTGTCAGGTTTTTGAAAGATCCAAGTGCAATTAAGGTTTGATTCCCTCACTTTTTTCAATATTGATTAGCTTCCTTTCCAAATCTAAATCTTTTTTCTGGGTTCCGAACATACATATTGCTTCATCAAGGCCCTGGGTTGCCATTTCCATTGTCTCATTGGATTGGAATTTAAAAGCTTGGCGAATTCTAACTTATACCTTTGGTTGTTTTTGTTAGAACAACTAAAATAAAATTTCAGAAAACTGGTTAAACAGAGCTAGATTGAATAGTACATATACAACAAACATCATATAACCAAAGCTATAAAATAGTTAGCATGAAGTTTTAGAACAATTCTTCAACATTTAGTTTCATTTCTACATTTAAATCCTTTTTGTGGGTTCTGAACATCCATGTTTAATCAGTTTTTAATTTACGATTTCATTTTCCATTGTCTCTACCATAATTGGAATTTAAAAGCTTGGCCAATTCTAACTTACAGTTGAGGTTGCTTTCAATTTGTTCTTGCAGATGTTTCGCTTGGTATTCAATAAACCTGTTGCACCCACCTCAGAGCTCCTAAAGAAACTTAGGACCTATTCAGGTATATTGAGGCTAATATTTGTCTTTTTCTTTTCATTATCTTTCTTTGAAAAACTTTTTTTCATATGAAAAAACTAGTCTCACCGATTATGTACCATTTTTACTTTTAGTCACCTATATGAATGAGTATTGAGATGAAGCCTTGAAATCATTGTAGCCAAAATACATGTATGATAATATTGATATTTTACTAAGCGATTGACAAATCGTCATGAGTATTACGCAGTAGAACTCTTCATGACTAGATAACTCTCTAATGTTTATCACATTTTTCTTCTCTAGTGTCAATGAAGATGAAGGAATGCCAGGCAAGAGCAGATTGGGCGGGAAGGGGAAATTTTGGTTTTAAATAATTGTCCCTTTCTACTTTAGGGAGCTTTGGTGTTTGTGATGCTGACAACGAGGAGTCCCTTGATGAAAAGTATAAGAAGTTTCGATGTGATATTGCTCTGCTTCCTCATGATAGCAACGATTATCGGTTGATTGAGAATTACTTGATATGTCAATTTTGTAAACTTTGAATTTGGAAACTTTTTAAAAGCGTTTTGAAAGCTTTGAGTTTGGAGATTTTGAATATCCTAAGAGCTATGTACTCATTATGATTTGGTAATAGAGTGGCTTTGATGTATGGATGTCAATTTTTTTTTTTTTTTTTTTTTCAATGATTGGATGACATTTAATTTTTGTGCATTTTTAGCTATCCCAACTTTGATTTTTAGCGACGAAAATGTGTTGTAGAGAAAGTTATTTGTCTTTTAGCGACCAAATATCATTGTCGTTAAAAATGTCATTATTTTGTTTTTCGCGACCAAATTGGGACATTTTATGACGAAGTATTAGCGATCAAATGTTTAGTCTTGTAAAATCAAATATTTTGTGACAATATAAAATTGGTCGCTAATTGTCATTTTCAGAGACATTTTCAAAAATTTGTCGCTAAAGACTTTTCTAGACGCACTTTTAGTGACTTTTTTAATGACGAATTTAATTTTGTCACAAAAACTATTTAGAGACCAAAATAATTGTTTTAGGGACCAAAATAATTGGTCGCCAAAAGTCTTATATGTTGTAGTGCAAAAAATAATTTTTTATGATTTATTTATTTATTTATTTATTTTTTTTTAATTGAACTCATATCTCTACCTATATTTGGATATTGGAAGAATTGCAAGGACCCTCGAAAGATAGAGGGTTTAGTAAAAATGTCTTGTTGTTGGGTACGTTTAGGGTTGGGGTGTCGCCACTGGCTCCACAAGTAGCTTCCCATGCTTTTAGAAATGCCTATAATTTGATTTTTTTGGTGAAACACACAATAAAATAGTTTTTTTTTTTTATAAAAATAAAAAAATTAATTAAAAAAAGTGCATTTATACACACAAAGATGAAGGAGTGAAGAATTTAGGGTTTAGGGATTTACATTGGAGTCATCATTATCTCCATCTCCAATGGCACCATATTGCATAACATCAAAAATATCTGTTGGGAAACTATCTACTCCAAATGAAGCAATACAAATGATCAAGAATAAATCGAGTAGATCCTGCGTAAGGAAAAGATCACATTTAGTATTCACATTCACAGACAAACATATGCCTAAGTCCGCCAGCACAAACATGGAGGCAGGCCCGGCCCTGGCCATGGGCCCACAAGGCCATGGCTTAGGGCCCCTCAAAATAGGCCCAAAAATGGAGCCCCCTCCTATTACAAGTTAGTATAATATGTTAGGTGTGTTTTGAGTCCAAAAAAAAAATAAAAAAAGGCCCAAACCAACTTAATTTTTTTGACCCATTAAAAGGCCAACAGTTTAAGGCCCAGCCCTACAATCTAAAAAGCCCATTTTTTTCCTAATTCCTAACCCTATCATCTCTTAATCCAACCTTTCCTTTGATAGCACACACCACACCAGCAAGGAGAAGAATCTGTGCAGCCCAGCCAGACGAAGCAACGACCAGCAGCACAGGTAAATTTTTTTTTTTTATTCAATTAATTAAATATTTATCTTGTCTTTTGCACAATTAATTACTATTATAATATTGGTGTTTACATCATCAAGAAAATTTTATTTAAGTTTAATAGTTTACATCACATAATTTAAAAATTTTGTGTTTTGTTAAGTGGTGGTGCTCTTATTTTGAATTTTGATTTAAAAAAATATTTTAATCTCAGCACAGCAAGCATAGGTAAATATTTTTTTTCCCTATTTAATTAATTAAATATTTATCTTGTCTTTTGCACAATTAATTGCTATTATAATATTGGTATTTACATCATCAAGAAAAATTTATTTAAGTATAATAGTTCACATCACATAATTTAAAAGTTTTGTATTTTGTTAAGTGGTGGTGCTTTTGTTTTGAATTTTGATTTAAAAAAATATTTTGATCTCAACATAGTAAGCACAGGTAAATATTTTTTTTTCTATTCAATTAATTAAATATTTGTCTTGTTTTTTGTCCTTAACCTTAATTTTTTTTTTCATTCAATAAAAAAAATGTGAAAGGCCCCAGAAATTTAGTAGTTGATTATTGGCTTTGGACCCCGAAAATCTCAAGACCGGGCCTGCATGGAGGAGCCAATAATGTTGGTGTTTACGAGTAATGAAAGAAGGAAACACTAATAGTTTAAGTCGTATTGTGATCATAATGCTTGTTCGAAAAAGGAAAAACAATATGGGAAGGAATGTCTCACCATTCTATACATGCATGCAAACAAGGAAACAAAATATATATGATTGGAATTATTATTTTTTTGTGCGTGTAAACTCTCATGCATAGCCTCTATATATAGGTTATTTGAGAGTGCATAGTATTCAATTCATTTAATTTTTTTGAACACTTTAGCTTGATTGACCATAATATAAAACTGCAGATCCAAATTTAAAGTTTCGTCTATAATTAGTGTATGTGTATGTAGTTTCAATTGCTTAGGAAAAAGAATTTAATGACATATACTTTGTGAAGTGATCATGTGAAAAGATGTTTCTTAGGTTGATGTTAATGTCTTTATGCATTCACACTAGAATTCTAGAATAATTTATTTAGGATTTGGGAGGTTAATTGTGGACAATTGCATCCAAAAAAAAAAAAAAAAATTACAAAAAAAGAAAAAGAAAAAAAGATGGAGTGGAAAAAAATTGAATGGCCTGTGTTTGACGTTCAAATTGGTTTTACATACGTATGACAATTGCATTCATAGTTACATTTTGAGATTAAATAGTACATGAAAGATATATATTTGTTTGAAGTAAAAGCGTCAATGCCATTTGCTCAGTACAAAATATATTTTGAATTGAAAACTTGGCACTGGCTATTCCTTGGACAGATCATTGATCTCTATTGTTGAAAAAAAAAAAAAAAAACTATAATAGGATTATTTTAAAACAAAATTTGTTAGCCAGCTAAAAAAATTATGACTTCTTTGGTAAAAAAAAAAATCCGCACCTTCTTTAAAAAATAGAGAGTTTACAAGATTTTACTTATAGTAAAATATTTTTGTTTGGGTTGATGATACAGTTCGTTCTTGGTGGATGGTCCCTGCCACATGTACGACCCCGATGCATTGACTCCTGCCCTTACCCTGTCTTTTCCACTGACATCACGTGGCACGCCGCCTTTTGAGCCCCGTGCCCTCCTGCTCGGACAGCACCACGGTCGGCCCCTTCCGCTCGGCAAGCCTCACGGTCGGCTCCTTCCACTTGGCAAGCCTCACGGTCGGCCCCTCCCGCTCGGACAACCCTCACGGTCGGCCCCTTCCTCTCGGCAACCCTCACGGTCGGCCCCTTCCGCTCGGTAAGCCTCACGGTCGGCCCCTCCCGCTCGGACAGCACCACGGTCGGTCCCTTCCGCTCGGCAAGCCTCACGGTCGGCTCCCTCCCGCTCGGCAACCCTCACGGTCGGCTCCCTCCCGCTCGGCAACCTTCACGGTCGGCCCCTTCCGCTCGGTAAGCCTCACGGTCGGCCCCTCCCGCTCGGACAGCACCACGGTCGGTCCCTTCCGCTCGGTAAGCCTCACGGTCGGCTCCCTCCCGCTCGGCAACCCTTACGGTCGGCCCCTTCCGCTCGGTAAGCCTCACGGTCGGCCCCTCCCGCTCGGACAGCACCACGGTCGGTCCCTTCTGCTCGGCAAGCCTCACGGTCGGCTTCTTCCACTTGGCAAGCCTCACAGTTGGCCCCTCCCCGCTCGGACAGCCTCACGGTCGGCCCCTTCTTCATTACTATTCCCTTCGTTTGACTGAAGCTGCACTCGGGAATGGGGGACTACTGACAGGGCTAGGCCGATAAGGATTACGGCCCACAGTGAACAACCCTAGCCCCCTCACTCAGGACCCACAACAGGACCCGGCTGGCAAAGCCCAAGATAGCTGGAGTCCAACAGGGCATGGAGGGCCAGTGATATTCAGACACACGGCAAGTGAGGCACAAGCCATGTCAGCAGACAAAGATCTGCAAAGTTATTGCCATAGCACATCACCATTAAGGCAGTCCATCACAGCATTTATTGCGACAATACCCCCCAGCCGGAACAAGACCCCTTTACCCTGAACAAGGCAAGCTACAACACAGGCTTTCGGCGAAGGGGGCAGGTCGGCAGAGACAGTGAAATGATTACCAGAGGATATAAGCAAAGATGAAAGACAACAAGAAGGTTAAGCTTTCCTAACTCCTATCTCTCTCTCTCTACACTTCATATACTAATTTGCCCGTCGGAGGGTTCACTGGGGGGACTACCCCGTTCCCCGTTGGACTTATTTGCAGGTTACTCTGGTGGTCCCTACCTCCAAGACTCGGACGCGTGGAGCTTGGATCAGTCCGACCCATCCACCAAGAACGAACTGTATCATCATGGGTGATTCATAAAATCAACCGTGTAAATAAAATTTTACTATCTCTATCTGAAGATCTTCCCCTTGGCTATAATGAATTCAAAATTTAAGAATGTTCATCCCTGATTTGAGACTGACATTTTGTTAGCAATATTTTTGGTGTCAATTAAAGATCAATAAGTTCCACCTCTTTTGGGTGCCATGTTAGGTTGCCATTGGATTTTAGCTGCAGCTTATAAGTTTTGTTATTTTTCTAGGCTTAATTTTATCTTTTATATACTTTTGTCAAAATATTTACTTTTGAGATCCATCTAGACTAGACAATTCTAAAAATAAAAAATAAAAAAAGTTCAATAAAACAAAAATAAACCAATTTTTATAGGGTTTTTTTTTTTTTTTTTTTTTTTTTTGGGAAAAATTTTGCTCATTTTCATCTTTAATAGTAGCCCCTTTTTTTTTTATTTTAAATTTTCAAGATCGTGAAGTCTAGACAGGCTTAAAAGTGCGCAAAAAAATTAACATAATTTTTTAAAAGTTCAATAAGACAAAAACAAGGCTTATTAGTTGCTGCCAATGGAAGCTAAAATGAGCTATGTAATACTTGAGGGGGAAAAATAAAATAAAAAAATTAATGGCTTGTCATGCAGTATTTGAATCTTTGGAATAATGTTATGCTTTTTTGTAGAATATCTTGAAGGGACTTTGATCATTTTCAAATTTTTTCGTCCAAATTCATGAGCATTTTTTTATGTCATCTTTTGAAGAAACGAACTTTTATAGACTATCAACTTATAATGAATTGGTACCTAATTCTGATTTTATAATTTTTGAAGTCAAATTTTTTTATTTTATTTTATTTTGTTTTCTAATCAAGTAACACATAGTTTGGCACCAACTTGGAGCATAAATTAGTTTGAGTGAAATTAGTTTGTAGAGAAATTATAATGAATTTTATTTAGAGGAATTAGCTTTTGCTATTGATAATATGGATACGTTAACGGATTTATTGCAAATACTGTATAATCTGTATTTCAACTAGATTCAGAATACAAAAAATTAAAAAAAATTAAAAAATCAGAATTTTAAATCAAAGAAACCTAACTTATCATTAAAACAATATGATGTTCCTCTATATGGTGATGTAGACGAGATTTTAGTAATATTACATTTTTTATTATTATTTTAGAATCAATATTTGATTAGGAATATTTTAATTTAGATATAATAATATAAAGTTATTTTGCTTCCTAATTTAAGATGATTTACTATTTGTATTTCATTACATATGATTTAATTTATATTTGGTCAATTTCTTGTTCTACAAGAATTAGAGGTTCCCCTATATGGTGATGAGATTTTAGTAATATTATATTTTTATTATTACTATTTTGAAATCAATATTTGATTAGGAATATTTCAACTTACGTATAATTTAGTTTTCTAATTTGAGATGATTTAGTTTTCATATTTCATTACTTCTCAAATTTCTTGTTCTATAAGAAGGAGTTTTCTTAAGTGTACAATTGCACACCATGTGCCACTTACACAAAAAGTGTAAGTGTAAGGTGTAAGTATAAGTATAAGGTGTAAGTGTAAGGTGTAAGTGGGTTGCATATGGTGTGCAACCTCAAAAAAGGTGTAAGTGTAAGGTTTAATTTTTCATAAAAGGTGTAAGTGTAAGGTGTAAGGTGTAAGGTGTAAGTTGCACACCATAACCAAACCCCTATAAGAATTAAGTTTGTCATAAATAAAGATGTGACCTCTAGGGTAACGGAATTTTTTTAAAAATTTTTATGATTAATATAATTCAAGTTTGTACTCTTTTGTTCCAACCTTAAGTATTTTTTTAAAAAACAACTATTGTTGACCACTTATTCTTAGTAATCTTTATGAATCAAGAATTCTAAAAATCATACTATTTCCTATTTCTCACTACATCATATAATCAAAGCAAAAGTAACAAATCATGAAAACCTTCATCTAAAAGAATGAGAAAACGCAAATTGTAGCTAAATGGTTAAGATTCGTATAATAATAACAATAATAATAATAATAATAATAATAATAACAATAGGAACAATGTTGCTTTAAAAAACATTTTGATTTCATCAAAAATGACTTTGACATGGTAGCAAGTGCAAGAATGAGAGCAAATGGGCTCACTCTGATAAGTAAGACACTTCAGGTACACTAGAAACACATCATCCCTTGACATTCTTGCAGAATGCATAAACATCAGATTTACCAGTTAACAAGATGACACTCAGATTATTAATTTGAAACAATACAATAATGAAAAAGTCAATTTACGTTTTTTGTTTGTCTCGTTCATATTGAAGATGGCTTATTCGTTTGTCAGGTATTCAAACAATCAGAGTTGAACACTTATAAAATATTCAATTATTTATATTTGAGCAAAATTATTTTGTTGAAATTATTTATGTTGATCAGAAAACATAAATGTTCATATATAAGAAAATTTAAAAAAAATAGAACATTTTGGTTGTGATGTGTACCAGTTATTAGCTTAGGGAAAGTTATGGTGTAAACTGAAATATATTCACAATCTAAAAATTATTATGTATGTTTACTAAGTAATGATATGCACTAACAAGATCAATGGTGTCATTACAATAAAATTGAATTTTTATGGCTTGCAATGCATGCCGTAAAAACTCTTTTACGGCATGCACACAAATGCCATTATATGACATGTTCTGGAAAGTTGAGCATCATTTACGACATGCAGGTAAAGTTGTAAAAAGTAATAAATTAAACATTAATGACATATTTCGTCTGTCGAATATAATTTTTTACGTCATTTTTTGTCATGTCATAAATCATCATACTTTCCATGGCATAATTTTGCATGCCGTAGAAGGTTATTTTGAATATATTTACGGCATACTTTGTATGCTGTATATAATATTTTACTACATTTTCTTACATATCATAAATTATCACTTTTTACGACATAATTTTGTATGCCGTAGAAGGTCATTTTTAATATATTTATGACATACTTTGTATGCTGTATATATTCTGTTACAGCATTTTCTTGCATGTCATAAATCATTACACTTTTTATGACGTAATTTGATACGCCGTAGAAGGTTATTTTTAAAATATATAATATATATACAGGAATATAACATTGTCTAACAGTATGTAAACAATAGCTTATAAAATCCAACCTGTGAACAAACCAAGCAGAAACAACAACTATGAAGTAAGCAAAAAAAAATCTAATATCCATACACTAAACAACCTGCATACTAACTTCCATCCTCAACTTCTATCATATCAACTGATAACAACCTCAAACATACAAACTAAGAAAAATATCTAAATCATAAGATTCACTGATCTCTAAAATAAGACCTTAAATATCCAAAAGGCATAACTACAAATCGTAATCAATTAGTCTAATATTTAGTCCAAAAGAATGAATTGACTTGGCCATGCAACTGTACTTCCTATATTGCATCTTGAAGATCATACATTTCATGAGTAAACGAAACGACGACATGTTGACTGTTACGTGGTTCATCCATACTTTCCAACACATAGGTCCGAGAGTCACATGATACACCTTTGACTTGGGATCTCTTGATGCAATTTGGCCTTTCTACAACCACTGAGTTTGTCCCCTCCCAATGCAACAACTTGCATTTGACATTCTCTAAGCTCGACACATGATCCTACCAAAATTAAGAGTATATAAGTATACTGCATAACATTCATCCCATATTAGAACAAGATTTATATCTGAATATCAGAATATGACGCCTCCTTTTGAAACATATTACCAAAAAAAACAAAGACATCCAGTATAACTCCAAATATAGATGAACAAAAATGCATTTGAAGTAGAAGTGGACCACAATTAAATCAAAGAAAACAGATGGATTCAAGTATCATTTGATGTGAATAAACCTTGTAAAATCTCCATTTAGCATATCAAAAAAAAGGAGTTCAGTTAAGAAGAAAAACAATTAAATGCCAGCAAAGTACAAAATAATACTTGAGCCATGCCATTTTCGTTACATGTCTAAATAAATTACCCTATTTATTAAGAAATTTTGTGTTTACCTAAATTCGGCTTAGCCCAATCATAGGACCATTGTGGTAATTTTAAGTCCAACACCCACAAAAAAAAAAAAAAAATAAATAAATAAATAAATAAATTCAAATTCAAATTAAGCCTAAAAATTAAATGGATTAAAAAAGCCTAGTCCAACCCAGCCTTACGGATCAAAATATCAATACTAAGTTTTATTAAAAGAGAGTTGGGTTGGGCTGGGTAGACTAGGTCAGTGAACTCGTGTTCACATGTACATACAACTCAAAATTAATTGGCATTATATAGATGGACCTCTAAATTTTTTGACTTAAACTCCTTATCCAAGTAGTCTGGATGACAGAGAGATGACAGAAACGAGCGAAATAAATTCAATTAGATACTTAGCTTAAGAGGCCAGTCAAAATTTAATTCTAACACGCGTTAGAATTATGACGACACTTATAACTGTTGGAAATTGGGCCGGGTATTGGACCCGAATTTGGGCGCCCATGTGGCATGACCCATGGCCCATTTAAATTACCCATGTAATTTGAATTTGATCTCCTGATTATCCTATTTGTTAAGACCCTCTATCTATCTACATCTATCCTATCCTTAGGAAATATAGATAGATGGATATATATGGTTATATATCTGATTATATATTTGAATATATAAAACATCAGATACGTTATGTATTTTTTTTACCCTTAACATTTTTTCTCATACTCTCTCTGTAACTCTCTCCCACATGTAAAACGATCAAGCCTTTGCAATGTGACTAGAGTATGTGATATTCATACTGTGGTATCACTCCATTGCTGGGAATTCATAGTTCGTGGTTGTCAAGCACGTGATTTATCCACAAGGTTCTTTGTTTCGGATTCTTTTACACAAGGTATGGTTTGAATCTTTTTACCTGCTACGTTATTTGTATCTTACATTGGTATCAGAGCCATAAATTGGTATTTTTTGTGCTTGTTTTTTGTGTATTAAAATATGTATATAATTATATATATATACACATAATATATGCATGAAAAATTAATATTTTTCTAAACTTTCTCTGATCAACCTGAAATTTACATATGTTGTAGTATATTTCATATAGAATATATCTACAAAGTTTTATGAAAATCCAATAGTCAAATTTTGAGAAAAATGGAGATTCATATTTAATTTTTCGTAACTTTGACTGCATGTTGGTTTTACATGCTTTGTTTTTATGTTATGAAAATTATATATTTGGAATTCTTGTTTCGATACCTTCGAAATGGTATATTATGAGCCTGATTCCGACTTACGGTTGATGAGAAAAAGCAAACCCTAATTTGGGTTCATTGTGTTTTTGGTGGCTTAAGGAAGAAGTTGAAATGCAGAGTTTCTGCACTTCCACTCTCATTAGAGAAAGTGTGTGCTACACTCCATTATTTATGTCTGTTAAATGCTATTTTTGAGTCCATCAATATTTTTATTTTGAAAAATGGAGTCCAGCAGTACCAAAATTGGACAAGAAATCACCCCGGAAGGCGGCACATGTGCTTCACGCACCAGCTGACGCTGCCACCTCTTGCCACGTGCTTGCCATGCGTCCCAGCAGTGCACATGCGCCGTACGCGCTACCCACACACGCACTGTCTGTGTCGTCCACGTGTGCGCCATGCTTTGCTCCATTCACCGAGCCGAGCCGAGTCGCGCCACGTCGCGCAGTTTTCTACATTGGCTTGGCTGCTAGTTTTTAAGGCTCTATTTGTTTGTTTTAAAATTTTAAAATTACTTTAAATGGTCATAAGTAATTCGTTATACCTTTGTTTTAAGCGTGGTTGGTACTGTTAAACTCATAATTAAATTTTTTTACTGTAAAATTTTCAAAATTTTATAAAATAAAAAATAATTTTCCTGAAATAATAATTCATTATTTCTGCTTTAAAATGCTTCTGGGGTTACATGACTAAGTTTTTGAGGCTGAAATTTTTACAGTAGACTACTGTAATGGTTTACTATTTAGTGGTATGAGTTTTGCATTTTTTCAGATTCTGGAATATTTATTTTTGATTTTATGTATATTTATTAATTATTTAAAATTTCAGAAAATACCAGAAAAATTTTAGAAGTGATGTACTTTCTGTTTTGACATAATCTGAATATTAAACACAGTATATTGTTGTTTTTTTGCCTAGAGTTTCTAATATGTTGTGATTAGAATAGCATGATTAATTTTTTTATTTACTTAAATTCTATTATTAAATGTAACATAGCATGAGTTGATTGTGAATCTACATTAAGATGTTATTGTATGGAATTAGAATATTTTATTGTGCTTTAGGCATGCCATAGTCAGTGGGAGGTTGTTCAGTTGAGAGATATCTTTGTAGATTTACTCCTGAAAACTAATATTTTACGCATGAATGAAATAAAATTTTGAATAATTGTCACCTGTGATGCAAGAGGCGGATTTTTGATCTTGTGACTTGTGTAATATTGTTGCTATTTAATTTAGATTTTTGCGGCAAAATTATATTATGCTAATCAAATTAATCTCAATGCGAATTTCTCTTTAAATTGACTTAGCTTATGGAAGTTAATTTGGTTGACCTAGACTTAGTAAAGATGTTCAAATGTGAACAATGCAATCATATTTTTTAGGTGAGCAAAAAGTCTTGAAGACTTTAGGTCAGACCTTAATTGAGCCAAAGTAAGGAAACATGACTTAAAGTTACCGTGGTTTTGTTGCCTTGTTTGGCACAATAAAAACTGATGTGTGCGCTATGGTTAACGGCGTGCTACGTAGTTTTGATTGGCAAATTTTTGAAGTTGTGAAATTAGTAAGCCCTCAATAGATCTGTATATGATCTTGACTATTAAGTTGCACGGATTGACTTTGTAATTTAACTTATAATAATATTGCATCATTGGATGAAGTAACATTTAAGAGTCACGTCATCCAATAAATGAGAGCTTAAATGAATTAGTCATTAAGTGTAAGACGAGTAGCCAGTATAAGCAGTGTTTTGCTCTCTACCCAACTGTTAGGAGTGGATAAAGCAAAATTTCACGCACTATGATAGTGTGCATTAAAGTATCACTTGAAGTTAAAAGATTAGCGCTTAGTAGCAACAAAAATCTATTAACACTAAGTGAAAAGATTAGCATCAAGTGGCTGCAAAATCTATTAACACTAAGTGAAAAGATTAGCGCCAAGTGGCTGCAAAATCTATTAGCATTGCCAACTTGTCTAAGTCTGGACACGTATTGTTTTCACACTTAAGTGTGAGACATGAGGAGGTGCTTCTTTGTATGATTACTTAGCTAGGCTAACGCTTTTGAATAACGTTTACTACTAAGCGCAAACATTGCAGCATAGTAATAAAAAGGTCAAGGCCAACAAGGTTGTTATGACTCTAAGAATTTGACGCATTACTCGTGAGAGCATTGTGTTGAATTAGATTCTTTAGCCTAATTTGCGCTTAAGTTACTTCGGAAGTTGTCATAGATTGATAGCTTATTCTCTCCTTCTTGTAGATAGTAGAATTAATTGCAAGTAATTATGAAGCGAGAAATAGAGATGGCAAGAGGAGTATCGTCATCTTTCAACTAGATGTAGTAAAGTGTCTAGAGAATAAAATTGACTTGAAGGTGTAGGGGATTAGTACTTACTAGTTAAATTTGCGACTTAGGCGCACTTGATATCTCCATAACATCCTTTTATGATCTAATGAACATGAATTAGTTCTGAGTCATTACCTGGTTGGGCCTAAACCTTTAAAACTTGTCTTCGAGAACTGATACATTAGGATAATTGGAATTAGTTTATAACATTGGTCATGAGCTGGTGGCTTATTTTACTTAATCACATTAATGAGAAGATGACATGGATGGTTTAAGTAGGCCCTCTCGGGCCCACTCGCTTGTGACATCCTGCTCTCATATGAATATGTAACTTTGTTCGCA
This sequence comes from Camellia granthamiana, assembly GCA_036172215.1. Taxonomy (NCBI): domain Eukaryota; kingdom Viridiplantae; phylum Streptophyta; class Magnoliopsida; order Ericales; family Theaceae; genus Camellia; species Camellia granthamiana. The sequence goes on along the minus strand of CM069915.1, from coordinate 33,662,407 downwards.
ATGGTTGCACACAAGTAAGTAGGAAAGCTGCAGAAGGGCATTTGTATTGGCGCATTTAGTCCACTATGATATTTGTGACTGGGTATGTGTAAGGGTATGATAGCTAGCATCAATCTCGACACATTTATAGATTACGATACGCATATGAGTCAAGACTATTTGATCTCCCATAAGTCAAAAGTTTTGAGATTATTTTTGACATTGCACATATGAGGTCGAGATTAATCAGATAACAACTTTCGTGCTTTTGGTTTTGACCACGGTGGCGAGTATCTATTTGAGTTATTTTAGAAAGCTCTGTGAAGAGAAATGGATGCTTAGAAAATTGATTACTCCTAGTACTCAGCAATACAATGGTGTAGTAGAGATAAGGAATTAAGTATTGTTAATGTTAGGTGGATGATGGTGCAAAATGTTTCCCAATTGGGAATTGCACTTTAGTTGTTGCCTACATCCCTAACTAATTGCCCTCCATATTAGATTTTACACTCCATTTGAGTAATGGGTTAGCAGAGAGCCATCTATGGGCGATCTGTAACTGTTAAGTAGCTTATCTTTATTTTACTTCTCATAAGGTTACGAAGTTAAGACCTATGGTTCTATGGCGCATTATTGTATGCTATCTTGTAAACACTTAGGGTCATGTGGCACATTATTGTATGTTGTCATGTAAACCCTCCGGGTCATGTGCATATATGTAAGTAGCTTTGTGGTAGTGTAACTAAGTCACATAAAGTTTTCTTAGTTAAGGTGACGTGAATAGAGTTTTAGAATTCTATAAGATAGAAAATTCTAAATATAGCGCTTCATGTAGCCTAGTTGAGTATGGAAAGAAATTTCCAATATCCTTGGGATAGTGGGAGCGATGTGCCTACTAATGGATTACTCCATTAGAGAAAGATACTCTACATTCTTTGTTGCGTGGTAGCGAATGTGAAAATTTTCCACGTCATCACTGGGTGATTGAGAGAGAAACATTTATGATTACTCCGCAAGATAATAGAGAGCCTAGGATAATGCTAAAGGCTCTAGTCCCCTATTCTTAGAAAGTGGATCAATGTTGCGCAGTTTAAGACAAACTCTTTGAGGATTAACCATTTCTATAATTTGGTTGACTTTCCATTATGACGCGAAACTGTTCTAAAGTTATGCGCAATTTGGATAGTCATTGTTGAGGCATAAGGCTCGCTAGATACTGAAAAGTCGCACCATTGAAGAAGATGTAGACCATGAGAAGACTTCCTCCTGGGTAGTGAGGTTATTTCGACTTAGGCTATGATTGACATAAGTTCGAAACATTGATTTGTGGACGTTGTGATCCAACTTCTCGTTGGAGAATTGGATAAGTAGATCCGTAAAGATTTACCTTCTACTTTTATGGTGAAAAATTAGGAGCGCAAAAAGGTTGTTAGTTCCAATAAATCTATTACAGCCTAAAATAATTATCCAAATAGTGGTTCTTAGATTTCGTCGAGCCATGATAAGCCAACGATGATCGATGAAGACCACTGTAATGGTTCAAAAAAAGTTTTTCCTTACTTAGTCATTATGAGCCAGGAATTTATAAGGTTGTCGCCACCTAAGGTGGGCAGTCCTCTGTTTTAGATATGATGGACATGGGTGATGTAATTTATATGCTCGGATGTACAATCCTTAGGGATTATTTTGGGAGAATTCCCGGTTTGTCTTTGATGACTTACATAAGGAATATCCTAGAATAATTCTAGATGCAAAATTGCAAACCCATTGACTTACCTATCAGTAAAAGCTAGAGCCTTAGCTATTGAGTAAATCCTCGGATTGTCTTTGGGAGAAACAGATGACCTATATTCCTTTTTTGTTGTTGTTGTGGGAGCCTAAAGTACGCTATGTGGGCATATTCAGCATGTTGAGTGTTATCTTTGGTAAATGGTCAATTGAATAGTTTAGACATTGACCTTGCTCATTAGACTGTGCCCCAGCCAATCCATGAACCACCGATATTCGGTGTTCCAGTTCATTCATTAACTGGGGCAAAGGCAGATTCATTAATTTATTCAGCTAAATTACAAAGATACGCAATTATTTTATCGGATGTTTAATTTACTCATCTCATGATCTTACATCCTACTAGATTGTTAACTAGCACATGCAGCAGACTGAAAAGCAAAGGAAATTTTCATTAATAAATTGAGTACAAATAGTAGTCACTTTACACATGAAAATTACCCTACATTTAACTTCTAACCGAAGTAAATAAACAAAAATCTACTAACAAAAATCTACAAAAACTATGCATGGAAGATGCCTAACAAAAATCAAAATATCACCTTAGTCAATCTTCAGGGTCAGACTCCAGCGGCACAACGTCCACCTGCTCGTATGGAATCAGCTGCGCCAATGTCACATTAGCGGTAGTGACGGCTTTGAGCCAGCCGTGTTTGAAGCCCCGATTCTCGAACTTGGGTACTTCCTCCACATAGTTCTCCAAGGCGGCGTCCTTCCCAGCTTGGAACGCTTTGGAAATCTTAGAGTCGGCTATTTCCTTTGCCTTCTTCGACTCTTCCAAATCGGCTTCTAGTTCGGTAATCACCTCCTTGGCTAACTTGAGTGCGTCTTCGCTCGTGTTTGCCCTCTCTTCAGCGGCCAACCTAAGTTGGTCGGAACTCTTCATCTTTTCTGCCTCGGCCTCGGCTCTTGCACGTTCTTCCGCTGCTTTCACCGCCTCGGACTCGGCTCTTAGAGAGGCCTCCACGGCCTTGCTCTTTTCATTTTCAATTTCAGCTTTCAAAAAAGCTGATCTGTTCAATAGCATCATGTTGACGGCGGCCGATCTTGGCTATCCTGCCCGTCATCTGCAAAACAAGGAATTAGAGTTAAAAAACAAAAATAAAAAAAATAGGCGAAAGACTGCAGATAAGGCTTAAGTCATGTACCAATATGGCCGATTGAGCGGCTAATGCTATTGACAGCAAATCTGGCTCCACTCAAAAAGTTGCTCTGTCAGCCGGCAGGGAAATTGAAGAAGCCATGCTCAAGGCCACAGTCGGATCTTTCACAGCCGACGCATCAGAAACAATCGGCACGTTCTTTATCCTTGGTTGAACAATGAACGGCACAACCGAGTCCAACTCCTCTATGCGCGGCCGTTTATCGGTTAGGTTTTCCTTAGAGTTGGCTTCGCGCTCGGCAGGACGCTTTTCCCCCCTCTGCTCGGCCTTCTGATCCCCATGTTCAACAATTTGCTCCATTTCGGCCGTTTCAATCTGAGCCGCTTCTTCCACAGTAACAGGCAGAGAAGACTCAGTCACGGCAACAGGGAGAGGTTCAGATCGGTTGGTCTCGGCTCTCCTCCAGACAGCCATCCTTTCGACATTTTTCCTTCTGGCTAGCTGCGTGAGCGACTCCCCAGCCATGTTCTCAGGATATACGCCGAGAAGGTCCCCTAAGTCGGTAAAAATATCTTCAAAGGAGACGTCCACTCGGCCTGAAGTGGATGAAGGGTTGGATGGATTAAGGCCGGCTTCCTCAAAAGCCAAGTTTAGAGCCGTGTCAACTTCTTCGGCTTCCAAGGTGGACTGATTCGACTGCTTGGCGACTTCTTCGACTACTTGTTCGTCCACCTGCTCTGAATCAGAAGCTTCCAAACCAATCTGCCTGAGGTTTTTGAAGTTGGGGAAGATAAGGGCCGTGAGCTACTGTTTGCCCTTTGGAATCGGAATGTTCTCTGTGGCCGAAAACGTAGAGTAAGTCAGCTTGTATCGCAGAAGTATGTGGGTCGCCCTCCCTTGCTTCTGGAGGTTTGGACAGCCAAAGAACTGGAGTGCGGTTTTGATTTCCACAAGTACAGCGTCGTCGGCCGAAGCCAGAACTTTCTTGAAATCGTTACCTGCATAAATAAAATGATAAGTGCATGGAAGGAAAGCCGGGTAAATATATAGCAAATACACGTAAGGAACTATACGGCTACCTGGTTCGCCTTTTCATTTAGGCACAGGATCTAGGCAATCTTCGCCCTTACCGAATTCCCAGTTGCCTCGAGCAACGACCATGACATCGTCAACACGCTTGCCAGAGCTGGCAAGCATAGTCACCAAATGATGGTTGGTGTCCTTAGCCCTGAGAAAGTAGCGCCCCTGCCGGCCAGAAGATTTGGCCAAGGCATAACAATACCGAATAGCAGGGATACCAAGATTGATCCTAAGGCATCGGTTCAACTCTACAATTCCCATTATGATTCGGTAAAAATTTACATTAGGTTCGGAAGGGATTAGACCCCAGTGGCGAAGGACAGCCCTTAAAAATGGGTGAAGGGGGAAACGGACTCCGCCCTCAGTAATTGATAGGAGAGGAAAAATGATTGTACTCTCATCAGTCCTCTCCATATCAATTGTGCTCTCTGCCATGAGTGACAGATGGACGTCGTCAGGAATGGAAAAATTGTGTCAAAAACCAAAAACTCGATCCGCAGAAAGAAGGGCTTTCAAATGTTTTTTCATCCTAGCCAGTTTAGGGAATATGCTAAACTAAAAACAAACAAGGAAATGAGATTCGAAATGGAGGAGAAGAGAACTAACAAGAAACGGAGAAGACAATGAGAGACGGGAGGAAGTTGCAGAGGTCGTAAAATGAAAGAGGTATACTGAAAGACAAACCAGAAACTTTGCGTATTCAAAAAACATACATTCGAAGGGACAACATAGTTTCAAATCACATTAAATGAAGGAAGCGTACGAAGGGGCGGGAAATTGTAATAATGCCTAAAAAGCATAGACGTTCTGACACTTATTTGGAATGAGGTTAACCGCCGTAGTTTTTGAATTTTCAAGTTCGAAACCAAACATGCTAACTAACCGGTGTTAATAGGATATTTGGGGGGCAATTGTGGGAGCCGAATATCAGTACGTGCAGGAAAGCCGAATATCGGGTCTGATGAAAATCAGGATATATATATTATCCGGCTCCGTCCTGGACAATCCCGAAGCCAAATAAATTAATCGGCCATAGAACCAGTTGAACAATAAAGCCGAGTGGGAATTGGCATACGACAGAAGGGCCGAATAAGCAATCATGCGATGGATTAAGAGTGGGCTCGACCCTAGAGCCCAGAAGCGAATATAAATAAAGGAACATCAACCAAAAAGAGGTATGTGAGAATAAGAAACTTAAGACACAAGCAAACAAGAGACATATACTAACTTGTCCGTCGAAGTGCTAATTCCAGCACCCCCGACCGGAGTGTTAATTCATTTTTCAGGTGGCAATCAGAGAATCAAGAATGTCCTTCAGGATCCAAGAGTATTTCCAAACTACCTCTCCACAATATATATATATATATATATATGTGGGAGTATAAGATTCACTTCATATAAGTGAAACAGTTCACTTTTTCCTTTTTTTTCTGATGTGGGATTATAAAATAAAAGGTAAATTACTGATAGGTCCTACTTTTGAGAGTTATTACCTATTAAGTCCTATTGATAAATTTATCAATCTCTTATTTTTATAAATAATTTTATAGTGATAAATTTATCGGTCTCTTTGTTTTTTATGAATAAATTTATAGTGATAAATTTATTAGTCTCTTGTTTTTATAGTTATAAATTTATTAGTTAGGACACGTATATGTAAATAAGTCTAGTTAATAGGATTAATTGGTAAGTGCCCCTAAAATAAATCATAGACTAATTAGAGTTCCTATTTTAAAATTTAAACTGTCATAAACTAAAATATGCATAACACTATGATATTAAATAAGAGTATAAGATTCGTTTTATATAAGTGAAACAATTCACTGTTTCTTTCTTCTCCCAGTATGGGATTATAAAATAAATGATATACTTATTAAAATTTTATTTTTATATGGTTAAATGGAAGCTAGTCAATAGCGATTTTTTTTAATTGTTTAAAATTAAGAAAATCAGTATGAGAAATCGCAGTTAAACCACTGAATCAGCCAAACTAAAAATGATTTAATCTAATTGGTTAGATCAAAAGAGCAACCAACTTATACAAAAATTAATTAATTAAAACTTTTAAATGTTATTTTAATTTTAAATTCAAACTGTCTTAAATTGAAACATGCACAATAATACAATATTAAATGGGAGTATAAAGTTTACTTTATATAAGTGAAACAATTCACTTTTTTCATTTTTTCCCGATGTAGGATTATAAAATAAAAATTAACAATTATTTAGGCGGAAAGTTTATTTATAATTAAGCAATCTTAGTCATTCAATCTTTAATGATATTAATATTTAGTTTATTTCGAATCAAACAAATCTAACCATTATATATTTTGATAAAACCACCATCAAACAAATCGAAATCATTATATTTTGATAATATCGCTAAAATTATAGTTAAACCAACGAATCAGTCAAACTAAAAATGATTCAGCCCAATTGGTTAAGTCAAAAGACCAACCAACTTACACAAAAATTATTCACCCAAAAAAACTTACACAAAAATTAATTAATTAAAACATTTAAATTTTATTTTAAAATTTAAATTATATTGAATTAAAATATGTACAACACTACGATATTAAATGGGATGTTAAGATTCACTTTATATAAGTCACTTTTTCTTTCTTTTCTTGATGTGCGATTATGAAATAAATCATAAGCTAATTAGAGTTTTATTTTTATATGATTAAATGAAAGCTAGCTAATAGAAATTTTTTTAATTGTTTAAAATTTAAAAAATTAAGAAAATTATTACGAAACTTTGGAGCTCTCACAAGCCTTCTCAATAGAAATCCATTTATATATATATATATATAATAATAATAAGATGGGAGGTTAAGATTCACTTTATATAAATGAAACAATTCATTTTTTCCTTCTTTTCTCGATGTGAGATTATCAAATAAATCATAAACTAATTAGAATTCTATTTTTATATGGTTAAATGAAAAGTAGTCAATAGTGATTTTTTTAATTGTTTAAGAAAATTAGTATGAGACTTTAGAGTTCTCACCAGCCTTCTCAATAGAAATAATATTTTCCTTATATAATAATACATGGTTAAATGAAAGTTAGCCAATAAAGATTTTTTTTAATTGTTTAAAATTTAAAAAAAAAATTTAAAATTAATATAAGACTTTGAAGCTCTCACAAGCCTTCTCAATAAAAATCCGCTTTTCCTTATATAATAAGATAACGTTCCTCCATATGGTGATGCAGACAAGATTTTAGTAATATTACATTTATTTTTTATTATTTTGAATCAATATTTGATTAGGAATATTTTAATTTAGATATAACACTATAAAGTTATTTTGTTTCCTAATTTAAGATGATTTGCTATTTGTATTTCATTATTTATGATTTAATTTAAATTTGGTCAATTTCTTGTTTTACAAAGAATTAGAGGTTCCTCTATGTGGTGGTGAGATTTTAGTAATATTATATTTTTATTTTTATTATTTTGAAATCAATATTTGATTACGAATATTTCAATTTAGGTGTAATTTAGTTTTCTAATTTGAGATGATTTAGTTTTCATATTTTAGTGCTTCTGATTTAATTTCCTATTTCATCAATTTCTTGTTCTATAAGAAATAAGTTTATTATAAATAAAGATGTAACCTTTAGGACAACATTATACTATTTTGTTCAAACCTTAAGTATTTTTTTAAAAAACAAATATATATTGTGGACCACTTATTCTTAGTAATCATTATATAGCCAAAGCAAAAGTAACAAATCATGAAAACCTTCATCTAAAAGAATGTGAAAAACACAAATTGTAGCTAAATGGGTAGGATTCATATATAAAATAATAATAATAATAACGATAGGAACAATGTTGCTTTAAAAATCATTTTGATTTTCATCAAAAACGACTTTGACATGGTTGCAAGTGCAAGAATGGGTTTGCTCACTCTGATAAGCAAGACACTTCAGGTACACTAGACACACATCTTCCCTTGACATTCTTGCAGAATGCATAAACATCAGATTTACCAGTTAACGAGATTATACGAACTTTTTCCATCATAATATTTTTACAGGGTGAATTCAAACTACAATCAAAGTAATTTGACATTCTTGCAGAATGCATAAACATCAGATTTACCAGTTAACGAGGTTATACGAACTTTTTCCATCATAATATTTTTACAGGGTGAATTCAAACTACAATCCAAAGTAATCGCTTCTTTTCTGGCCGATGTCCAGTGAATATCCGTGAAATGCACGTCACTCACTTTGTGCCGATTTTGCCTACATCGTTGTTTTAAAAAAAAATGTTATCAAACCTTGAAATTTCACTACTACAGAACTACACGGCATGATCATTTAAATGGTTTTTCATTGAAATTGCAAAAAATAAAATTATCTTTAACCTGATCTGGACAATTATGTGAGCCATTACAATTATGTTGGTCAATGATAATAGGGCGTCACTGTCCCACATTGTTGAGAGTGATATTCTTAAAAGAGATGTCCCTATCATAGCCCGATCCTCCCTACAAAAGAAAACACAAGTAATTTATCTTAACAATAATATTACGTGCAGAGAAAAGTTTATGTATAGTTCAAAATCATTTGATCAAACTCAAAACAAAACTTTAGGACATGTATTGATGTTTTTCATTTATATTTTTGTGATTTTTTTCTGTGCATGTAGCATTCATCTTAAAATGTTTGTAATTGAAAAAAAAAAAAATTTGTGGTAACTTGGTGTGAATAATAATGATAATAATATTACCGCCCAAGTCTTTATCCTTCGTCCATTCGTAGTTTTAGTGAAATTACAACGTGTATCCATTCTACGATAGAATAAGATCCATGCTCTCCTAAGCCTCCTACATTGCAAATAGAGAGAAATGCTTTTTCAAAATTTTATTTTTATAAATTTTGTTTCGAATGATTAGATTTCTCTTTTTTTCTTTTGATCTGAGAATATTTAGACCATGAAGGACACTTTTGTCAAAATAACATGGACGGATCCAGGATTATGACTTTGGGGGGACTACTCTATAGTTTAAAAAATTGGAGAGGCTACTCTATATAATTTTGAACTTATCTAAAAAAAATTTGAGGGTGCGAACTCTTATAATTTTAAATTATTTTAAACCTTCTAATATAATATATGATATTTTTCAAATTTTTAGGGTGCGGCCGCCCCCTTAACCCCCCTAGATCCATCATTGCAAGATAATAGCCTAATAGGCCTTGTTCTCGGAAATTCAGCTTTTACTCACGAAAAACACTCTTATATGTTCCCCAAAAAAATGTGAAAAATATGAATAAATAAACAAAGAGAGAGTTTCTACGAATCCAAATCCTCTGCCACGTTCTCCTGCGGCCGTTCCTGCGGTGCCCCAAAACAACGTCGTTTTGGGGCAAGTTTTCGAAAAAAATAAAATAAAATTTGAAGACAAGAACCAAAACCAAAACCAGAACCAAAGAAGAGAGAGGGGAAGAAGAAAGAAGAGAAGGCATCACATCCTTTCACCTATGGCGCCACCATCTCCCCTCCATCGCGGCCGTAACCCACCATCGCCACCTCCATAGCCACGAGCCCCCTTCTTTCTCTCTCGATCTCCATGGCCAGCAACTATCTCGATATTTTCTCCTCTTTTCTTTACCGCCGGCATGTCTGTTCAATACAAACAACTTGACATTTCACACTACAATAGTTGGATGGCACTTTCCTTACTTTTCGTCAGAATCACAACCACTTATTATATTATAGACTTTACAAAAAAGAGAATAAGAAAATGATTGAAACAGTCATTTATTAGATTAGATCATCTCTGCTTTGATTCCTCACTCTCAACGATTTCTTCAAATCAAATAAATTAAAAACTCAATTTTTAACTCTCTCTCTCTCTCTTTCTCTCTCTCTTCTTCTATATATATATAAATCTAGGTTAAATCAGAGTAGGGTAGAGATGAGAGATGCCGCCATGGACGGAGGAGGCGATAGTCGATTCAACGGCGGCCATGGCAGTGGCATTCAGATCCACCACAGCCGGAAGCTTCCCGATTTTCTCCAGAGTGTGAATCTCAAGTAAAAACTAGGTTATCACTTCTTGCCTTCTTTCTTCCTCTGTCTGTTAGCTCCAGCTCATAAGAATGATCTCCCATGTGATGTGTTATGCCAGCTTGAAAGGTGAACGACCACCTTTAGTAAAGGAACCGAAAGTAAAGGAACTGAAAGGCGAGTACACAGTTGGCCATGTGTTGAGCCAGCTGTGCTCTCTAGCTTCCTCCATTTTGGTGTATAAATGGAGAGGCTGAGAGGAGAGAAAATGTGTAGCAAACGCAGAGAGAACACCAAGAGTGAGAGTGTATGTGAGTGAGTACTGTAATCTTTCTCCGGATAATATATCGCTCTTCGTGGACGTAGGCAATTGCCGAACCACGTAAATATTCTTGTGTTATTGTGTGGAATTGATTTCTGGTGTCCCATAGTCTTAACAAGTGGTATCAAAGCCTCGTCGGTCGCATTTCGAAATAAAAACAGAGTGTTGTTCGAAACTGCCCAGAAATCAAGTTGCTCGAAATCCAGTTTTGAGCATACCAGGAGCAAGGCCTCAACGAGAGGAGTCCAAAACTGCAAAGCAGAGCTCCAGAAGACCTCACACGAGCCAGCACGCGCCTCCTAAATAAAGCGCATAAGTCATACGCGCTCCACGCGCCACCATGCGCCGAATAGCAGACGGAGCGTCGCTCCACTCGCACGCACAAGTCCCACGCGCAGCTTAAGGAAGAAGACGACCGCGTGGTAGCCACGCCACGTTAGTGCCACGTGTCTGACACGTCATCATAGTTGACCAAGCCGCTGACTGAGCCAACGCCGAACCGTGCGCCGAGCCGCTGAGCCGCGCCGAAGCCGAGACGCCGAGCCAGATTCACGTCGTTGACCAGAGCCACGCCGCTTCCAAGCCGCGTTGACCAGCCGTTGACTCAGCTGATCCGGGAAAATCATCCGGTGCTTCCCAGGCGCACCAGATTCCGCAGATTTGAACCGTCCAAACTGTTTTGGCTTGATCAAAGCCATTTTGAGTTCGTTTTTGATGATCCAATAGTGTTTTTCAACTATTTGGAGTATTTCGGATACATCCGTATGGTTAGTTTTTTCATTCGGAGTTTTCTGTAAAAGGAAAGAATGCGATGGAGGATTCCACATCAACTTTAGAATCTATGTTCAAGTTGACTCCTTCCAATTATGCAATTTGGAAGTCACGGATGGAAGACATCCTGTTTTTAAAAGACTTGTTTGACCCTATTTTTATAAAGGGGGTTAAACCTGAAGGAGTAAAAGATGATGACTGGATAAAGATGAACCGCAAGACTATCGGTTGTATCAGACAATGGATAGACTACAGTGTGTTCCATCATGTTGCTGAAGAGACAGATGCCTATGCTCTTTGGACAATGTTAAATGACATGTATCAGTTAAAGACCGCCCAAAACAAAGCCTTGGTGATGAGAAGGCTAGTAAATCTGAAGTTGAAGAATGGTGTGTCTATCGCCGAACACACCAGTGAATTCAAAAATCTGGTGAATCAGCTTGCAACCGTCAAGATGTGCTTGGACGATGAAATACAAGCTATACTACTGCTCAGTTCTTTACCAAACAGCTGGGAGACATTGGTGGTTTCTCTCAGCACCTTTGCACCAGAAGGGAAACTGACCATGAGTATGGTCATAGACGCCATGTACAATGAAGAAACAAGAAGGAAAGACATGGGAGGTAATCAGTCGCATGCTCTTGTCACAGAAGATAGAGGCAGAGATAGACGTAAATGAAGAGGTAGAGGAAGAAGCAAGAGTAGAGGCAGCTGGAACAACAGGAGTAAATCCAGAGACAACAAAGGTCAAGGTAACTCCAGCTTCACTTGTTTTCACTGTGGCCAGGAGGGTCACATAAAGAGAAACTGCCCAAGCCAGAAAGAGAAAGGCCAAAGCAGTAAGTCAAAAGGAGATGAGAACACAACAGCTACAACAACTGATGAAATACTTCTTGCAGTTGGTGAAGAGGAGGATTGCCTTCATGTGGCTGACCATAGCTACACAGAATGGGTGATAGACACAGCTGCATCCTATCACGCCACTTCTCACAGAGAACTCTTCAGCTCGTATAACACTGGAGATTTTGGCACTGTTTGAATGGGGAATTCTAGCTATTCGAAGATTGTGGGTATTGGAGACATTAGTATTCAAACTAATGTCGGGAACAAGCTGGTTCTGAAAGATGTGAGGCATGTTCCAGATTTGCGCCTCAATCTTATCTCCGGAAGCACCCTGGACCGACAGGGCTATACAAGTACATTCGGAAATGGCCGTTGGAAGCTGACAGGAGGAGCTTTGACAATTGCCAGAGAAGAGATGTCTTCAACACTGTATAATACTCAAACGAAGATCTATCTGGAAAGTCTTAATGCAGCAGAAGACAAGGAGTCAACGGACTTATGGCACAGAAGATTGGCTCACATGAGTGAAAATGGATTGCATCTATTGCCAAAGTAATCCAGAATACCCTTATCCAAAGGAAGTGCCTTAAAGCCGTGTGATCATTGCCTTTATGGCAAGTAACATCGAGTATCATTCAGTTCAACGAGCAAGAGAAAAACAGAAGTGCTCAATATGGTATACTCGGATGTTTGTGGCCCAATCGAAGTCGAGTCACATGGCGGCCGCAAGTATTTTCTGACTTTCATTGATGATGCATCAAGGAAGTTGTGGGTGTATTTCCTGAAGACAAAGGATGAGGTATTTTAGCACATTCAGGAGTTCCATGCAATGGTGGAAAGAGAGACAGGGAAGAAGTTGAAGTGTCTTCGCACAGACAATGGAGACGAGTACACTTCCAATGCATTTGCAGTATACTGTGCCAACAGAGGTATCCGGTACGAGACAACAGTTCTCGGCACCCCACAACACAATGGTGTGGCAGAAAGGATGAACCGCATTATTATGGAAAGAGTCAGATGTATGCTCAAAATGGCAAAGTTGCCAAAGTCATTCTGGGCTGAAGCTGCCCGTACAGCCTGTTATCTCATCAACAGGTCACCTTCAGTCCCGTTGAATTTTGCGATACCTGAAGAAGTCTAGTCCAGAAGAAGGTATCATATTCTCACTTGAGAGTCTTCGGGTGTAAGGCCTTTGCCCACATCTCCAAGGAAAACAGACAAAAGCTTGATGACAAGTCCACTCCATGCATATTTGTGGGCTATTCAGATGCAACATTTGGGTGCAAGGTGTGGGACCCAGTGAACAAGAAGATGTTCAGAAGCATAGATGTTGTGTTCTAGGAAGACCAGACAGTAGCAGATTTTGAGAAATCTACTAAGTCTAGAAATACCATCACTCCAGACTTGTTTCCATCTCCCGAGCCATCAAAAAATGCTAGATGTGATGATGTGCAACAAGAATTGCCAGAATTGCAGGATCCTATGCCAAAAATTGAGGATCAGGAGGAAAGAGATGAAGACCCGGATGAAGAGGGTGTTGAGCAGGGGGAGCAACCCCCTCAACCAAAGGCAACTGGGCCTCAGTTGTGGAGATCTAGAAGAGCTGTCGTGCCATCAACCAAATATCCTGCTTCTCAGTATATTCCGATTACTGATGAGGGGGAGCCCGAGAGTTTTTCGAAAGCCAAGAGTCATACAGAGAAAGACTGTTGGATGCAATCCATGAAGGAGGAGATGAGTTCTTTGCAGAAGAACCACACTTATGCGCTTTTTCCACTTCCAAGAGACAAGAGAGCCTTGAAGAACAAATGGGTGTATAAGTTGAAGAAAGATGGAAATGGTAAACTATTGCAGCATAAAGCTCGTTTGGTGGTCAAAGGCTTTGGGCAGAAGAAAGGAATTGATTTTGATGAGATCTTCTCCCCAGTTATGAAGATGACTTCTATTCGAGTAGCTCTGGGATTAGCAGCTCGCTACAAATGGATGTCAAGGCTGCCTTTCTCCATGGTGATTTGGAGAAAGAGATCTACATGGAGCAACCAGAAGGATTTGAAGTTAAAGGAAAATAGAAACTAGTCTGCAAACTGAAGAAGAGTCTTCACAGCCTGAAACAGGCGCCGAGACAATGGAATAAGAAGTTTGATTCATTTATGGTGGATCACGAGTACACAAGAATGGTGGCAGACCAGTGTGTATATTTTCGAAGGTTTTCGGATGGAAACTTCATTATCCTACTGTTGTATGTCGATGATATGCTGATCATCGAACAGGATATTATTATGATCAACAAGTTGAAAAAGGACTTGTCGCAGTATTTTGACATGAAGAATTTAGGCCCCAGTATAGCAAATTTTGGGCATGAAGATTGTTCGTGACAGGAAAGCCAAGAAGATATGGCTGTCGCAGGAGAAATATGTTGAACGGGTAATTGAAAGGTTCAACATGAAAGATGCCAAGCCAGTCAACACACCACTGGCCAACCATTTCAATGTGTCAAAGCATTCGTGTCCCACGACAAGCTCTGTAAGGAAAGAAATGGAGGTAATCCCTTATTCTTCCGCAGTAGGAAGTTTGATGTATATACAATGGTGTGTACCCAGCCAGATATAGCTCACGCAGTTGGCGTTGTGAGCAGATTCCTCGCCAATCCCGGAAAGGAGCATTGGGAGGTGGTCAAATGGATTCTTCGGTACTTAAAGGGAACTTCAAAGATGTGTTTATGTTTCGGGGGAGCTGAACCAATTTTGGAGGGTTTTACAGATGCCGATATGGCAGGTGATCTTGATGGTAGAAAGTCTACATTAGGATTTCTGTTCACCTTTGCAGGGGGAGTTGTTTCATGGCAGTCCAAACTACAAAAGTGTGTTGCTTTATCTACAACAGAGGCAGAGTACATTGCTGCCGCAGATGCTGGAAAGGAAATGTTGTGGTTAAAGAGGTTTCTCCAAGAATTGGGTCTACAGCAAGAAGAATACAAGGTACATTGTGATAGTCAAAGTGAAATTGATTTGAGCAAGAATTCCATGTACCATTCACGTACAAAACACATTGATGTCCGATATCATTGGATACAAGAAGTGATGGAAAAGCAACTGATGAAGCTAGTGAAGATTCATACAGACAAGAATCCTTCTGACATGATGACCAAGGGTGTCACCAGAGACAAACTGGAAGTTTGCAAGAATCTGACCAGGATGGACTTCAAGTGAGAAGTCAGTTATCCTTATGGGCGTGGAGGGGGAGAATTGTTAGCTCCAGCTCATAAAATGATCTCCCATGTGATGTGTTATGCCAGCTTGAAAGGTGAACGACCACCTTTAGAAAAGGAACCGAAAGGCAAGTACACAGCTGGCCATGTGTTGAGCCAACTGTGCTCTCTAGCTTCCTCCCTTTTGGTGTATAAATGGAGAGGCTGAGAGGAGAGAAAATGTGCAGCAAACACAGAGAGAACACCAAGTGTGAGAGTATATGTGAGTGAGCACTATAATCTTTCTCCGGATAATATATCGCTCTCTATGGACGTAGGCAATTTCCGAACCATGTAAATATTCTTGTGTTATTGTGTGGAATTGATTTCTGCTGTCCCATAGTCCTAACAAGCCTTCTCTTCTTTCTTCTTCCCTTCTCTCTTCTCTGGTTCTGGTTCTGGTTCTTGCCTTCAAATTTTTTTTTTTTTTGAAAACTTGCCCCAAAACGACGTCGTTTTGGGGCACCGCAAGAACGGCCGCAGGAGAATGTGGCAGAGGATCCGGATTCAAGTTTCTACTACCTCCTTATACCTTGGCCTGGTCCACAATTAACTCCTGTAATATTAATATTAGAGCAACCAGATTTGATAGCCACACAGTCATCACCTGTTTTCATTTGTTTTATTTATTATATATGAGAGAACAAAAGTTAAATGATTGGCCAACAATAACATTAACTGTCAAAATAACCCACAAAGAAAAGGTACAGAAAAAATTAATATGCCATTTAAATTCATTTTAATGGAACTCAAATTACCAGTTGCAATGAAGAAGTCACGAATGGTAACTTGAGAAGAGTTAGATATATCTATTCCATCAAAGTTACGGCTGGTTTCAGGTGCTATTATTTGAATACTAGAGACAGTCACGCTACTACAATTAGATATGGTTATATGACTTTTTGGATTGTTCATATGTTTTAAGCCCCTTAACTCAAATCGATTATATTTGTGAAACCGTAGAGCCTGCATAAAAATGTTAGAAATGATTTTGGAAATTCTGGAAAAATAGAATTTCTTCTAAACTTTGGTCTATTTTTTAGGTGGGACCCGTGCGCCAAAGTTGGCGGGTCTAAGTGGTAATGCGTTATATGCCGCGTTGTGATTCACGTAATATATTTGGTTGCTCAAAACCATTATTGGGTTAATGGGAAATTGAAGCCAAAGTGAACTCCATGGAAATTGGGTTTTTTTGGAAAAAATTCCTTAAGATTTGAATCATGACTTGTCCCGCATTGATTTGGTGGGAAATTTTGAGAGGGCTTACAAGGCTTGGAATTGGAACTTGGGGTGGGGGCACCCAAGTTTTGTAGAGAGGGAGATTATGGGCAAAGTGGGCTAGACCCATTGGACCCAAAATAAAAACACGCACGCCGCCGTCCGGTCCGACGGGCTGGGCTTGTGCGTGGTACGTGGTGCGTGGTGTGTGGTTGGGTTAGGCTTGTCCGGCCCAATACCTATCTTTTTGGGCCAAAAACATTTGAATTTTATTTTCTAAAATTAAATTCTAATATTTTGGAATTTGAATTTTGAAAATTAATTTCAAAATGGGCTCCATTTTTTTTTCCCCACCCAGACAGATTCAAATCTGTTCCACCCGGACAGATTTCAAATCTGTTTAAATTTCAAACCCAAACAGTTTATCTGTTGAAACAGTGCCTTACCTGTTTAATTCAAACCATACATGTTCAAACAGGTTTGC
Organism: Camellia granthamiana; assembly: GCA_036172215.1. NCBI lineage: Eukaryota > Viridiplantae > Streptophyta > Magnoliopsida > Ericales > Theaceae > Camellia > Camellia granthamiana. The sequence continues at coordinate 33,645,544 of CM069915.1, read as the reverse complement.
ACCTGTTTAATTCAAAATTAAACAGCCACCACTCCATCTATATAAAGGCAGTCCTTCATTTGGATATTCACTCCAATTTTCGTCCTTGAATCTGCTACTACTCTTTGCATTTTGTTGTATCTAATTTTCTGTGAGAAAGAGTATAAAACACTTTGTGTGTTCGTTGTGCGAATAAATTGTAATGCTGCATTTATTCGTTGATTGATTATTTTATCCTGGGAGATAGACGTCCACATATCTGAAAGTACCGTGGAGAGGACGAATCGGTCTTAAGGACACAGTGTCAAACACTAGACTTGATCAAAATATTGTTCTAGAAATTAATTAAGTAAGTTGTTAATTTATTTTCTATTTTATTTATTTATATCAGATTTTGATTTTGTTTTTGTAACAAAATAAAATCTTTTTTTTATTTAACTATTTTTTATTTATTTGTTGGTTTGATTTTTGTAATCAAACAATCTCTCTTATTTCCTTTATTTCTTTTGTATTCTATTTGTTATTTAGTACACAAACATAATTTATTTTTCAAATACAGATTGTCCAACCAAAAAAAAAAAAAAAAATTTTAAAATCACAAAATACCAAACAATGAGCGAGCACCACAATATGAATTTCATATCTTTGTATCAAGTGCCAAGAAAATCACCATTGGTCGATCACAGCTCCTCTTTGCCTGAAAATAAAATTAGTAATTTTTTATTAAAAGCTTATATATATATATATATGTAGACACCCTATTTTTGATCGTCCTCAAGACTTGGATGTCATCGTTTGAGCACTCGATGATCATCCATGCTCGTGTTCGTTTTGAGTTTCTGAACATCTCGGCTGCGCGCCTTGCCTTGGAGCCTCTCAATTTGTCTATTTTATGCATGGTTGTGGACCAAGAGCTTGTGGCTTTGTTTCTGTGAGAAGGGGGTGGCTTGTTGGCTAGCCCTATAACCCATCGGCCAGGCCTCATGCCTATCGGCCTTTCCTACTTTCCATCGGCCATCAGGTGGTGGCCGGTCGGCACCTTTGATGGTCGGTCGGCACCCTTTTTGGCTGGTCGGCCATATCTTTTGGCTGAGACCTTTTTATTTGCTTTTGCAGATATTTTGTTGCCAGCTATGACAACTGGTGAGCACATAACTCATCCTCCATATGTGTATGGAGGGATTGAACCAAGCCTCTAGCTTGTTCAACAAGCTTGAGACTTGGATTTCTATAAGAGGGGAGGTCCCTCTCCCTTTCCAGAGGTTCTAAAAATTTGAGATACAAAACATATATCTCTCTATATTTCTTCCTCTCTCTCTCTATATTTGTGCTTGTTTGTGCTCAAAAGTGTCATTTCTTCACACTTTTGCACACAAACACCTAGTGAAACACCTTCACTATGGAGCTAAGATTCTTGGAGGTTGCATTTGAGTGATTTAAGCTTGGTTTTTGCCTCTGAAGTTGTTGTTTTAAAGAGGTTCTTCAAGGGTGAGTCTCTTACCCCTTTAAAGCTTTGTTTTCATAGCTTATTTGGCCCTATTTGCATTTTTCTTTTGGCTTAACTTTCAACTGTAAAAAGATTCATTTTTAAGTATTGAAAGTGTTTCTTTGAAGCCTCTTTGGTGTTGGGGGTGGTCTACCCCCTTTTGTGCCTCATTTGGCCTTGTTTTGAGCCATCTCTTTTAGGCCTTTGGATCACCTTTGTTTGGCCTCTTCGCCACTGAAATCCAGTGGATTTTCAGTGGTATAAAGTGTGTTTTGAGGGCCCAAATAGGAGGGGGTTGTCCCCCCCTCCTCTTCTCTTGTATGCTTGTGTTGATGGCTCATCAAAATAGCATGTTTTTCTACTTCGTTGAGGCTCCATATTAGCATGTTTTTGGCATTATTTCAGCATGGCATACCTCTGTTTTGACTTGGTTTGATTGCCTCTTGCATGCTCCTTGCACTTGTAGTGCAATTCCACTCACTAGCCTAACATGCATCATGCTTTAGCTCATCATTCTAGCATGTTTTTGGCTCCACTCCAGCAAGCTTTTACTCATGTTTTACCATGCTTAAGCTCTGTTTTATGTTGTTTTGGTTATGCATGCCTTGCTTTGTATAGTCATAGTGCATTCTAGCTCACTAGCTTTGAGTATTCAAGTCACTAGCATGCATTTCTTGGGCTATTTGCATGATTTAGCATCATTTGATATGTGATTTTAGTGCATGTATTGTGGTCATACTCTCTCATGTTTCATTCTTTCAATGCTTTGGAGGGTTGGTGCTTTATGCCTTAAGTATGAGCCAATATGTATGTCATCTTGCCTAGCTTTTTGGGCTACCATTTCAGTGTGTATTTGGTCCTATTTTGCCATGATACAACTCTGATTTTTGTTGGTGAAGTCATCTCATGCTTAGTTTTGGTGGGCGTAGTGTAATCCTCCTTATTAGCCTTGCATACTCCATGCTTCATGCCCTTCATGCTATCTTGTTTTGGCTATACTCCGTGTGTGTTTAGGCCTTGATTTGACATGCTCTAGGACTATTTTGAGTTGTCTTGACCATGTGGTTCATGTATTGCATAGCTGTAGTGCAATTGGCCTTGCTAGCCTTGAGATTTGAGCACCATAGTATGACATACTTGAGATGTTTGCTTGCCATGACATCATTTCACATGATGTTTCAGTGCATATAGTGTTGTCACACTTCCATGTTTGTCACTTATTGATCATGTTTGAGAGTTATGCTCTTATGCCTAGTTGATGGGCTATCGCATGAGCATCATTATCTTGCCTTTTAATGCTAGCATTTCGGAGTATTTTGGCCATTGTTTTGGCTACTCTTTAGGTCTGCCCATATTCGGTTTAAGTCCATTGAGCATTGTTTTGCATGCTTCTTGTGAGATGCTCTTTACTAGCTTTGATGCTTTAGCCTCCAAATATGCCATGCATGCATTGCTTGTATGATGGAGCCTCATGCATGCCATTTTAGCATTAGTAGATAGCATTTTGTTTGCATATTGTCGCATTGCATTGTGCTTGGAATGTTGTTGCATTGCATTGTGTTTGGATTGAACATTAGTCCAAACACGAGAAACGAGGGACGTTTCATACTTAAAGTGATGAAACGTGCCTCATTTCTCGGTCGCTGACCCTCTTGATCATGCATGATAGAGGTTAAGGCCTTTATGTGTTATTTGTGCATTCATTAACATTGAATTGTGCAAACTTGGCTTCTTTGGCTATCATGCATTGAGATGCGTGATTGATGTCCGAGAGTCGAGAATCGCACTCCCTTGAGTTTGAGAAATGATAGGGAGGGTAGTTGTGCACACATACCTTGCAAATACACTGTCATGCCTCTATTTGTGCTCTGTTGCAGCAAAAATGAGGAATTGCAGGAAGCAGTGGCCGACCGGCCATCAGAGCTACCGACCGGCCACCAAGGCTGCCGATCGGCTATCAAAATTGGCCGATAAGCATTATCTTTGGCCGATGGCCATCCCTCTTGGCCGATTACCCCTCAGCATGTTTCTAAGGTGGATCAGAAGCATATTGGAAATTGGCACAATTTTCAGAAGTACAAAAGAGTGCAAACAGAGGCATCATGAGGCATGGTAGTGGATTTCCGAGTGAAGCCGACCAACCATGCGTGCATCCCTCGTCACGAGGCCATTTCAGTGCTTTTGTTAACTTGGAATAAACTGTTATTTTATTTATAAAAGTGTTGTAATTAATTAGTTAATGCGTTTAATTAATTTATTCGTTTTGTAATAATTAGTTAACTAGGAGTAGTTAATTAATTTTGTTTTGTAATAATTAGTCTAATTAGTTTAATTAGATTAGTTAAGTAGCTTAGCTTAGAATAGCTTAGCTTTCATTCGGACCCTCCGTTGAGAGGGCACAAATGTTGTAATAAGTGTGCGTGTGTGTGATGTATGTCTTCTAACCCCATTTCTTTCTCCTTTTTACGTATCAGCTTTTGATGGTTAGTTTAGGGCATATTTCAATTAGCATACCTTATGCTTTGCATGCGTGCATCATTAATCTATTTTGCATGCACCAGGCTCGGCGCATCATTCAATTTGCATCGTATTTCAATACCTATTTGAATACATGTATCAAATTGTTGCATTCATATGCCATATTTAGATAGCCGAGCCTATTTAGCTGCATTTTGCATGCGTTGCATTAGGCATCTTAACTTAGCTAGGATCATGCATTAATTACTAACTAGCTTCTTTTTTTGCTCGAAGTACACTGTGAGTGTCTATGCTTTAGCATCCTTGCATGTGTGTAAGTGTTGCCATGATAGCATGCTTGCCATGAGGCTAACTGCTTAATTGATTAAACTGCATGAATGCCTGTGGATGAAGGCTTCATTGCTTGAATTGAAATAATTCATCAAAATGTGCGTTTTAAGCCCACTTGAAGTGGCAAATCACCATGTTTTTTAAGCCCACTTGAGGGTGGCAAATCCGCGACTTAGCCTACTTGCAAGTAGCACCTTCAAACCATTCTCAAACAAACAAACATGAGATGTTTTGTTCCAACTTGAGCGATTTAGTCTATACTTGTATGTTGTGCGCATCACATAGTAAGCTAGCTAATGAATCAGAATAAGAACACATGTTTTTTCAAAAACAACATATTATGTTAGTAGAGGCCGATCTTTGATCGGGTGAGCGGGGGTGCTCATTTCGGCACCTTCCCCTCTCGTACCCAAGTTCCCGAGCCAAGGCAACTTTGGTGATGACGGACACGTGGCCTTAGGCACGAGTTAGGGTTTCCTAAATTTCCCGAAATAAAATATTTAGGTAGCGACTCTGAAATCTGGCAAAGCAGTCCATGTTTGGCACTTTTTGATTAAAATCGATTTTCCAAAATGATTTGCCGGATTTGGACTCTTTGGTGATTTATCAGTCTTACATTGCACTTTGTGAGATTAGATTTAGAACCGTGACAAGAGTTCGAACTGTAGTAGCTAGAACTACAATTCGCGCCCTCGTGCGCGGAGCGGAGTTCGAGCGGTCTACAATATATATATATTTGTAAGTGTACATGTGTAGTAAATATTTCAATGCTTGAAGATTAATTATAACTTACTTTGTAATTGTTCAGGTCTAAGTTTGAGTCTGAGTCTGAGTCCAAGTTGTCATCTATGTAGCTTGATTTCCCCCACCAAGCTGAACCCTAATCATTGATATGTCCGTTGCCATGGATATTGAGACCATCAACACTTGAGAAGTAAATCCAAGTGTTGCTTTAGCAATTTGACCACCCTTTTTTTTGGCCTGGTGCGATAAGAGTCCCTGAGATTTGCAATTAAAATGGCCAAATAAAGAAGTTCCACATATTTGCATATCACAAAATTAATGAACATTAATTTCCACACACAAAAAAATAGTAATGAACATTAACCTAATTTTCTTACTTATTCTGTTGAGAAATTGTTTTTATGGATTGTAAATTGAATGAATGAACCATGTATATTATTCTCTCAAATACCGACACAAACACTCACTCACAAATAAATAGCCACACATTGCTTTATTTTTTATCACACCAAAAAATCAAAAAATTAAAAATAAATAGCCACAAATTCTACCTGTATTTGGACATTTGGAGATTTGCAAGGCCCCTCAAAAGCCGGAGGGTTTAGTAAGAATGTCTTGCCACTGGGTACGTTTAGGGTTGGGGTGCCTTCACTAGCTTTACAAGTAGATTTCCATGCTTTTACAAATGCCTATTTGAAATGCATATAGTTAATTTCATTTCTTTGTGAAATACACACACTAAAAAGGATTAAAGAAAGAAAAACTGAACGAAAAAATAAAAACAAAAATGCACATTTATAGAACATACTTTGGTGTCATCCCTATGTCCATCTCTAGCGGCACCATATTGCATAACGTCAAATGTACTTGTTGGGAAACTGTCTACTCCAAATGAAGCAATGCAAATTATCAAAAAGAAGTTGAGTAGAGCCTGTATCGAGAAGAAGAACAGTTAAATTTCACATTCACAAAAATAAATAAATAAAAATTATTCAATGCCCCTAATGAAATTGCTTCAACACCATCTGTGATGTGTGATCCTATATGGTGTTGAACCAATGTTGTTTGAGACATTGAATGATTGCTTCCAACAAACTGATGTAAAGCTGGTGTTGGTGGAAACAATTACTAAAGGAAGGCAATAGATTTTTTTTCTCTTTTTTTTTTTTTTTTTTTGGCTTGGCAAAGAAAAAATGTTACAAGAGGAGACTACACTAGTAGTTTAAGTTGCTTAGGAATCAAAATGGTTGTTAGAAAAAGAAAAAGAAAAATAAATTGTGATTCAGAATATAGGAATGGACATATATCTCACCATTCCATACATGCATACAACAAGGGTACCCAAAAATAAATGTGTGAAATTGAAATTGAAATTTTAATGTGTAATAACCACTTTTCCATCATATTTATACACAGTGATATCTGAAAGGGGTATTGATACGTCGTTTCACACACCAAAAATAAACAGTAAACTGTACCAAATTCTTTTAAAATAATGGCAAATCCAAGTATCGATCCACAGGGACAATTAAGAAATCAAACTAATTTAATTGCTAAATTCCTAAATTAATTTTGATTAAAAAGATTGATGGACATTATGACTAAACAAGAATTAAACAAAATTGAGTAATTAAATTGACAATTAAAATTAAGGTTTGAGATACTGATTTCTGGGAAAATCTTAGGACAAAGAATTTACTACTAACCACATAAACAAGACTAAACAACGGCCATCAATTGCAATTCGGTTTGAACTACCCAATATTTCACAACTACAAGTTTGAAATATTGATCAAGAGGATGGTTGTGTTCAACGTACAGGCACGAGTCATCTCAAGTAGCACGAGGCGTTTGCTCTAAACTATGGTAGTAACACGACCTGCCTCTCGTAGCATGACTCATCTCATACTTTCAACACAACGACAAAGAAAACTAATGTATGGAAAACATTAAACAATCACAAAGAGTAAACACTTGAAGAGATGAAAAAGAAAAATATTATAAACTTCTAAAATATCCATACATTTATTCAAACCGTTTCAAAATCAAAGCTTAAGAAAAATCCCTTTACAGGGCTAAGGTTTCATCAAAACCCTAAAATTGGAAGATTAACCACTCATGGATGAGTGGGAAGATGAGAGGATGAGGAAGAAGCCCCCATGAAAGTTATCCTTGAAGCTTGAGGAAAATCACTCTCTTGAAACCCTAGCCTCCTTTTTTCTTCAAATAAATTTCGAACCTTTTTACAGTCCATTTTTCTTCCTTTTATTCCCAGCAGAATAGGCTGAAAATTTCACGCACGCAACCCTAGGTGGGCCACTCGAGTGGTGGTGGGCCACACGTGCGGTGAGGTGGCTGGCTTGGATTTTTTACTTCTCCCACAGATAATCTGCTTTCGCGCTCTTTTTGATTAAATTTGCGTATTTCCTACCAAATCTGTACAAGTGCACTAAACACATCATCTCTACCAAATAAACAAAATTGAAAGACTATAAATGTAACTTAAGCGACCTCAATGTGGTACCTTTCATTTTGTTAGTCCTCGAACTTATATTTTGTTAGTCCTCGGGCAAAACAATAGAAAAAAGAAAATTAAAATAACTCTAAGCCACTTTCATAGGGATCACGATTGCATTTAGCATATGCAACAAGCCTGTAAACTATAAGGTTACCCCAAGTGGACGAGTATAGTCTCGTGAGGGTTTCCAAAAATGATACCCACAAACATCAACATATTCATATCTACTCAACAATAATTAACCACAGCACTCCACCTAACAATCAACTTATGTGCCACTACAGTGTGATATTAAGATATGATGAGTCATTGAAGGCATAGTGGACAAGCATGAAGGAATCTATTGAGCCAAAACTGTAATTCAGTTAATAGAAAAGTAAAGTCCCTTGTACTTGTGAATGCCAGTAGACACATCATCAGTATCCTCAATATAAAGTGCAATCTCCATATTAGTTAACTGTCTACTACAATAGCACAGTGTAACTCATAACAACGCCTAACATATACAGAAAAACTAAACTATTGCAACCAAGATTCTCAAACTATTTTTCTTTTCTTTTCTTTTTTTTTTTTTTTTTTTTGAAAGACTGTGCAATGCCCTGATCCATTAAGCTCTCTAATCAACCCATGTAACAAGCATTGGGCCAATGACTCCCAAACCAGATAATTTTAGGGCACTAGGTGTGAAGACACCCTTACGGGCTTAATAACTTGAGTTGAAAAGGCTACGAATCCGAACAAGTCATTCTCCTTATTTTTCCTTAACTGTGCAATGTCTAGGTCCCTTAAGCTTTCTAATTAACCCATGCAGCAAGTATTGAGTCAATGACTCCCAAACCAGACGGTTTTAGGGTACTAGGTGTAGAGACACCCCTACGGACTTAATAACTAGAGTTAAAAATGCTATGAACCCAAACAAGTCAAATGTTTTTTTTTTTTTTTTTTTTTTTTTTTTTTTTTTTTTTTTTTTTAAGAATCTTGGCTACTCATATATTCTTTTCTACAACCTTAGTCATTATCAATGATGTACACCAGGGATTATAATAGAGAGATTGCCGCTATAATAGTGTGTTCATGTGAATCAAGGCGTACTCATGACAAGTGTACTAATACCACAAACACAAACAACTCTCTTAGTGCAAACATCTCATGCGAGTATCTACCCAATAAACCCTTTTCATACAAGTCTACTATGTTCCCCAATTAACATATGCTTATATCACTACCATACTAGCACAAAGTGAACATCAAGTGAAATGGTGCAATCAAGCGCAGCAAGTACAAACATGAATTGTTTTTATTAATACCCTCACCCCGCAACTGGAATACAACATTGTCCTCAATGTGAGCAATTGTACAGTAGATAGTAAAATGAGAGAGAGAGGATCTTACCAGACGGCGTACGCACACATCCAGCAAGGCAAGGAGTAGTGGAGGCTCCAGGTGAGCAGTGGTTTGGCACCAGTGGGTTTTACCATAAAATGTGGGCGGTAGAAGCTGAACCTCATTGGGTTTAAGTGTGTATGTCCATTGGCCTTTGATGAGTGCAGTGATGAGGTTGGCAAAAAGGAGGGCCCATGTAGAACCGCCTCGGATGTTACGCAACTTGACTTCATTAAGGATATGATTCATGTGGTTAAAGATCAAAATGGGGATGTCAACCCAAAATCCGAAGTCAAATCGGTGCAAGGCACGGAGGAAGTTCCCTCGCCGCTCTTCCTTGTGGCCTAAGGAATAGGAGGCGGCATGGTAAGTTAGCCCGACGGATGCTAATGCGGTTGTCATCATCATGCCGCCCCTCATAAAATTTGGTCACCAATGCCGAACTGTGAGTTCCCTAGTGAACACTAGGAACTTCTCTTGATTGATAGTGTCCATGGAACAATGGAGAACCTCGGCAATAGAAGCTGGTGTGACCACTAACTCCATCCTACCAACAAGGGACAGAAGAGCCCCGGGGGCATCATCACTGATGTACATATTCTGATAAAAGACTCGCACAATGCGAGGATATGCCGATTCAGTGACGGTGCAAATGCCCAGGAGGCCCCAACCTTCAAGTTGTCAGACACTCCACGCAGTAGGTTGATGGCGCCGAAAGAAGTCCACATCAAAAGATGTATCACAGGCAATTGGTTTGTTGGCCTAGGCATTAGTTGATACATCCCTAGTGGCAATGTTGGCATTGCGAGGCTGTTTAAATGCTCGGTGGGACAATGTAGACATTCCTACACAAAATAATACAACCAGCAAAAATGTGGAACCATTATATTAGAACGCATCAAATGTCGCATGCATGCTCAAATCATGGAAATCCTCATTGCCATCACACTATCAGATTTCTTTTATTTCAATTTTTTTTATTATATATATATATATGTATATGTATATGTACTACAAAAAATTAACTTACACTAAGTTAACATGAGACAAATTGACAAACACACATATGAACTACAATGAATAAATAAATAAGAAAATAAAATAAAATAAAATAATCTAAGTTAGTAGAAGGGAACAAAATAAAAATTTAGAAAATAAAAATAAATAAATAAATAAAAACTAAACCACTAAACAATTAAACTAACAATTAAATCACAAAATAAAAATAAAACAAAATCACTAACTAAACAATTAAAACAAAAATAAAAACAATCTACTAACCAATTAAACTAACAAGAACCACTAACTACACAATTAAACTAAGGGCAAATTATATATATATATAAACCCCCCCCCCCCCCCCAAAAAAATAGGCTACAATAAGGTATATATTATTATTATTATGATGGATTTTTTCTATTATTTTTTGGCTGCACGTGCGCCGGAGTTGGCCGCACGTGCGGTGAGTCTGGTGGTTGGTTCCAGCAGCAAATATGTTTTTTTTTTTTATTATTATTTTTTATTATGAGGATGAAGATGAAGAGCAATATGATGAACCAAGCTTAAAAATCACAATTAAACTACCAATTTACTAATATTACAAGTGAAAACTAAGAGATTTTAACAAAAAGAAGGTGATTACCTTAAAAAAAAAAAATAGGGAGAAAAGAAAGGAAGAAGAGAAGATGTAGATCCACTGGAAAAAATAGTCGCTGGAAGGTCGCCAATCAAGAAATAGGGTGATGCTCCGGTGGAAAGGTAGTGGTGAATGAAAGTGGAAGGAAGAAGAAAGAAGAAGTTGGTGATGGTGGGATTTGATGGAGTTTGTGGGTTTGTGAGGTTAAGAGAGAGAGAGTGTGAAGAAGAAGATGATGAGACAGAGAGGGAGAGAGAGAGAGAGAGTGTGTGTGTGTGTGTGTTGGGAAAGTGATGGTCAAAAAGGGTGCTTGGGTTTGGCTTAAATATTGTTTTTCTTTTTATTTTATTTTTTTGAAATAAAATAAAATAAAATAATTAAACAAATAAAAAAATGCACGCATTTTTTTATATATATAAAATAAGAAAATAAAAATAAATAAATAAATAAAATGGCACAAAAATTTGTTTTGTTTTGTTTTGTTTTTTTTTTTTTTGAAGAAATATAAAATAGGTAAATCAAACATAAATAAATAAACAAAATCTGCAGATTTTTTTTTTTTTTTGGATCAGGCCGCTCGTCGCGCCCATGTGGGCCGCATGAGCGCTGAATTATAAGCCTTTCCAACAGCATAATTGGGCCGCTCTGGCGGCGCTTGCGCAGAATACTTTTGGGCTTGGGCCGCTCACGTGGCTTGGGCCTTCACTCGTACGATGTTTTTTTTTTTTTTTTTTGGATTAAGCCACTCGTGAGCCTATTTGGGCCGCATGAGCGCTGATTTTTGGGCCACTTGTGCAGCAGAATGGGGCCACCTGGCCCTTCCGCTCATGCAGTGCATTGTGGACTCTTCACATGTGTGCCCATTTGGGCCGCACGTGCGGTCTGGTAAATTCTTTTTTTTAAATAAAAACCCAATCACAATCCAAATAAAAATTAAACCATTTCTACCTTCAATGCACATCTGAAATAAAATTAAAAAAAAAAAATAGAACATCGAAAACATCGAAATATGCAACAAATGTATAATCTTCACACGAAAACCACAGGTACTACTTTTTTCCCTAATAGTATTTGTAACTTTCCCTATTCTCCAACAAGGTGATAGACTAGGTTGATTCAATATCCAGAATCGAGGCACATAATGCTAACTCGACCTATGGGGCTACCATACAGAGTTCAAGCCAGGGTGGTTTTGAAGCAATCTTCGCACCCCTAGGTATTTAAACCAGACTCTAGTCTCGGAAATTCCAAACCTTTGTGTTCTAGGCTTTGCCATTCGAACTCTAGTTTCCACTGTCTAAGTTGGTCTCCTAGAAACTCACTACAAACACAGTTATGTGACCATACCAGACCGTTAGATGCCATTTGGGCACGGCTAACACCAAAGGAATTACACCTTTAGAGGAATTAAAATCTCCTAGACTCAAAGCAATCACTATGGAAGATATATTGGGTCCGTCAAGTGGACAACCTCAATCATCTCCTCGTTCGCAATACCATCCACATAATGTTTCAATCTTTGGCCATTGACCTTGAAGGTCGTATCATCTTGTGGATTTTTAATCTCAACTGCCCCATGCAAAAAGACTTCTATAACCTCATATGGGCCATCCCATCGAGACCGGAGTTTACCCGAGAACAACCACAATTTGGCATTGAACAACCACACTTTTTGTGAGGTTCGAAGGACTTATGAGAAATGTGCTTACCATAAAATGCCCTTAGTCCTAGCCTTGTAAATTTTGGAGCTCTCATTTGCATCATTATAGAGCTCCTCTAACTCATTAAGTTGGAGTTTCCGGTGGTCACCCGCTTTGGCCATATCAAAATTGAACTTTTTAATGGCCCACAAAGCCCGGTGTTCTAACTCAACAGGCAGATGGCATGGTTTGCCGAACACAATCCTATATGGAGACATCCCAATAGGTGTCTTATATGCAGTGCGATAGGCCCAAAGTGCATCAACCAACCTAGTGGACCAATCTTTCCTATCAAGCCTCACTGTTTTCTCGAGGATGTGTTTAACCTCCTTATTAGAAACCTCTACCTGACCACTAGTCTGGGGATGGTAGGGTGTGATAACCCAACCTGTACTATGCTTAATTATGTAGGTAATTATGTGTTTGATTGAATTTGCAAGTTTAAGTATACGAATTATGTGAATTTGGAATAATATTTGTTGAATGTAGGAATATCTATTGTAATTGGAACTTTGAACTAAAAATTGAAAGCCTTAGAGGTGCGATAAGCCAAAACCGACTTCATATCTGTGATTAGCATGATTTATAGAGCCTACGGTGAAATTTTGAAAAATTACAATTCATAATGTTTTAATTAGCCTAAATTATATATCTCTAGCTTCTTAGGTTCTTCATTTTGTTGAGAGACTTGCTAGAGAGTGAGTTAAATTCTTAGTTGTGTAATTGAGTTAGATTTTTCAAGACCTTAAGTAAATTAGATGAATTCATATGGGAATTGAGTTAAAGTTGAAGAGAATTAAGTCATACCATGCATGCATATCCAATTTTTCACAAATTGAGCATGATTTCAAAGAATTCTTTCATGCATGTGTTCATCTCACTTATGTTCATCTCAATTGGCATGCTTTGGGCCTTGATTTCATGAAATGATCTTTAAATCATGATGTTTTGTGAATATCTAAATTTTTTTCAGAATATTGGCCCAAGAGGATGAGTTTTGAAGTGTTTAGTTTGAGTTTGAAGTTTTGAGACCAAATCTGAAAATTCCAGAATTTGAATCTACACTCGAGCGTGGGAGTTCACGCTCGAGCGACATGATACCTGCTCGAGCGTGAAATGCATGTATCCAGAAGTTCATATGTTTTGTAGTGCGCTCGAGCGACAAAAGTCATGCTCGAGCGAGGGCCTGAGTCTCACGCTCAAGCGGAAATCGAGCGTCCGTCGAGCATGAAAAATAAGCAACCAGTACTTTTTTAGAGTTTCCAGTCCGCTCGAGCTAAGGAAGTCACGCTCGAGCGAACCTTCACCTTTTGCATGTCCACCCAAGCGAGGAAAGCCACGCTCGAGTGTGGACCCTGTTTTCAGCAAGTTTTGGAAAAAGTGTTTCAAATACATTTTTGCATCCTCATTCCATCCTAGGCATTCCTAGGCCAAGATTAAGGCATAATAAGGAGGATCAATGAAGAGACACACTAAGAACAAGAATGTAATGGGTTAGATGTTTTCCAACGTGTGTTTCAAATGTGTATTTAATATGTGTTAATGTCGGTCACGTGCCATAGACCGTTTGATTAGCCTGCTCTATCTGTCTGCACCCGAAGCCAACTGCGAGTAATAACTTAGTAAAGCTATGTTCAACTTTATTTATTTTCTGTATAATGAATTAAGATCTATTTTCTGAAATGATATGTTCTGTATAATGAATGATTGTCCAATTTCTGACAATGTATTCTTGTTATCCTTAGCATCATGTGATATCTGTTAGCTGTTACCCGGTATCGGAGGTTCCATTATGGAACTTATTATGTCTGCACTATGTTACCCGTACCAGAGGCTCCATCATGGAGCTCAGCATATCTGTCATCTGTTACCCGGATCTAGAGGTTCCTTTATGGAACTGGTTATTCATAACCACTGTATGTTCTGCATCTGTTCTGTATCTGTTCTGTTAGTGCTAATGGATGTACCATGTATGATTAACCATAAACTCTGATTTCTGTATATGATTTGAACAAGAATATGAATATGAATCTGTTATGAATCTGAATTATGATTTCTGAATTTGTCCGGACATCATTCATTAAAACCCTTTACTCCGTTATTATCCATTGGGTTTCAGCTCACTATTTATATTATATATGTAAGTGAGCAGGTACGTGACCAGGCCCAAAGTTGACGGCCTATGTTTCAGTTTTTGTCAGCCAACCTTTGTGCCTCCCGAGGAGGTTCTGGATGGAATCAAGTTTAGTGGCTGTTTTTGTGATGTACTAGACTTTGCTCCTTTTAAGTGCGGGCAAAATTTCTGCTTATATGTTCATGGAGTGATGTGTAAATACTATATCTTTTGACTTCGCTCACAAGTTTTTTTTTTAAGTTTTAAATTATTTGTCTATTTGTCCCATGTATGTCATCACAACTCATTAGACCATGTATATTTTGTATATTTGCTTCCGTAGCCCCTAACTATATGATATTCTACTAAGAGGCCTTTGGGAATCAAAGGATTACTGGCCGGTTACGATGCTAAACTCATAGGGGCGGGTTTGGGTCATGACAATAACCAAAAAAAAAATAACAATAATGAAAAGAAAAGCAATAAAGCGAATTGATAATTTTTTCAACTAAAGTAATGTTTGGCGGAAATCAAAGAAAAATAAAAAAGATATGGTTTAGGAAAATTTGGGTTTAGGGTTTTTTAAAATTCAAAAAATCTAAAATTGAAGGGTGGGCGGGAGTTTTTTATTATTATTATTTAATTCGAAAATCAAGAAATTAAGCTTGAGGTATTGAAGTTCTTGGAAACCTTGTGGGTTAGAATTTAGAAACCCTTTTTGTTTATGTAATATATAGATAAATAGATGCCCATCTTTCTAAAAATTGTACTAAGGCCTCATTTGGCAATCGTTCGTTTTAGTCTAAAAGCCAAAAAAATTACTAAAAAAAGTTAAAAAGTCTACAATTTTATCCTACAGACCTACCCTATGTTGCAATCACGTGTTTTGTGGCTTTAGTAGAGTTGAAATGCCCTTTTTACCCCTCATTTTCATTTTTACATTATTTTATTTTTGTCTAAACCCAACCTTTATATCAAAACTTGCATATAGGTGGACTTGTAGCACAGAGTCTACCTGAAGAGTGGTTTCATCAATGAAGATGAATAAAAGGAGGGTTACTCTGCGTTCAACTTCAAGCCAACAACAAAACCAAAGCTTGGAGGAAGACGAGACGGAAGCGACGATAGTAGCCAGCGAAGGCCAACAGAAACGTACTCCGTCCTTTGACGCACGCCCTAACCGCAATTATGCTCTCATTCCCTCTCATGTACACAGAGCTTTTCCAATTGACGGTACAAAGGTGATGTTTGATTTTTTTTTTTTTTTTTTTGAAATCTTTCCGAAATTACAAAAATAGACTGGTTGTAAAGTCATTATGGCATTGTTGGTGAGGTTAGAAACATGGTTAATCGACTGCAAATTATCTCCCTGATGTGTGGGTTTAATGTTACCCACTGCATTATATTTGTGGGTGTTTATTTGCTTTCATTTATTTATTTTTTCTTCAATCTGCACTTGCAGCTATTGTTTTCTGCTATGGTGAAGACGTAGATGTTGTAAGAGACTTTTTAGTGGCGGATCTATGGTTCATGTGTTAGGGAAAATATATGATTCCCCACAAGTAAATCAATCAATGGGAATAAAAACTAATGCGGAAAAAGTAAATCAACAGCAACACAAGAATTTTACGTAGTTTCCTCAATGTGAGATACGTCCATAGGATCAAAATCCAATTCCACTATCAACCACAAAGTTTCCAAATGATTACAAACGAGACACGAATGGTACCACCCTTAGATGAATTTCAAATAATCACAAATAAACAAGAGGAAAGACCTCACAAAATAGATGAACAAAAGTCTTCAAAACAAAGTTGTAGAAGACCCAAAATAATGCCCAAATCAGCATCACCAAATCATCCAAATATGCACACTAACAGGGCTTCGGAAAAATTGAAAAACGAAGCAAAGAAGCAGCTGAATTAATTCCACCAAATTGATTTGTTCAATCTCTAGCAGCCGCACCACAATCCCTCGAATGAACATAACAATATATATATATATTATTAAATCTTAGGCTTTTTATATAAAACCCTAGCTGTTACCAAACTGAATTGGGCCTCCACAAGTTAGATATAATATATAATAACCAACATCAAACCAAAACTAAATATTTTAATAAACTAATTGGGTCCCATACTCCAATAAGGAGGTATACCCAACAATTCTCCCCCTACTGACTTAGGTGGAGACATCAACCACACTTGCCAAAGTTCGACACTTTAAATGTTTGTCCCTCGACAAAGTCTTGGTCAACATATCCAAAATATTATCATCTGTGTGAACCTTTTCGAGTTGCAACAATTTTGAATCTAACACATCACGAATCCAATGGTATCTCACATCAATGTATTTTGATCTCGAATGAAAAGTAGAATTTTTACTCAAATGAATAGTACTTTGACTACCATAATAAAGCACATATCTTTCTTGCTTCAAACCCAACTCTTGCAAAAATTTCTTCAACCATAACTTTTCTTTGCAAGCTTCCATAATGACAATAAATTCAGCTATGATAGTTGAGAGAACAACACATTTTTGTAATTTAGATTGCCATGCCACAGCTTCCCCTGCAAAAGTCATCAAATACCACGAAGTAGATTTCCTAGAATCAACATCATCGGCCATGTCAGAATCTATGAACCCATCAAGGATCAGCTTACCATCCCCAAAACACAAACACACATTCGAAGTCGCTCAAAGAGATCTTAGAATCCATTTAACCGCTGCCCAATGTTCTTTACCCGGATTAGAAAGAAAATGACTCACCACACCAACGACATGAGCAATATCTGGCCTTGTACAAACCATGGCGTACATCAAAGAACTAACCGTTGAAGCATAAGGAATTTTCAGCATCTCTTCTTTGTTTTTCTCACTTGTAGGACATTGATTCGAACTAAGCTTAAAGTGACCCGCAAGTGGACAACCAACCGGCTTTGCTTTATCCATGTTGAACCTCTCAAGAACTTTCTCAATGTAGCTTTCTTAAGACAACCAAATCAGCCCCTCTTTGCGATCACGAATAATTTTCATACCAAGTATTTGCTTTGCCGGTCCCAAATCTTTCATAGCAAAAGACTTGCTCAACTCCAATTTCAACCTGTTAATCATGGTAGAATCTTAACCCACAATTAACATGTCATCAACATAAATCAAAAGAATAATAAATTTGCCATCCGGAATTTTTTTTCACAAACACACAATGGTCCGAAGTGGTTTTAGAAAAACCATTATTCATCATGAAAGAGTCAAATTTCTTGTACCATTGTCGCGGGGCTTGCTTGAGGCCATACAAACTTTTCTTCAATTTGCAAACAAATTTCTTTTTCCCTTTATCCACAAAACCCTCCGGTTGCTCCATGTAAATTTCTTTTTTAAGGTCACCATGAAGAAATGCGATTTTCACATCAAGTTGTTCAACTTCAAGGTTCATACTTGCGGCCATACCAAGTACAACCCGAATAGAAGACATTTTCACAACTGGTGAGAAAATTTCATCAAAGTCAATACCTTTCTTTTGCCCAAAGCTTTTCACAACAAGATGTGCTTTGTACCTCAGATTCTTGCTATCATTTTTCAATTTGAAAACCCACTTATTTTTCAAATTTTTTCTCCCCTTAGGCAACTTCACTAAATCATAAGTGTGATTTTCAAGTAAGGAATTCATCTTCTCTTCCATGGCCTTTTTCCAATCATCTTTCTTTGCATGCTCAATTGCTTCTTGGTAGCTCTCAGGCTCCCCTTGATCGGAAATCAACACAAATTCATTAGAGGATACTTTCTCGAAGGTAGTAGGTCCCTTGTAGATTTTCTCAACTGAAGTTGTGGTGGCGGTTCTTGAGTTGGATGTTCTTCCTTAATTTCTGGCTCAATTTCGTTAGGATTATTATCATCCTCCACATCTTCAATAGGTGGCTGCACATCTCCCCCATTTTCATTATCCACCGAAGACAAAGGAGATGGATTAATGTCAATGAGATCACTAGTTTTTGGCTCTGGTTAATCACCTTTGCCAAAGTCTTCAATTGTTTGGTCTTCAAGAAACACAACCTCACGGCTTAGAATGACTTTCTTATCGACCAGATCCCACAATCTATAACCAAATTCATCACATCTATAGCCAAGAAAAATACATTGTCTTGACTTGCTATCAAGCTTGGACCTCTCATCTTTTAGAATGTGAACAAAAGCTTGGCAACCAAACACTCTCAAGTGCTCATAAGACACATATTTGTCGGTCCAAACTCTTTCTGAAACATCACCATTCAAAGGATAGGAATGAGACAAATTGATCATGTCAACCGTGGTCCTCATTGCTTCGCCCCAAAAGGATCTTGGCAATTTAGCTTGTGAAAGCAAACACCTTGTTCTTTCCACAATGGTGCGGTTTATCCTCTCGACAACGCCATTTTGTTAAGGAGTTTTCTTAACTGTCTTTTGGTGCCGAATACCTTGTCTGTGACAATACTTATCAAATGGCCCAATGTATTCACCACCATTGTTTGATCGAATGCACTTTAATTTCTGTCATGTTTCTTTTTCAACCATGGCTTGAAAAAGCTTAAATGTATCTAGAACTTGATCTTTAGTTTTTAGTATAAAAGCCCAAACTTTCCTTGAATAATCATCAATGAAAATAACAAAATAAAGTGCATCACTATGTGTTCTAACTTTCAAAGGACCACAAACATCCGAATGAATCAACTTCAAAACATTTTCTTTTCTAGAAGCAACATTTTTATGAAAAGAAACTCTATGTTATTTACCTGCCAAACAATGAACACAAGTTTTAAGATGTGTACCTTTCAAACCGGGTAGAAGCTCTTTCTTAAACAAAACTTGTAGCCCCTTTTCACTCATATGGCCAAGCCGCTTGTGCCACAATTTGGTAGAAGTATCATCTTCAAGTGCATTGACAACACCTTTACAAATTTTTCCTTGCATCGAATAAAGTGTATGAGTCTTCTTGCACTTAGCCACCACCAAAGAACCCTTTGTGAGCTTCCATATTCCATCACCAAATTTGTTATTGTAGCCTTCATCATCTAGCTTCCCGGTAGAGGTCAAATTGAGGCGAATGTCGAGAACATGCCTCACATCTTTAAGTAACAACTTGCAACCCAAATTTGTTTCCAAGCAAACATCACCCATGCCAATAATTTTGGACAAACCTTTATTACCTATTCTAATAAAACCATAATCTCCTTTAGTGTAGGTAGTGAAGAAATCAACTCGAGAAGTCACATGAAAAGAAGCACTAGAATCAATCACCCAATTGCTCTCTTGGCCCACAAAATTGATATAATCATCTTCACAAACGACCATGAGATCACCATTGGTAATAACAGCCGTTATGTCTTCTTGCTTCTTATCCACACTTTTGTCATACCTTTTCTCTTTGTTCTTGAGTTTTCGGCATTCCCGCTTCCTGTGCCCTTTCTCATGGCAATAATAGCACTCAATGTCTTTCTTTGAAAAAGAACCATCTTTTAATTTGTCACGGCTTTGATCACGACTATGAGGAGTCTTACTCCTCTCCCTTGTTTTGCTTCGGCTTCTCACAACAAAGGCTTCCGAATGAGAGGAACCCGCTGATTTCCTTCTAATTTCTTCATTCAACAAGCTACTAGTGACTTGGCTCATTGTAACAACTTCATCGGGCGCCAAATTACTAACCGTCACAACCAAAGTCTCCCAACTTTCAAGTAAAGAACTAAGTAGCATCAAAGCTTGCAACTCATCATAAAAAATAATTTTCATAGAAATAAGTTGGTTAACAATACTTTTTATTTCATTCAAATGTTCAAGAATAGGGCTGCCATCTTTATATTTTAAATTAATCAACTTACGAAACAGAAAAACTTTATTTGTGGTTGATTTTCTAACATAAAGACCTTCTATTTTTTTCCATAAATCATGTGCCAAAGTTTCAGTAGCAACATGATGAAACACACTATCATCAATCCATTGACGGATAACACTAACGGCTTTTCAATTAAGCCTCTTCCATTCATCATCTTTCATATCATTAGGTTTGCCACTATCACCTTCAATAGGTCCATACAAATCTTTACAAAATAATAGGTCCTCCATTTTAGTTTTTCAAGTTACCCAATTGCTTTCATTGAAGTTAGACATACGACCCACATTCCCCTCAATTGATTTACACAAATAAATAAACCCAAATAAACCGTAAGCTCTGGTACCCGTTGTTAGGGAAAATATATGATTCCCCACAAGTAAATCAATCAATGGGAATAAAAACTAATGCAGAAAAATTAAATCAATAGCAACACAAGAATTTTACTTGGTTCCCTCAATATGAGATACGTCCACAGGATCGAAATCCGATTTCACTATCAACCATAAAGTTTCCAAACGATTACAAACGAGAGACGAATGGTCTCACAAACCACCCTTAGATGAATTCCAAATAATCACAAATAAATAAGAGGAAAGACCTCATCAAATAGATGAACAAAAGTCTTCAAAACAAAGTTGTAGAAGACCCAAAATAATGCCCAAATCAGCATCACCAAATCATCCAAATATGCACACTAACAGCGCTTTGAAAAAATCGAAAAACGAAGCAAAGAAGCAGCCGAATTAATTCCACCAATTTTTTTTGTTCAATCACTAGCAGCCGCAACGCAATCCCTCGGATGAACATAACAATATATATATATATATTATTAAATCTTGGGCTTTTTATATAAAAACCCTAGCTGTTACCAAACTGAATTGGGCCTCCACAAGTTAGATATAATATATAATAACTGACACCAAACCAAAACTAAATATTTTAATAAACTAATTGGGTCCCATACTCCAATGAAAAATCTAGAAACCCTAGATGTTGATTTGTGATTATGTACCAATTTTAAGCAAAATATAACAATCCCAATCAAACAATCAAAAGAAAGAGACACAAAGATTTTACGTGGAAAAACCACAATTGGACACCTTCCAATTGTGATCAAAAAACCACGGGCCACAGCCACCAGAACAATCCACTAAGAAGATATAAAGGAATTACACAGGTATCACTCTCAATTATCTAGCGAATCCACAACGCCTAATTGAACCAACCTCTATGTGCCTCTTCCAACCCCATCTTCACCACGGAATTGTCTTTCTGATGAGCCACTCCGGATTCCACCACCGAAGCTTCAGACCGAATTCTTCAGAATCCACAACTGAAGAACAACTTTGATGAGCCACTCCAGAATTCACAACTGAAGCTTCAGGCTCGAATTCTTCAGAATCCACAACTGAAGAACAACTCTCTCTTTTGTGTAACAAACAAAACCTTTGATGTAGCCTTTTCAGATCATGAGTTGAATACTCAATAAGACATCAAAGAAAAATAAAATATCCCCAGATATAAACCTTTAAGAACCAAAAAGAAAGATCTGGAGGATTCAATGAATGAATCAATGAATTCTAAATTTGGGAGAAACCCAACTATTTATAGAAAAAACCAAAAGCAATCCTAGTTGGGAAAGAAAACCAACTTCACCAACTTCTTGTAGAAAACCAACTTCTTGTAGAACTCCCAAGTAATCCTGTTTTTGAAGGAAATCAACTTCTTAAAGAACTCTTGTTACAACCTTGGTTTTGATCCATGGAATTTGACAACAAAAAGTCCTAACAATCTCCCCCTTTGTCAAATCCTGGATAAAACCAATCTAAAACAAATTTCCTAACAAAATCACTAAAACAAATTTCCAATCAAAACAAGAACAACATCACCAACTAGGAACCAGCACTTATAACCAAATCTCTTTCCAAACTTATTTTTCAAGGTCATGATCTGCAAAACAACTATTAGTGCCACCATCTCCAAAACAACTATTAGTCCCACAAGAATATATGAAAAAGCAATAAACATATGACATGATTATCTTGAAGTATGAGATGGAAAACATAAATAGATGCAACTTGGAGATTTTAAGAACATGTAGTATGAATAGATGAAACCTAAGACACATGCACCTGACATAAAATAATAAATAAGCAATACAAGGCATCAAGCAAACCAACTAAAGCCAATCTCCCTTACCAAACAAAACAAAGTGTTCATGTTAACAAACTCTTGAATGATAAACCACACTCCCCCTCACTAAACAAGTAAAACAAAATATAATATGGTTGAGCAAGTAAGGAATTTCAGATTTGTACCTTAAAACATACAAGATTATCCAAGAAGCACAATTACTTGAAAATACAATGTGCACAGTTTATAGAAGATTCCTCATGAAAAAAAGTGATGCATTATGTGAAAAGCATAGATCTCATGATAAAAGTGTGTGTGTGACTCTTGGAGTTCGACAAACACAAGATTCAAATCCTAGTAGTGATATGAAAGCTGGACCTCCAACGAGAATCTAAGCATAACTAAGGAAAGTCAAACCACTAGGAATCAAGGGGTATTTGGTGAGTAAAGGCGGAGGCTCCCCCTCAATCAATGAATCCTTTATTTTTCCTTTTTTTTTTTCACATCTTTTTTCTTTTCTTTTGCACTTTTTTTTTTTCTTTCTTTCTTTTGCACATTTTTTTCTTTCTTTTGCACATTCTTTCTTTCTTTCTTTTGCACATTCATTGGCGGCTGACACGCTCAAGAGTATGGAAACCGAACCAGAGAAGCATGGATATATTAAGGATGGCCTGGTTGGTGACTCTGAGGTAGCCTTTTCCTCATGGCTGGACTACAAAAAACAGAGGGGAAAGCCATGGAGATGCAAAAAGATGGAAGATGGTTAAGAGACTCAACATCACCCATGATATGCTAGTATAGGTCAATTCCTCTAGAAAAGCAAAAAATACAATGTCAGAAGTCCATAAAAAATAATCACTAAGGCGGAAGACTCCCATATTTGCTAATCCAAGAGTGTGTACAGAATGAGACATACTAATCAAAAAACACACACTCCAAAATGAGTAATGACCATAGAAAGCACACACATATTAACATGTAATGGATATTCTCATCAATTCCAATATGCATCAAGGACATCTCAAAAAATTCAAACTTGCAAAACCATACTAAGAAAATCTTTTTGATTTTTTTTTTCAACAATAAAGTAAGAAAAAAAAAAAAACATGCACACAAATCAAACAAGATCTCGTTCTAAAAGATTTTTTTTAAAAAAAAAATAGAGCTTTCTAAAAGAAATTTTTTTTTTTATAAAAAAAAATAGAACGACCCGCTCTGATACCAATTGAAAAATCTAGAAACCCTAGATGTTGATTTGTGATTATGTACCAATTTTAAGCAAAATATAACAATCCCAATCAAACAATCAAAAGAAAGAGACACAAAGATTTTACGTGGAAAAACCACAATTGGACACCTTCCAATTGTGATCAAAAAACCACGGGCCACAGCCACCAGAACAATCCACTAAGAAGATATAAAGGAATTACACAGGTATCACTCTCAATTATCTAGCGAATCCACAACGCCTAATTGAACCAACCTCTATGTGCCTCTTCCAACCCCATCTTCACCACGGAATTGTCTTTCTGATGAGCCACTCCGGATTCCACCACCGAAGCTTCAGACCGAATTCTTCAGAATCCACAACTGAAGAACAACTTTGATGAGCCACTCCAGAATTCACAACTGAAGCTTCAGGCTCGAATTCTTCAGAATCCACAACTGAAGAACAACTCTCTCTTTTGTGTAACAAACAAAACCTTTGATGTAGCCTTTTCAGATCATGAGTTGAATACTCAATAAGACATCAAAGAAAAATAAAATATCCCCAGATATAAACCTTTAAGAACCAAAAAGAAAGATCTGGAGGATTCAATGAATGAATCAATGAATTCTAAATTTGGGAGAAACCCAACTATTTATAGAAAAAACCAAAAGCAATCCTAGTTGGGAAAGAAAACCAACTTCACCAACTTCTTGTAGAAAACCAACTTCTTGTAGAACTCCCAAGTAATCCTGTTTTTGAAGGAAATCAACTTCTTAAAGAACTCTTGTTACAACCTTGGTTTTGATCCATGGAATTTGACAACAAAAAGTCCTAACATCCAATAAGAAGGTATATCCAACATCATGTTCGGGTGATTTGTTCATGAAAACAATGTTTTTTTGTTTCATGCAATAGTGGTATACAAAGTTGTGGTTGTAGGATTGTTAAAAAATTTCGCATTTGTGCTTGTTTGGGATGAATTTTGCCTTGGTTCTGTACCCGCCCCGTTTCTGTTCATTTCCCCATTGTTCCACATTTTAGCTTCTTTGGGATCAATTCTATCTATATTGTGTTTATTTTGTTACTACAAAATATGTTGTTATACAGTCTATAAGACCTGCAAATATGTTGTTGCGCATTTATTCTTTCAATTTTTTTGGTAGCTGCTGTGCGTACCTTGTTTTTGTTCTTAGCTGCATGCATAGTATCTTTTTGTTGTCTATGATCTGCAATTCTTCTCCACTTGTTTGACACCATATGTTGTCTATTTACAATCTGTGTTTGAGAAAATGGCTATAGCCTGGGATTTGTTCATTATATCTATAATGCGTATCCTATTTGTGACATGAATGGTTTGTTTATTATATTTGTAATGCTTAGCTTGTTTGTATAAATATTTGTACATTGGTTCCCATACCACGACGTTATTATAGGCACATGGCATCATATTGATTTACGCCTCGTACCCCTTCCGACAAAGGGAAACGACAACAAGCCTATCGTAAAGCAATTGGGATAGGAACTCAACATGGATATTCTTGGAACTTATCCTTAAGGAAATAGACGCAGGGAATAGGCCTTATATGTCAATCACTCCGAATGGGTACCACTTGTTGTCAAACACTTTTGAGGTAGCAACTAGGAGGCTTCATGAGCTGAAACAACTGAAAAACAAGTACAACTTATTAAAGAGTGAATGGCATGCATGGTCAAAGCTCCTTGATTGCCGGAAAGAGCCAACTGGAATTGGCTTTGACCAAGCAACTGACAAGTTCAATGCGTTGCCCGAATGGTGGGCTAAAATGGAGAAGGTAACGCTGTGAACTACATTTAGGTATTTCTTTCCTGTCCCTTATTATAGATGTAATTTCCCAATTTTTTATGTACACCATGCTTTTCCAAAGTAAGGTTATAGTTTAGGCTACCATAGAGAAGCATCATTGTGGTTGTAATAAAAAAATAAAAAATAAAAAAAACTAACAAATTGATAAACAATTGGTGACATACACACGTTAGTACGGTTGTACCCATGGCTGCATAATTTTATGCACATTCTATGCTAAGGCTACTACAATTTCAAACAAATACTTATGAAAGATGTATGTTTATAAGTTTATAGTTTTTGAAAAGTTGAGAGAATTGTCAGACGAAAAACACTTGTACTTTACGGCATTTTCAAACAAGCACTTGTACAATGTCGTAGTTTCTTGTTATGTTGCATTTTCAAGTTTGTAGAGGACAAATATAAAGAAATGGCTGCCTTACCATACAATGTGTGTTGACTACTTCACTTACCTACTATAGCAATTAATTTGTAGTAAATGTATTTGTTCTTTGGTACATGTTTTTTCTATTTGTTCTTTTCCAACAATATGTTACTATTACTATGCTCCAACACTGTTATACTATCCTATAGTGGTGGAATTTATTACATTTGGAATTTTAATTCTTCTGCTTGATTTCAATTTCATGCTTAAAATCTGTTTCATTCTTATCATGCAATTGTAAATGTTGGAGTTATACATTTGAGGCATGTGCTACAAAGTTCCCGAATCCATTTCAACCTTATGTGTATACAATTTCTTCTATTTCAATGTTTGAATTTATTTTTGTCATTGTGTTCATTTACAGATTGATAAAGAATGTTGCAAGTTCAGGACCAAAACCTTGGACCATCAGGATTTGATGCTGAGCGTCTTCATTGGGGCTACAGTAACCGAAAAAAATCCATGGACGCCCGGCGAGTCTCGTAACCCGTTGGAGTTGGAAGGAGTGTCCGATAGTCTAGAATTTTTCAGCGATAGCAATAATTTGGGAGCATTGGAAATGGCTAACATGATGAACTCGGCCAACATCAATGCCACGGGTAGTGGAAGCAAACGGAAGCATTCATTAGGCAAAATAGTGCAAAACAAGCACATAATTGGGGCCACAGCCTTGGCAAAAAACATGGATGTCTTGGTAAATTCGGTGAAGACACAAAGCAAAGAACTAACTGTCAACCACATTGCCGGCACGCATAGTCACACAATGGGGCAAGCTGTTGCACGACTGTATGAAATATAGGGAGTGGACCCCACCAATCCACTTCTCCATTTCGAAGTGATGCTTATGGAGGTACCGAACAATAAAGAGATGCTTATGAGTATTCTATGGACCAAGGCATTATCAGGTGGCTGCAGGCGAAGAAAGTGGACAAAGAAAGGAGTAGAAGTGTAACTCTTGTGAGTTTGCTGCGCAATGAAGAACTTCGTTTTTAAATTTGCTCAAGCAACAACTCTAACGACTTTGTTTATTTTTACTTGAACGTTGTTGTGTCTGTTAACCTTTTTTTTTTCCTTTCCCTCTTGGTTGTATTTTACTATTGCTGCACCAACTGAAGACTGGGACATGCAACTGCAACATGTCAACACTGGACATGGTGGTTTATTAATTTTAATTTGTTTTTGTGTTTTTGTTTTTTTGTTTTATTTCTGTTTGTTTATGCACAGAGTATGAAGTTATGCAACAAGTGTATTGTCTTTGCTGGTTTTCTGTGTTGATTGCGGGGAGGAGATGGCCTAGCCGGCCAAGTAAATAGTTTTTTGTTTGAAAAACCTGTTTGTGGTAACCATGATTTGAATGGGATTTGATGTAATGTTAATTTAATTTGTGGTAGGCAAATTTTTCCCTAATGCCCATTATGAACAACTTTGGAATTTTTGCATTTCAGATTTTGGTATGTGTGTTTGTATTTACATGAATATTTGTAAAGTTTCATTCGACCAATTATTTGGACAACATGTGTGGTAGGGGTTTCCATTTCTCCATTTGGTTATTTTCAATGTTATGTGCAAACGTATTTTGTATATATATATAATCGTTTATACGAAGGACTTTGTATATAATACCATCTCTACAACCAATGAACTTGTGCTAACCCATTGTGGTCATATTTTTACTATGGATAAATGATGACGATGATGACGGTGCACGGATAAATCAAATGTTAGATGATGTCGATGCGCTCGCAACATAGTGGCAGAATGAATTGAACTGTGCTTATGTTGAAGTGTATAAAATTGCCTGTGACTACTACAATGCCCACGTTCTTAAAGTCCTGTGTCACACTTCCATCTTGATAGGGCGGGCATGGATTGCGGAATTACATTGTTTAGGCACTTGCTTCAAACCATACAATGATTTGACAAGCTTACAGATTTTCTTATTTTGTCCTGGAGCTGAAACCCCTCGGTTGCTCCATGTAGATTTCTTCATCTAAATCTTCATTTAAGAAAGCTGTCTTTACATCCATCTAATGTATCTCCAGACCACATAAAGCTACTATCGCAATCATCATACGAATGGATTGTCACAGGTGAATGCGTATCAAAATAATCTAGGCATTTGCGTTGCCTGTATCCTTTGATAATTAGTCTAACTTTATACTTATCAATTGACCCATCAGCTTTCGTCTTTCTTTTAAAGTTCCACTTACTTCCCAAGGCCTTACTACCTGAGGGTAGATCAACCAACTCCCAAGTATGGTTCTATAAGATGGAGTCAATCTCACTTTTAATTGCTTCTTTCCACAAAGGACTTTCAGATGAAGTCACATCTTCATGGAAAGTTCGAGGTTCTCCCTCTAACATATAAGTCAAGAAGTCCAAACCAAAGACTTTGCGGTCTTAGCCCTTTTACCCCTTCTTGGCTCATCTACTTCCTCAGCTTGATCATTGACTTGATCATCTATGTGATCATTGTCATCTTCAACCTTTTTCATGGAACATCGAACCCTTTCTTGGATATGACAATGTAATACATTTTCAAAGAAAGATGTATTTCTGGATTCCATGATAGTATTCTTGTGTATATCTGGAATAGCAGACTTAAACACAAGAAATCGATATACACTGCTATATTGTGCATAACCGTTGAATACAAAGTCAACGAATTTTTAGGCTTATCCTAATCTTTTTGGGTTTAGGTATTACCACCTTTTGTATGACACCCCCATAATTGTAGAATTTATACAAAGGCTTTTGGCCTTTTCTAAAAATTCATACAATCTTTAAATAATTCATTGTGTCACAATGATTATAAAACTCTCAAAATCATATCACAGTAAATACTTTCTCAAAATGTCATTAACCGAATTAGGCAACCAAACATATTTGGTCTAACCTATCACTCTGAAGCCAATAGTTCTACTATTAAGAAACACCAATCCAGCGTTCAATAGTCTACTATTCGGAACTTCATAACATGGCCAGTAGTCTTATCATTAGGAATCACTAAGTTCTCAACATGTAGTTAGTAGACTTTCTACTATTAGGAATCACAATGTCTTAACCTGTGATCAGTAGTCACTTTACTACTAGGAATCACAACGTCCTAACATAGGATTAATATCTTTCATTACTCAGAATCATCATGTCTTGAGATCTGATCAGTAGTCTCTTCACTACTAGGAACTATCATGTCTTGACATGTGATCAATAATCTGTTCACTATTAGGAACAACAATTTCATAACTGTGTAACCAGTGGTCTAACACCTCCTAGGAACCACCAATTTTCTATTTCTGTGATCAGTGATCTTGTACTCACTAGAAGCCACCAATTTAAGAATATATTTGGAATTTAGAATTTTAAAAATTCAAAAATATATTCACCCATCCTAACGGATTGTCTCATCTTTGGTTTCAAGCAAAGTCACATAGCAATCATATATGCTATAATTGACACAAGGATAACATACTAATCGTCTCTAATTAATTCAGAGATATTATCATGCAATTTTATCATTTCCTTTAATCACACTTGATCTCTCTAAATCTTCCTTTAAGAACCTCGCACAGCTTAAGGTTGGCAGGTGGAACAACATTTCTATTGTCACTCTTGAAGCCATTTTTGAAAAATTACAACATAATTTCACTATTCTGTTTTTCCAGATACTAGACTTAACACTAGAAAATCCAAAGTTTGAAATTTAATTAAAAACTGATCTCACCACTTACCCTATAATCGAATATGGTCAGGAAGTTTCCAGGAAGACTGGAGGGCTTACACCAGTCCCACTTAAAACCCAGTTAACCTTAGACAAAACTTTCAAGAGCATGTTGACTCCTAATCCATGGGAAACAAATTTAGAATTAAGTTTT
This sequence comes from Camellia granthamiana, assembly GCA_036172215.1. Lineage (NCBI taxonomy): Eukaryota > Viridiplantae > Streptophyta > Magnoliopsida > Ericales > Theaceae > Camellia > Camellia granthamiana. The sequence goes on along the minus strand of CM069915.1, from coordinate 33,615,826 downwards.
TTAGGGGATAAACCAGGTTAAAACAAACCAATTCCCAAGCAAATAAAATTTGCTACTAAAATTACACCACTTATAAAAGTTAACCGGTGCTCCCGGAATTGAGCCCATTATTTCTGAGTAAACTCAGAAATATTTTAGCTAATACTAAAATTTGGTTTCTTTTCTCAAAACCAAAACACTTTGGAAATAATCATATTATAAACCAAAACACTTTGAAAATAATCAGATTATAACCAAAAACTTTCTCCAAATTTGGTCTTCCAACACTTTAGGAATAAAATGATTAAACCCAAAGTCTTCCTCAAACCCCAAAGCTTTGAGCCAAATCCGTCTTAGTTGTCATTTCTGAACAAATAAGAATCACTCTTTAGCCAAGGCTAAATACTTTGGTTTCTATTATAGAAAACCAAACCAAGTTCCAAACTTACAAGCAATTTAAAAATTGCTAACCGAATTACAAACAATGGAAAAAAAATTGCTGCAACAATGATTTAAGCAAATAAAACTTGCTTTTAAACAATTGGGAATACCCAACTAAACCCAAGAAAAAAACTACTTTAATTATAAAGAGAGTGACTAATCCATAAGGATTTTATATAGTCCAAAACATTTTCCACGCTTGGAAATTCCTGTTCATCACAAAGGTTAGTCGTCCATACTTTTTGTTTTGACATCCCAAATACTATTCATTTGGTTTTGTATTTGTTTTTCCAATCCTTTTCGCATAGGTATTCTTGTAAAGCAAGTTAGCAGAAAATTATAAGAAAATACAAGCCAAACAATGTAAAGAAGCTTGAAACCTTTAATAATAAAATTAACTAATGAATTAAAATGTTAGATGAGTTACAAAATAAAATTTATAACTTCACAATTAAAATTAAAACTTTTAATTGGCAAGAGTTATATATGAACTTATTACACATTAAACATGTACATAATTATTTTAAAAGGCCAGAATTATATATGAATTTATGACACATTAAACATGTACATAATTATGGACAATTAACATGTATATAAATAATTCTAGAAATTATAAAACAATTAGCATGCAAATAAATTTAGACAAGTTACAAAACTAAAAAATTTATAACTCCACAATAAAATAAAAATTGTAATTAGCAAGAGTTACCTATACTTTATAGCTTCACATAATTAAATTCAAATTATAAGGTAATTATATATGACATTATTACACCAATAAAATAAATTTACAATTTTATTTACACAATTTTGATAACTCCAAAACCTTAAATTAAATTTAATAAGCAAGAGCTATAGAACATTTAATTCACAAAAATCATACAAGTGACTCTAGTAATTAAAATCATGCAAATATTCTAAAATAATAAGCATGAAACAAAAGCCTTTCTTGTTAATTTACTAAACATGAATTCGAAGGAATGAAACAGAGGCCCTTTTGTGTAAATTAAATGTCAAACTCTATAGCCATTAACATACAATTCTATTGTTCCGAACACAATAGCAGTGTATAAAAAAATATATTTTGTATTATATTCTGCACATACACTTTCATATTTTATTACTATGGTGCTCCAGAGAGCAAGGAACAACAGGCAAAGCTATATATATATAATTTATAGGCATGCAAAACAGTGGGCTATCTATTTGCTACTAGTAGTCTACTCAAATAACAAAAGCAATAGCATGCAACTTTTCGAAAACACTCACAGAAATCAATAATGTATGAATCTATTTATCTAGTTTCATGAGAAACACATAATTTGTTTTAAGTTTGTTGTACAAATTGTGTAATTAAATAACCAAATAGATTTATAATTGATAATTGAAATTTCAGAACAAGCAATTCATGCTAAAAATTACAATACATAATAAAATAAAATAGCAAAGAAAAGTAAATTGAAGCCTGCACTAGACAGTGTCCTTAAAACAGATTCGTCACCTCACCGGTTGAGTGCTGGAGGTTGTTCGACGTCTGTCTCCCAGGATATGACAGTTAGACCAGCTACAACAATGTACCAACTGAATAGTTTAAGCGAATAAAACTTTGCAGCACTCTCTCACAGGAAGAATATAATATGCAAACTAGAGGAAAACTTTTGAAGACAAGAATAACCAATCTTCCGGGCTTGAACAATGAAGGAGGGGTCTTCTTCTATACACGTGGAGGGAGAGAGGAAAAGGCTCTTGTAACAAATGCAAGAGATATAATTTTGCAAAACTCTCAATTGATGGCAATTAAATCCATCATCATTATATTTGCAAAACTCCCAATTGATGGTAATTCAATCCATTATTATTATATTTGCAAAACTCCTAATTGATGGCAATTCAATCCATCATCATTATAGAGGAGTTACACCCATTTTATACACATGTGTAATGTATATAATTCTGCAGCCACCTTTTCCAATACCTCTTTCATGAGGCCAATTTAATGAGTCAATTTGTCATTCAAATCTTAATGATTTTTGGTCATTCTTTTTGTGGTGTAAGATTTCATTACAAAGAATCTAAACCCATTTTAATCCACCACAATTGAGAACTGGCACCCATTTTAATATTGCATTAAAGTCACTAAAAAACTATTATTTTTCCAACACAAATAACCAAATGTCTTATATGGGTATGGAGTCTACTTTTTTGTGGATCCCACATCAATTTGAGACATTTAGTCATTTGTTTGGTAGAAAATTTGGGGCCTATGGCAATTTCTGTAATTCTATAGTTATCACTTTTTTCTTATACCATCTTTAATATACAATCTTATTTGTTAACACATTACTTAACATAAATATGAGTAGTGAGACCTATTACACCAATAATATGTTAACACATGAAGTAGTATATTAATGTGATATAAAAAAGTAGTAAATATAGTATTATTGAAATGTGATAGATAGTTGGTATTAAATTCAATTATGACAAGCTTCACATTCAAAATAAATCATTAATACATTTTTCATGAATTTTTATTTGTTTTTAAAGAGCTTTGCTACATGCTCTGATTTCATTACTTCCAATTACACTTGTAATGAAGTGACACAATCTTGAAAGGAAATAAAAGAGTTTGAACAAAACTGATTGGTTAGTATTGTTTGTCACCTCATTAGAAATGTAATTGGGGGTAATAAAATGAGAGATGGAGTATTTCTCATTTTTAAATACTACTAATTTATTGTCAATGAGTAATTAATTTTTCCTGAATATGATTTAATTAAAATGCAATTGATTTCAATTATTGAATATGTTAGGTAATTCTTTTTATATCTTCTCTAATTATTAATCAATCATCTATTTTACATAGGGGTGGGTGCAGGGTGATTGAAGTCACGGAACCTCCAATCCGCTATCCGTCCGCCAGATTGGTGGATTAAAGAAAATCAATCCGCTTCTGTCCGCCAATTTGGCAGATGTAGATTGAGCGGATTGGCAGATGGATGCAAATCGGTTTGGCAGTTTAAAATTTTATAAATTTTCAACATAATTCAACTTGTGCACTTCCTCAACCAAAAAAAAAAAAAAAAGTATTACAGTCAATGACTTAAAAAAAAAAGTATTACAATTACTGCATGCCCCATCAAAAAAAAAATAAAGTTTAAAACTTTAAAATATTACAATCGCTGCATGTCTCATCCACATATTACAATAACAGTATGCCTTATCTACATAAAATATTACAATCTGTGGTTCTTAAAATATAAAAACAATTCAAACTACCAAAACCATGAACAAAGTAGTAATAGAGATTGTATGCCTCTATATTATTACATCTATATCTATTTTTGAAAACCAAATCAACAAGCATATATCATTTTTTTATTTATTATTTTTAGAGTTAGATTTAAAAACCAAAAAATATAGATAAAAAATATATTTATTTTTTTTAATTCAAAAAATATATTCAAGTTGAAAATTCTTTTTCAACAAAATATATTCAACAGAATATTTAAATTCTTTTTCAATTGAAAACACAAAGTCTTACAAATTACTAGGGGTACTCGTGATTTGGCTGTTCAGTTGCGGCCAAAGAAACCTCAAATTCGCTATGCGTCTAAAACTAGGCGGATTGGAAAAAAATCAATCCGCAACCGTCTGCCCATTATCATGCATCCGTCCAAAATACGGTGGATCAGTTCAGTTCGGTTGGTTTGGGCGGATCGTTATATCCATTGCTCACCCCTAGTTTTATACATTATTTAATTTAAAAAATAGACTTTGGCCTCGTTTGGCAACATTCAATTTTATTAAAAAAATTAAAAAGCCAACAACCTATATTAAAAAGTCAAATATTCTATTTTCTTTCTATTTTTTGTATATCTTTTCATAAAAATCAAAAAGTCATTCTAAATATACTAATTTTTTTTACTTTATATTTTATTTAAAAAATTAAAAATTATTAAAATAATATGTTCTCAAACGAGGCCATATATATATTGGTGTTTGGAAAGTTACTATTTTAGTAGGTTATTTTAGTTTTTGACTATTTTGGTAAGTTAAAATTTTTGTGTTTGGAAAGATGATTGGATTTTTGTGTAGTTAGATGTAATGTTTGTGAGAGAAAAAGTGAAATGATTATGAATTTGATGTGATATTTTGTATTATTAATTATTTTAACCTATTTTATTTTTTTGTGAATTTTAGTTTAAATTAGGCTAAAATCCCATTTTCCAAACATCCCCTTATTTTTTCTAGAAATATTTACACTTCAACTCAGGTTTGTTTGTGTTTTTGTATATGGACATAATTTTGGAATAATCAAGAAGGGTAAGCCCACGATAATTATTTAGTATTCTCGGAATATAAACATGTTATAAGGTTTTGATTGATAGAGAAGATAAGAACTCATGATTTACATTGAGGATGAGAAAATAATATAAGACTAAATAATTAATAATTAATTTAAAATATAACAACATAATATTTCGAGATTAGTGAATAATTTTCCCTACATATATAGGGCCCAGCTAACTTCTTTGTGCATATTTCAGTTGAGATTTAGGACATTAGTCTAGAGATTTCTCACACGTACTAGAAAGTTCGTCAGCATTTACTCCCAAAAAAAAAAGAAAAAAAAAAGGGGGTTCGCTTGCTGCGTGAGGATCCTCTAGAGTTTCTTCTTTAGAGTGATCTCCTAGAGTGAACAATCGAAGGGCTGAGATTCTTCCTCGCCAAAACGACGTCGTTTTAGCGTGAAATTTGAAAAAAAAAAACAAAAACAAAAAAAACTCAGATTTGTCTCTGTTTTCTTCTTTTTCTTTCCCCAAAACCCAGTTGAATCAAATGAAACCCAGTTGAACGTCGCCGAGATGGCTCCACAGCTGCTGCGGAGATCTGGAAGAGTTTCTATCGTTGCCTTCGTCTTCGATCCGTCGACGAGCTGAACAATCTCCTTCGCCGATCTCCATGTCTGCCGATCTCCATCGTCTTTGATTCTGTCTTGAAGAAACTGAATGATGCTGGTGTTGATTTAATCTTCTTTTGCATCTCTGATTCCCTCAGTTTTAAAGCTGCTTTTGTGTCTTTGATTCTCTTTAAAAAAAACCCCCTAATTTTTGTTTTCTTCACTTTTTACCAAGTGGTTCTGGGTTTCATGTTTTGTCGGTGTATATGCTCAAACTAAATGTAGTTGTGTGTGTTAAATTGAAGATCACTTTAATGATCTAAGTACTGGGTAAGTAAAGTTTTCAAATTTTTAGATTTTGATTTTTCTTGCTATTTTAATTTATATTTACTTCAATTCATTGTTGGGAAAATAAATAAGTTATATTATAAAATTAATAAAGCCTCTGGTATCAGACCTGGGTTTTTTTTTGGTTATATATTTATATGTATATATATATCCCAGATTTTTTTGTTTTTGGGGAAGAGGGGTTTGCAGATCTGCTTAGTTTAGCTGATTTTTGCTCATCTAGATTCACAGTCGGAGTGCTTACAATGACATCTCTCAGTAGAGAGCTTGTGTTCTTGACCTTACAGTTCCTTGATGAAGAAAAGTTCAAAGAGACTGTTCACAAGTAGGTGATTTTGTATTGAACTTATGTGCATACAACTTGTTTGTTTATTTGTCATATGAGTTTTCCTAGTTTTTTTTTTTTTTTGGGTAATTATTTATTGATCTTTTTTACCTTAAATGGGTCCTCTTAATACTTAGGCTTGAACAAGAATCTGGGTTTTTCTTTAACATGAAGTATTTTGAGGATGAGGTGCACAATGGAAACTGGGATGAGGTTGAGAAGTACCTCTCTGGTTTCACAAAAATCGACGACAATCGATACTCCATGAAGATATTTTTTGAAATAAGGAAGCAGAAGTATCTTGAGGAAAGAAAAAGGAGAGAACAGAGACAAATCTGAGTTTTTTTTTTTGGTTTTTTTTTTTCAAATTTCACGCCAAAACGACATCGTTTTGGCAAGGGAGAATCTCAACCCTTCGATTGTTCACTCTAGGAGATCACTCTAGAGAAGAAACTCTAGAAGATCCTCACGCTCGTTTGCTAACGTCGATAAGCCGCGAAAGTACTGGAACAATCCCTTACTTGCTATAAATACGAAACACGTCCCTTCCCTCTCGTCGCAGAACATTTATGTGTAAAAATTTCTCGGTATCCAAACAGAGTACTTAAGGCTCCAACAAATCACATCCCTTAATCCTTTCCTTGAATTCCAATCACATATCAAACCTCGCAGCAAGTAAGATGTCGATGATCCCAAGCTTCTTCGGCAACCGACAAGGCAGTAGCATCTTCGATCCCTTCTCTCTCGACCCCTTCAGAAACTTCCCATTCTCCGAATTTTCCCAGGAAAATTCCGCAATCGCCAACGCCCGCGTGGACTGGAAGGAAACTTCGGAAGCTCACTTGTTCAAGGCCGTTCTACCGGGGATGAAGAAGGAGGAAGTGAAGGTGGAGATCGAGGACGACAGAGTTCTGCAGATTAGCGGAGAGAGAAATGTGGAGAAGGAGGAGAAGAACGATACTTGGCACAGGGTTGAGCGCAGCAGCGGGAAGTTCATGAGGAGGTTTAGGCTGCTGGAAAACGCGAAGATGGGTCAAGTGAAAGCTTCCATGGAGAGCGGAGTTCTAACTGTCACGATTCCGAAGGAGGAAGTGAAGAAGCCTGAAATCAAGTCTATTGATATCTCTGGTTAGAATTTAGTGCCTATATTGTGAAACAGTCATGTGGTAGGGTGTGTGATTGATGTTAGTGAGAGTGTCTAAACATTGCTTCGTGATGTAATTGCTATGCTTACTTTACGATTTAGTGAGGATTTTGAGTGTTTTGTTGAATTATTTGTGCATTTATGTTTGTACTCTGTAGTGAACCATATTAAAATTTCAGAAAATAATAAAAATTCTTGATTGATGCAAGTATGGCGAATCACTTTTTGTTCGCTTCATTTCAATATTTCATTTTCAATATTTTAAATAAATTTCTTATAATCTAATTTAATCTTTTAAAAAGGGTGTTTAGGAAGTGGATTTTTTTGTAAATTTTTTTAATTATAGGATATTATTGAAGAAAATTTTTTTTGTGTTTGGAAAGATAGTTAGGTTTTTTTGTGATTAGATATGATGTTTATGAGAGAAAAAGTGAAATGATTATGGGGTTTGGTATAATATTTTGTTTGGATTTGTTTTTTAAAATTTTATTTTGTAATCAATTTGTCTTTAAGTAAAAAAAAAAAAAAAAAAAAAAAAACTTAAAAAATTTGTTCCCACACACCGACATTATAAGATTAGTTTAGAAAATGGGTTGGTTTTTTGATTTTTTAATTATTTTAATTTGGAGTGAAAAAATCTGATTTGAGTAGGATTTTTCTGATTTTTTGTAAGAGAGATAATGTAATAATTATAAGTTGAATGTGATATTTTATTTTATTAGATTAAAAAATTTATTTTGTCTTTTTATAACTAAAATAGTTCTAACCTTGCTTCCGAAACAAAATCATAATGATTTACGGAAATGCGTGAGAGCTCGAATATGAATGGCTCGAATGGCTCGAAAATATTCTCTTACCGGTAAGAGAATATTTTTTAGGCTATGAAAATATTCTCTTACCGGTAAGAGAATATTTTCGAGTCATTCAAGCCGTGATATTCGAGCTACGTAGCAGTTCCGATATAACATCGTGCAATTAAGTAGATTATATAAAGAATTTCGTGTGGAAAAAAAGTCAACATACACATAGGGCAAAAAAATTAGAAAAACTCATGCTGACATGCACGAAAATTTATAAAAAAAAAAAACTCTCAGCTGTGCAACCCTACTGACATGTACAGAAAGCATGTCAGTACTTAGGGGGTAAGAAAAGTAATTTTAGTATTTTATATAATATTTTACAACACATTTTTCATAAAAAATTAAAAAATTATCTCAAATAATTATCTTTTTTTTTTCTCTATTTTTTTAAATAAAAATTCAAAAAGTATATTTATATAGCTTACCTCAAACAACTTCCTAGCACTTCCCAAACAACTATAATTAAATTTAAGACATAATTGAATGGTGAATAAATGTTTCTTTTAGGAGAATTACGATATATCTTTGCAGAAATATAAACGTCTTGTTTGGCAAAGGTTTAAATAGTTAATTTTAGGTTAAAATTTATAAATAGGCAGAATAAGTTAAAATAATTAGTTTTGGTGTGAGAAGAGTTAAAATAGTCTGATTTTTTTTTTTTTTTTTTTTTTTTTTGCTATTTTAGCTTGGTTCTTTTAGACTTGGTTTGTCATAATCTAAAAAAGTCAAAAAATCACTATCCTATTTACCTCTCTACTATATTGCCTCTCTACCACATTACTTCAAACACAACCCATACTCAACCCATATTTCATAAAAAGTCAAAAAGTACACTTATTTAGATCATTCCAAACCATTCCTTAGTCTCGTTTGGTTTTTATTTTTGACTTTTTAACTTTTGTGAGAGAAAAATGGTAATGATTATGGTTTAGATGTGATATTCTGTCTTATTGACTTATGTAGACAATTTTATTTTTTGTATTTTTTTAGCCAAAAAGTCAAAACCAAACATAGCTTTAATAAGATAAAATATCACATCAAATTCACAATCATTTAATTTTTTTCTTTCATAAATACTACATCAAACATAAAAAAAATTAAACATCTTTCTAAACATAAAAATTTTAATCTATTAAAATAGTTAAAAATTAAAATACCTACAAAAAATAGTCAATTTTTAAATTATGCCAAAATAGTACGTGCAAACTGATTCCAAAGGAGAGCAGCAACCATTCAGAGCTTTTGCAACACAGCGAGGTTGTACACTACTCAATTGTTTCTCGCCTGTTCGGTAATCATATCATTTTTACTTTTTAGTTTACATTTATAAGAATTTAAGAAAGAAAAATGATTTGTGGCACTAAATTTCCTGACACTAATGGCACTAATTTCCTGTTTTGGTAACTTTGTTTTTTTTTTTTTTTACCTGATATAGAAATTAGTGCCATTAGTGCCAAGAAATTTAGTACCACAAATCACAACTGTTTAAAAAATTATCAAAAAAATTTGTTCAATAGTTTTTTTAATTTATAAATAGTTGTCTCAGTTTATAAATTTAAGGAAAAAACGTAAATTTAATAAATGAGTTTACGTTGATTTTTAAATAGAAATTTAAAAATTTGACTAACAAATTTTTTTTTCACTTAATTTTTTTTCAAATAAATTTTTTTTCAAATAAATTTTTTTCAATAATTTTTTTTTCAAATAATCTTTTTTTTCAAATTAATTGTTTTTCCATTTTGTTTTCGATTAATTTTTTTTAATTATAATATGTATGATTCCATTGTCATAAATAATAAAAAATAAATATAAATATTTTAAACCTAAATAAACATATTTTTTAGTTTATGTTTTTAAAAATTTTCAAACATTTTGTTTAAACCAAACGCATTGTAATTTATATTTTTCTACAAATAAACAAAAATTAGTTTATAAAATTTTTGTAAACATAAATAAAAAAAAGTAAACGTTACCAAATGATACCTTCTTGTTTTACCCTCGATTATAGTTAATAAAATAGATAAGAAAATACAATCAATTAAAAAATACAATAACATTTTTTTCACACTTTCTAATAAATTTTCAACACTCACAATAAAAGAATAGATGAGAAAAAAAAAAATCAATAGTACAGTCTATTCATTGATCATAACCAAAAAAAAAAAAAGTGAAAAGAGATTTGGGTTAAGGTTATTTGATTACCTGTAAGACAATGCAGAGAAGAGAGGAAGAAAAGGAGAGAGAGCCACACCATCTTCAACATTTTGATGAGTAGCAGAGTTGATTAAAGCTCTATTGTTCTCTATATGTATGTATGTATATGCATATATGTGTGTGTGAGAGAGAGAGAGAGAGAGAGAGAGAGTTGAGGAGGCTGAAGGCAAGTATCGAAGTGCTAAGCAAGTTAGGAAAGAGGAGCAGCAGAGTTATTATTGCCTAATTCGTGGACAAACTTTTTATGGTGCACTCTACAAAAATCTTGCTTGGTATTGTTGTACGTTGCTGGTGAAAGCCTGAAACTATGCTTTTTTGATAAAATTTTTAGCCAAATCGTCTCTGTAGGTATAAGAGGATGAGTTCAAACAGTTGGAAGAGAAAGAGGGTGGGACATTGATTTCTCTTCAAACCCCACCTAGTGAGAGAGTGATAAATGTTCTTCATAGATGGGAGAATCAAATGTGAGAATTAAAATAATTTTAATTCAGAAAGAAGAATACCTCATGCCATGATATTCAAGCTTTTGAATCTTTATCCTTCAATGATCAAATTTTGAATGTATAAAGAAACCCACTCACAGAACACTTTTATAGAACCATATGGGAAACCATATGGGAAAAGTGAAAGGAACAGAATTTCAAGCCTATTCTATTCACAAAACAACGTCTGCGTTTGATGGCTATCACAGGCATATATATAGATAGGCTTGGACCCATGTCCAAGTGTAACTCCTTATAACTTCCCACTATCAGGGAAGTTGTAAAGTCCCATGAAACCACCATATGAGATAGTGAACAAACATTAGTTACCAATTAAATATATATAATATAAATAAATAAATAAATAAAACAAACATGTGGCATATGGGCCACTTTATGGATATTCTTGCATTCTCCCACTTGGCACATATAACACACGTTGTTGACTGTCAGGTAACTAACAAACTGATTATGGCCATTAAATAAAAAAACCCAAACCTTAGAGTTATAATACACGAATCATGACGGTTATACTCTATCAATAGAGTATTTCCTTCCATGTATTACATTGTATCACACTCTCAACTTTATGTGGTGTCATGCTTTAGAAATAATTTTTAATAAGTTATTCTGGGTCCAATGATCCCCATGGATCAATAGTCACAATGGACTGCACAGCATCATAAATACTTTAGGTGCACAAAATGATACTTTTCACTAATAATAATCAAAATGTCATGACAAAACAAAATAAAACAACAACGAGAAAAATTATTGAGCTAACCAATCAATCCCATGCCCTCAACGTGCTTTGAAAACACCTTTACAAAAAGACCTTTGGTCATGGGATTTGCAATCATCATATCGGTACTAATATGCTCAATGCTGACTTCTTACTTCTTAACACGGTCTCGAACAGCAAGATACTTTATGTCAATATGCTTGCTTCGGCTACCACTTTTGTTGTTGTAAGAGAAGAAAACGACAGTCGAATTATCACAGTAAACCTTTAATGGCCTAGAAATTGAATCCACAATTCGAAGGCCTATGATAAAATTCCTTAACCAAATAGCCTGTGAGGTTGCTTCAAAGCATGCTATAAACTCTGCTTCCATTGTTGACGATGCAATTATCATCTCTTTGGTGCTCTTCTATGAAACAATACTGCCTGCTAGCAGATAGACATATCCTAAAGTGGATTTTCTGGAATCTTGACAGCCCGCAAAATCCGAGTCTGAATATCCAACCACCTCAAGACAGTCAACATGCTTGTAAGTAAGCATGTAGTCCTTGGTTCCCTTTAAGTACCTCATGATTTTCTTTGCAGCCTTCCAATGTTCCATTCTTGGATTGCTTTGGTATCTTCTAAGCATCCCAACTGCAAATGCAATGTCAGGTCGTGTACAAACCAAAGCATGCATTAAACTGCCTACGGCAGACGTATAGGGAATGCTAACCATTTGTTCATTTTCCAAAATCATTCTTCCGACATTGACTTAAACTGAACTTGTCACCCTTTAAAATGGGCGCTACATTGGGAGTGCAATCACTTATCTTGAATTTCTTCAAAACTCTTTCAATGTAGGCTTTATGAGATAGTCCTAATGTCCTTTTGGACCAATCTCTGTGAATCTCTATGCCAATGACATAAAAAGCTTCACCTATATCCTTCATTTCAAAATTTTGAGAAAGAAATTGTTTAGTATCATGCAACAATTCCAAAGCATTAGATGCAAGTAAAATGTCATCTACATATAGAACTAAAAAAATGTATCTGCTCCTACTAACCTTAAGGTATATACAGTTGTCCACAACATTCTCCGTAAAACCATATGAAGTAATAACATTGTGGAACTTTAAATACCACTGTCGGGAAGCTTGTTTTAGTTCATATATGGATTTCTTGAGCTTGCAAACTAAGTGACTATCTTTATCAAAACAAAAACCTTCAGGTTGGTTCATGTATACTTCTTCCTCAAGATCCCCATTTAAAAATGCCATTTTCACATCCATTTGATGTAGCTCTAAATCAAAATGAGCTACTAATGCCATGATAATTCGAAATGAATCCTTCTTAGAAACCGGAGAGAATGTATTATGATAATCAATGCCTTCTCTTTGAGTAAAACCCTTGGCTACAAGTCTGGTCTTATATCGTTCAACATTACCATTTGAGTCTTTCTTGGTTTTATAGACCCATTTACAGCCAACAGCTTTAACTCCTTTAGGCAACTCGACAATTTCCCAAACTTGATTCTTAGCCATAGATTCCAACTCTTCCTTCATGGCATCATACCATAATTTAGAATCATCCCTATTCATGGCATTGGAAAATGAAATAGGATCATCTTTAGGTCCGATGTCAAAATCAGACTCCATTAAGTATACAAAATAATCACCAAAAATTGCTGACTTTCTAGCTCGTGAGGATCTCCTTAATTCTGTAGTCTCAATTCGGACTTGAGCTACAGGCTCTATGTTGACTTGTTCCTCTTGTGGTGAAAGTTCTTGAATTTGTTGATTTTCAAGAATATCGGGTTGATTATCTTGAAAGACAACCAATTCACTTATATTCATGGATGTTGTATCCGGATCCCGTGATTCCTTCCACTCTATCTTTCGAGGGTAACTCCCACTAGGGTCAACTTCCTCAATAAACTTAACATTTCTGGCTTCAACAATTCTAAGTGAATTTGAAGGATAATAAAATCTGTAACCTTTGGAGTTTTCCGCATAGCCTATGAAAAGACCATTAACTGTTCTAGGGTCCAATTTCTTTAAATGTGGGTTATACACCCTCACTTCAACTGGACAACCCCAAACATGTAAGTGTCTTAAACTTGGCTTCCATCCTTTTCATAACTCAAACGATATTTTGGGAACAACCTTGGATGGAACCCTGTTTAAGATATACACAGCGGTTTTCAAAGTTTCACTCCATAAATTTATAGACACATTAGAATAACTAAGCATGCTCCTTACCATGTCCATAAGTGTTCGGTTTCTTCTTTCAGCAACACCATTTTGTTGTGGTGTGCCAGGCATTGAATATTGTGCAATAATGCCTTCTTCCTTAAGGAACTTAGCAAATGAACCTGATAATTGTCCCAATTCTGTGTACCTCCCATAATATTCTCCACCCTTGTCTGATCTCACAATTTTAATTTTCTTTTCTGTTTGTTTCTCTACCTCTGCTTTATAAACTTTAAAGGCATCAAGTGCCTCGGCTTTATCAAACAAGAGGTAGAGATACATGTATCGTGTGAAGTCATCAATAAATAAGATAAAATATCTCTGACCATTCACACAAGGTGGAGTAAATGGTCCACAAATATCAGTGTGCATGATTCTAAGAATTTCCTTACTCCTTTTGGCACCTTTACTGGTCTTGTTGGTCTGCTTTCCCTTTATGCAGTCCACAGAAGTACCAAAGTTGGTAAAATCAAGAGTCGGAAGGACTTCATCATTAACCAACCTCTTTATTCTCTCAATGGAGATATGTCCCAATCTCCTATGCCAAAGAATAGAGGAGGACTCATCAACAATATTATGCTTAATGCCAATATCACCATGCAAGGTTAAAAGATTTTGTTCAAAACAGGATCCAGATTTAATTTGTACAAACAATTAATTAAAGTACCAAATCCTACAGAAACAGAGTCTTTAAACAAACTAAAATTTGCACCAACAAACTGAAATTCAAATCCAAACGGTACTAGTCTAGAAATAGAAATTAAGTTTTCTGAAAAAGATGGAATGTAAAATGCGTTTTCAAGATCCAAAACAAAGCTATTTTTTAAAACAAGTCTGAAAGTTCCAACAGTTTCGACATGCGAGCGCATCCCATTGCCCGAATAGATGCCTTGTTCACTTCCCGTCGGTTTCCTTGGGCTGAGGAAGCCCTGCATGGTATTAGCAATGTGAATTGTAGAACCTGAATCAATCCACCAATCATATTGATGAGTATTAACAAAATTAGATTCATAACACACAAGAGATATGAGATTACGTTTCTTCTCAAGCCATTTCTTATACTTGGGGCAGTCTTTCTTCATGTGACCCTTTTTCTTGCAGAAGAAGCATGCATCCTTATTGCCATTATTTTTAAATGGCACTTTACCAAGCTTCTTCCATTTCTGATCACCTTTGTCCTTTTTCCATTGCCCTCCTTTATGTGTTGCTAAATGAGCACTTTCCACTTTTCCATGCTTCAATCTCTCCTCATCTTGAACACACATGGTCAAAAGTTCATTGATAGACCATTTTTCCTTCTGTGTGTTGTAAGAAATTTGGAATGCTCCATATTCCACAGGAAGAGAATTGAGTATGAAATTGACAAAGAATGACTCAGAAATCTCAATCTCTAAGGACTTAAGACGAGCTGCAATGTCCTTCATTTCCATAATGTGCTCACGCACACTCCTAGAATTGTTATGCTTCATTCTTGATAGTTTGTTTATTAGGGTGCTTGTCAATGCTTTGTCAAAACTAACAAATTGCTCTTCAATAGCCCTCATATAGTTCTTGACCTTATCAGATAGTGGGATTAAGCCCCTAATGCTCTGGCTAATATGTGACTTTATGAGCATTAGGCTTAAGTACTTGAATCGCTCCCACTTATCATAAGCACTATTTTCTGTAGCGGAACTCTCGTCCGTGGGTTCAGGAGGTTCATCCACACGGAGTGCCAGATCGAGGTCCATGCACCCTAATGTTAGAAGGATTTTGTCCTTCCAGTCCGAAAAATTATCACCATTCAAGAATGGAATACAAGAAGACTCATTAGATAGTACAGAGGTAGAAATCACTGCAATTTTCAAGAACAATATTAATGCTTTGAAACAATAACTATAGTCTGAATCAACCAATGTCAAATTCAGTAACAAATCTAAACCTTCTTGTGGGTAGAGGTCACTAAAGTGTATTAGATTTGCTATTACTTTATAATAAGACTAATGGGTTCCAAAATATTTAAGGAAAAGAAAACTCATACCTGTGGGTTTAGAGTGTTCAATCCCTTTAATACCCAATCCATTATCTTATTCCAATTAAATTTTATCACTGTAATTGCCAAGAACATTATTAATGCTTTGAAACAATAACTATAGTCTGAATCAACCAATGCCAAATTTAGTAACAAATCTAAACCTTCCTATGGGTAGAGGTCATTAAACTGTATTAGATTTGCTATTACTTTATAATAAGACTAATGGATTCCAAAATATTTAAGGAAAAGAAAACTCATACATGTGGGTTTAGAGAGTTCAATCCCTTTAATACCCAATCCATTATCTTATTCCAATTAAATTTTATAAATAATTTCTTGGTCCCACAGGAAAGTAATTATTTATGAAATTTAATTGGAATAAGATAATGGATTGGGTATTAAAGGGATTGAAAACTCATACCTGTGGGTTTAGAGTGTTCAATCCCTTTAATACCCAATCCATTATCTTATTCCAATTAAATTTCATAAATAATTACTTTCCTGTGGGACCAAGAAATTATTTATAAAACATAATTGCAATGAAAAATGCCAAATTAATTTTTAATTTTATGTAATCAAAATACTGAGGATCACATCTTTATGTCTTAAGATACTGTGACTACTCTTAAAACAGAATAAAATTTTTAAATATGGCACAATTTATTAATGTGAGCAAATCCTTAAAGCCACAACAAATACATAATCTTTTAATGCACATAATGTATAATACACACAATCAGAGTAATATCACATGAAAAATCCCAAGACCAAACACATGTAATTCAACCTTATACTAGATTTTGCTTAAAAATTGGATCAAAATAAATTTCATAAGCCCAACACATAGTGTATTCATGCTCTTATTTCACATGAATTTTCAATGCATAAACAATTACCTTAATGCATGTAATATAATATTACATTATTTTAGATAACATGCCAATGAATCTCAAAAATTATAAAAACTAAAAGAACATGTTATAATTCACTGTATGAAATTTAATTAAATTTGCTTACTATTTAAACATGCAACTATAATAAACAAAACATCCTTGATAGCATGTTAAAATTTCTTTATGAAAATTCGAGAAATAAATTCAAGTCTGTCATGCCTTCTAAAATAAACCAAATAAATCCAAATAAAAGCATTAGAATTTCGAGATGTTATACAAAATCAGATTAAATATTTTGCTCTTTAATGTGTATGTCAATAAATAAAAATAATAGTTAATGACACACAACAAGTCTCCTAAATAAAATAGATTTAGAGTAGGAGAAAATTCTAAATAAATGTAAATACCACTAGCACAAATCACGATGGACTCTACTGTTGCAACAGTTCTTCCTTTTTCTTTAATAGTGATATTCAAAAGTTATGCAATATAAATTACTCATTCTGATTCTACAACGATTCTGAATTGTTAAATTTTATGGTGTGAATTAATATACAAATATCACATGTATAAAAATTAATTCACATAAAATATGAAGAATAGTTAATTTGTTGTCAAATATGGACAACAACTTTTAATTTATTTCTTTACAAGAGTAAAACAAAACTTCAAGAAATCTGGGAAGGTATTGACATTCAAGACTTTACGGGAGACACCAATTGTTATGTTTTATCCCACTTCAGACACCATTATAAAAAGTTTCAGTATACGACTGTACGCATCAAAACATTCAGTAAATTATTAAATAAAACGTTCTACATTGTAAGATGCGGAAGTTTGATTTTATGTAGATGAAACAAATACCAAACAACATAATAGAAGGTTGGCCCTGATACCAATTGTGAGAATTAAAATAATTTTAATTCAGAAAGAAGAATACTTTCTGCTATGATATTCAAGCCTTTGAATCTTTATCCTTCAATGATCAAATCTTGAATGTATAAAGAAACCCACTCACAGAACACTTTTACAGAACCATATGAGAAAAGTGAAAGAAACAGAGTTTCAAGCCTATTCTATTCACAAAACAACGTCTGTGTCTGATGGCTATCACAGGAATATATATAGATAGGCTTGGACTCATGTCCAAGTGTAACTCCTTATAACTTCCCACCATCAGGGAAGTTGTAAAGTCCCATGAAACCACCAAATGGGATAGTGAACAGACATTAGTTACCAATTAGCCATTAAACCAATTAAATATATATAATATAAATAAATAAATAAATAAATAAAACAAACATGTGGCATATGGGCCACTTTATGGATATTCTTACATCAAACCCATGTGGTGTTGTTGATTTGTGTTGCAGAGGACGGTGTGTTCGACAACATTGGTGGTGATTTTGATGGCTGGGTAGTGGGCTAAAACATGGGTTCTGAGCCATGTCTCACCCTCAATCACACTGTTTGAAATCTCACTGAGTCGATTACTGCTCACAGAAACACCCATAGGAACACCTGTGTGAGACAGTGATTGAAGGACCATTGGAGATGGGTCACAGAGAGTTAGGTGTTATGTTTTCTTTCTTTTATTTTTTTTTTTTCAAATGAAATGTGTGGGTGTGGGAGCTGAGTTTAGCACACGCCCATAGCAGATAGAAAATCAAATTCGGGCCACTCGAGCCTCATGCTTTCGAGCTACGTAGCGGAGTTGGATTGATAATTGTTTCAACTAAAGTTATGATTGGCGAAAATCGAAGGAAAGTAAAAGAGATATGGTTTAAGAAAGTTATGGTTGGCAGAAATGGAAGGAAAATAAAAAAAAAAGATATGGTTTAGGAAAATTTGGGTTTAGGGCTTTTTAAAATTCAAAAAATCTATAATTGAAGGGTGGACGGGAGTGTTTTTTTTTATTTTTTATTTTTAGGGTAAACTATAAACACATCTCCTGTGATTTACTTAAATTACAAATTATTTTCTGTAGTTCTAAAAATTACATTATGCCCCCTAAAGTTTTTAATTTTATAACAAATAGGTTATTTTATTAATAGATCATCAAATTAATTAACAGTTTTTAATAATGTTAAAATTTTATTTCAATTAATAATTTGGATAATTTTATTATTTTACAGGTGAACTGTTAGAAATTTCACTTTTTTAATTAATTTTGTTAAATAAAAAATTTTGACAGGGAGGTATTTATAATTTTTCAAACCACATGGAGCAATTCATATTTTAAGCAAACCTCATGGAGTGTGTTTGTAATTTATCCTTCTTTTTAATTTGAAAATTAAGAAATTAAGATTGAGATATTGAAGTTCATGGAAACCTTGTGGGTTAGAATTTAGTAAATACTTGGTTTAATTTATTTTTTTTTTAAATTAATGGCCCCAAGTTCAAAAAATTATTTAGTTTATTGTAAATTTTGGTGTGGCCGTCCAATAATAAGCAGCTGTGTACTTACATTGCTCAATATATAAACTTCAAAAGGGTTGTTAAATCAATATTGCAACCACTAATTTAGAAAGAGAGAGAATGGAAAATCAAGGAAGAGAAAGTGGTGGTGGAAGGGTGGTGGTGCTAGTGCCATGTCCATTACAAGGGCATATAAGTCCTATGATTGAACTGGGCACTGTCCTTCACTCTAAGGGCTTCTCCATCATAATTGCTCACGCCCTCTTCAACTCTCCCAACCACCCCTATCTCACCTTCCTCCCTATCCTAGATGGCCTAACAGACTGCGGCACCTCTTCCGGAGATTTCCTAGCTCTTGTGTCGACTATTAACACCAACTGTGAAGCACCACTCAGAGAATGCTTGGCTCAAATGATGAAACAAGAAGAGAGTAGGAGGAATGAGGTGGCCTGTATCATCTACGACACACTCATGCACGCCACTGAGACCGTCGCTAATCATCTGAAGATTCCGACCATAGTGTTGCGGATCAGTAGTGCTTCTGCTATGGTTGTTTGTGGTTCCATGACTAGGCTCCATGAGGCAGGCTACTTTCCTTTGCAAGGTATATATACCCTACAATTAACCCACAAACTCACTCTCTCTCACACACCTTATTAAGGTTAAGGGTATTCACTTGATTATAATGAAAAAAAATCATATATACAACATGTACTAATGATCACTTGTTATCTGTGAATTTTTTAGTTTGTTCGTTTGTTGATCATCTTAGATTTCATTTGGGATGTGGGTTGGTTTTTGACTTTTTAGCTAAATCTGGGATAAAAAAGTCTTGTTGGATGAGTTTTTAAAATTTTTTGACTTTTGTGAGAAAAAAACATTTTATTTTATTGACTTTTTAATATATTTTATTTATTTTTGATTATTTTAACCTTTTTGGTCTCAAAAATCCTCATGCCAAACAAGGGCTTAGATTGTTGGCATGAACTCATTTTATTAAAATTTGAACACCCAACCCACTGGATGAAAATAGTTTTTGATAATATTAATAATGATGTTATCATGCAAAAAATTCGTAATTATGAAAAATTGTAGATGGCAATTGTAAAATTCAATACATCTACATTTTTATGTCAAAACATTAGTGTATATATATATGGTTTTGCACAGGCTGTATCATGAAATTACAATCCATGTGGTTGGGAGATTTTTTTTTTTATAATAATAATAATAAATAAATAAAAGAAGAAGAAGAAGAAGAAATGAATCAGTTTTGGCATAACAACTCTTATGCAGGGATTTTCAAAAATCAAAAAAAGGTTCTAATATAAAGTTTCACCAATTTAATTAAAAAAATAAAAAAGAATAATTGTACATAATGGAAATTATACATATCTCAACCATGATGACAAAATAAGAAGAAAATAGCAAAACAAAAACTAACTGACAAACATTAAGCAGACACAAGCCCTGGCCACCTAAAGAATGTTGTGTTTGGTTGAGAGATTTAAGAAGGGATTTGGAAAGAAAAATAGAAAAATTAGGTGTAATGTGAATAAAATATACATATATTTCACCTAGTTTCACACATCTTTTCTCTTTTTCTTTCCAAATCTCTCTCTAAATTTCTAACCAAATACAACGTAAAAGAGATAATGGCAAAATAAAAATATAGTTAGACAGAAATGTAGAAGTTACTCCACAAAAGAGAAGGAAAAAAAAAACACTACAGCTATAATGATAACAACATGGCTATCTGAAAATTTTAAATAAATTGGTAAATTTAATAGAAATAAACGATAGATATTAACAAGTATAATTTATCTTATATAAGGAAAATTCTATGCCCTATATACCCTTTATATATTGCAAAAAATTAAGATTATTCACTAATCATAAACTCCATATATCCAGATTCTAAATTGCAGGACCTAGTCCCGAGACTCCATTGTAAGAATTTGTTCTAAATTAGGCTGTTATTGACTATATTTTGTTTGGTTTGTGAAAAACGGGTTGAATGTGACTCAGATAGGTTGACTGGTATGAGCCGAAAATTATTATTGTAATCCATAAAGTTTTGGGTCATGGTCCATCTTAGTGTGTATATTATTTTATATCTTAGTGTGTATATTATTTTATATGTGAATATGTGATATGGAGGTGTAAGGCCTGTTTTAAGTTATTTGGATTCCTTAATGGGAGGGCTTAATAATTGTTTTATTTAGGCCCAGTCCCCTCTCCTATCCTTATTAGAGTTTACATATATCTATATATATTTGTAGATCAAAGGGTGATGAGATTAAATTTTCTTTCAAGGAAGCAAGAGGGGAAAAGCCGATGCTAAGGTTTTCTACTTGTGAACACAATCTTCTTTCAAGGAAGAAAAACCCAAGACAATAACGGAATCAAACGATATGTATCTAAATTTATATTTTTGTAGTTAATTATATTCATAGTGTTTTGATTTCTAGTATATAGATCCTATATTCTTACATGTGGTATTAGAGCAAGTTTATATTAGAATCAAAATCATGACAGATTATTTCAGTAATTTTTTTTTATATACAATGAGAAGGAATAAATTAATTTTTTTGGTTACTGAAACGTTGTGCCTGGTAATCGACAACCAAACCTTTTCAATGTTCTTACATATACATACAATTCATTGTTGAGAATTACTTCGGAATCATAACGTTAAAGAAAAACAAACAAATAAATAAATATTTAACTAAATAAGTAATTTTTTCTTTAACCCAACCCAACCACGACTTGGTCTGCGTGTTTGGTGGTTCGCTATAGCTCTTTTTTTACAATACTTCGGTTTGGTGGTTCGCTCTAGTTTATATATATATATAATAAAAATAAAATAAAAAATAAAAAACTAGACGTGAACAAGACCTTGTTTGGTTGTCCATATTTGATAGAAGTTGTGATGCTATATAATATTATAGTTATGTTTTGTCCCAAGTTTGAACTGTAAACAAGTGATGCTGCTGTGTGTTTTGTAATTTTTTGATGATGGTCTTATTTTATTTTTAATTTTGATATGGGTGGTGTATAGCGATTCCGGTTTTGCCCCGACCTTTATTATGTTCCGGACTCGGGTTCCGCGGTTGCTTATTGTGTCAGTATCTTATTTTTCCCCTTTGACCCTTTGTGTTTGAGCTTTAGAACTTGTTGGCCGAGTTTGGAATAGGTTGGTTGTTACTTGGTCTAGGTTGTTGTTACCCAGATTTTTGCTCCTTCGTTCGAGCAAGGCTTCTTGCGCTCGAGCAAGCCTTGTGTAATTGGCTTCTTCGCTCGAGCGAGGTTTCTTGTGCTCGAGCGAGGTTTGAGGGTCTTCGGGTTTCTCTCCCAGACTCATTTTTTCTGGGAAGGGAAAGTTCTTCGCTCGAGCGAGTCTGGTGAAATTGCTTCTTCGTTTGAGCGAGACTTCTTGCGCTCGAGCGTGCGTGTGCGTCTGTGACAGACTTGAAACTTTGCATTCTGTGCTCGAGCGACGCTTCTTGTGCTCGAGCGAGGTCACTTGTTGTGTTTGGTCGCTCGAGCGACGACTCCTTCGCTCGAGCGAGGACTGCGTATATCAGTTCGCAGCAGAGAATTTTTGTATCACTTTTGTATCTCTTCTCACTCAAACCCCCAATCCGGCAACCTCTCTCTCTAAAACTCTCTTTCTCTCTACAAATACTCCAAGATCCAAGCACCTCTACCCTACTTCCTTTGAGAAAAAGGTAGAGCAACTCGTGGGCTTCCATTTGATCCAAGAAAAGTTGAGTTTTGGGCACCTTCGAAGTTCCTCCTTTTCTCCTTTGGGCTTCTACATTTGAGGTAGGGATATTCTACTCTTTAATATGAGTTTTAACCTAGGTGTTTGTCATTTTATATAAATGGTGGGATTTGGGAGGATTTGGATGAAAATAGGGTTTAGGTTTGAATTTTGAAAGAGGGGTTTTCTATATTTGGCTCCTTATATGTATGTGAGGTGTTGAACATGATGTTACGTGAGTAGAATTGGTGAAATTGGGTCTTGGGGTTACTGTTTGGAAAAAGGGAAAAACTTGCCCTAATTTGGATTAAATAAATTATTTTGTATAAATAATGAGATTGATGTGGGAAACATGAAATTGGACGGTGTATAAATGAATGGTGTAGTTTGATTTGATAAATCACTCACCTATGAAAAATTTGGCAAATTATTTATTTGATAGATTTGTTTATTTATTTAAAAATATCTGTTTTGGGCTATCGATGGAGGATAGTTATGATTGTTGTAGAAACTGCATGATGATTAGGTGAATTGAAACTAATCATTTAAATTATGTCATTGAATATGACGGTTTGATTAAACTATTGAATATGTAATTTTGTCAGTCATTGTATATGACAACGGTTTTAAATACATTGTATATGTATCATTGTTTGGGAGGAGATAGGGGATGTACTCCATTGTTTGGAAGGAGATAGGGAATGGACTCCACTCAAAATTAAGTTGGCCAGAGCGTCCAGGGTGAAAGTCCCGGAATTTTATATATATGGGTGCCGGTTCCCTCGGATGTGATTCCGTAAAATGGCAAGAAAATGGAAGTGTTTGAATAATGGTTGTTCTTGAAGTGTTAATAAATGAGTTGTAGTCTCGTTTTGAATTGTTTAGATTACGATGAACTATATCAATAAATTGATTTGGATAAATGAGCAGAAATGGACTGAAACATAGATGTCGATATTGAGTGGTCATGGAAAGGGTGTAAGTTGGTTTGCAAGTATTAAACATTTATCTGATGTTGATATCTTAGTTCTCATATATTGTTTTAGCATATCTTTACTGGGCTTTAGCTCACCCTACTTGGGAAACCATTTTCAGGTACATGTGACATACCACCTCCAAGGGCATGGTTTGAGAGGACGGGACTGAAGGCTCTATTTTTGTTACCTATATGTTTATATGTTTTCTTCTTAAGCCGAGGGCTTTAATTGTAAAGAGCTTATGACTCTCACTTTTGTTGTAACCAAGTTATCTCCTGGAAAGATGTAAGCCCATAGGGCGTTTATTTTGTTGTTATTAAATTAGTGTTACATGCTATAGTTTTAGAATGAATATTTATGAAAGTATAATGCATGTAATCTCTTTTGTAATATAAACTCTGATGAATGAAAGTAATACATTTCATATCATGCTTGTGAATCTCTTGGGTTGATTTATACTATGTTTTGAGGGCGTTACAACTTAGTATTAGAGCGTATTAGGTTTGAATACTTTGGATACGTGGGAAGTGGTTAGTACCACAATGGGTTTGTCTCGCTTGTTAGAGACTTAAGTATGATGTTATGTGCTTATATGATAACATGTTTATGTGACTATATGGGTATGCGATTTAATTTGTAGGATGTTAATCGGGTCCATGGGTTTCTGGGAGTCCTGTTAGAAAGGCACTTGATCACTGCCATTTCTAACTGGAACTCTAGCAACGCCACGGGACGATCATTATCCGGAAATGAAATTCGTATGTGTTTACGTGATTATGTGCTTATGTGGAGTGAATTATAGTTGTCCATCGAATTAGGATGCGAGTGAGATAGCTTCGGCACATTTGTAAATGTGCCAATCTCTTTTGTTACCTTCATTAGGATATCAGGACGAGGTCGTGGTGATAGGCGTGGTAGGCCTTGAAGGCACGAGATGCCTACACCGAATGAGGTTCCGGCGTAGGAGGAAGGAGTTGGTCATACTAGTGTGGCCGAACTGGTTGGTCAGCAGGCCGTGGGCACCTTAGCCCGTGAAATGGCCGGAGCATTAAGGGAATCTATGGACATTCTCAGGGTTGAGAATCAAGTCCAGGCCCAGGTAGCTGAAGCAGGGCCATCGTTCTTAAAGAGGGAGTTCTTCCGGTCGAATCTGGACAAGTTTTTGGGTGATCCCAAGGAGCCATTGAAGGCTGACGAGTGGTTGGAGCAGATGATGAAAACGTTTGAGATGCTCGGCATCGAAGACGGAGGTCTGAAAGTGACCTTGGCGTCCTTCCAGCTGAAGGGAGATGCGGGTCAGTGGTGGAAGTATGCGCGGGAGCGCATTAAAGGGACTTGGGAGGCCTTTGTTGACGCTTTCCAGGACAAGTACCTACCTGCGACAGTAAGGGAGCAGTTGAGGGACCAATTCTCTAAGTTGGTGCAGTTAAATACACCAGTGGCTGAGTTTAAGGCCACATTTACTAGCTTGTCTAGGTTTACACCAGAGTTAGTAGCGACTGAGGAACGCCGTTGTCTGGAGTTCGAGAAGAGACTGAGGACCGGACTCATATTTAGGGTTGCCAGGTCCATGATTAGAGACTATGGGCGCCTTGTGGAGGCTGCAGCCCATCTTGAGACTATTATGCATGCGGAGGAGGAGAGAATGAGGGGCTCTAGGAGGAGTCAAGATGGACAGGGGGACAGTAAGAGGCAGAGGGATTCTAACCCTCAGCAGTCCCAAGGTGCGCATTTGAGATCTACCTTTCCAGGCCGAGTTTGGGTTCTGGAAGAGGCGGTCAAGGAGACATCACTTTGTTTCAAATGTGGTCAGTTGGGCCACAAGTCTCCAGCTTGCCCACAGAAGGGAGGAGGGCAGCGACCATCTTCATCTTCGGCTCATTCTCAAGGCCAGAGTCAGGGCAACGGCTAGCCACTCACTTGTTATCAATGTGGGTAGGCGGGGCACTTAAAGAGGTTTTGCCTTCAGTTAGATGGCACATCTGGTTTGAGGCAGACACAGAGTCACCAGCTAGCGCAGTCAGTACAGGCCTCAAGGGTGAATTAGGGAGCCTCTTTGGTTTAATCAGTGCAGTAGTCTTATGCTTCGAAGGGTGAGCAAGTAGATCAGAGACCTTCGGGACGCGTGTATGTTGTTACCGCGCCAGATCTTGTACTGGCTCCGTCTGTTGTGAGAGGTACCTTTTTGTTTTGCAACTAGGTTGCTAATGTGTTAATTGATACGGGTGCATCCCATGATCTATTTGATCAGTTGAAAGGGTCTCGTTGTTTCTCCAAGATAGATCTAAGATCGGGTTACCACCAGTTGAGGATCAGGGAGGAAGATATCCTGAAGACGGCATTCCGTACGCGGTATGGCCACTATGAGTTTCTTGTTATGCCTTTCGAGCTAACCAATGCCCTAGCTGTGTTTATGGACTTGATGAATTGAATCTTCCAAGAGTTCTTAGATCATTTTGTGGTCATTTTTGTGGACGATATCTTGATTTACTTAGCCTTTGAGGAGGAGCACGAGAAACACTTGCGAGTGGTGCTCAAGTTGCTTAGAGCCCATAAGCTGTATGCTAAGTTTGGGAAGTGTGAGTTCTGGCTAAAAGAGGTTAAGTTTTTAGGCCATGTGGTATCCGGGGAAGGGGTGACTGTAGATTCATCCAAGGTAGAGGCAGTGCAGAATTAGGCACAATCTAAGAATGCTTTCGAGATCTGTAGTTTCTTGGGGTTGGCTGGGTATTACCGTCAGTTTGTAAAATATTTCTCCAGATTAGCTTCACCTTTGACTAAATTGACGAGAAAAGGAATCAAATTTGTGTGGAGTGAGGCTTGTGAAAAGTCGTTCCAAGAGCTTAAGGCTAGACTTACCACTACTCCAGTCTTGATTATTCCAGAGAGGGGTTTGGGCTATTCAGTCTATTATGATGCCTCACGAGAGGGTTTGAGTTGTGTATTGATGCAAGAAGGGAAAGTAGTAGCCTATGGCTCACGGCAATTGAAAACCCACGAGAGGAACTACCCTACTCACGATTTAGAGTTAGCGGTTGTGATTTTTGCCTTGAAGATTTGGAAGCACTATCTGTATGGTGAGAGATTTGAGGTGTTTTCTGATCATAAGAGTCTGAAGTATCTGTCTACACAGAAGGACTTAAATTTGAGGCAGAGAAGGTGGATGGAGTTCATAGAGGATTATGACTTCGAGCTACATTACCATTCGGGAAAGGCCAATGTAGTGGCCAACGCCTTGAGTATGAAATCTATCGGCAGTGTGGCTTGTATTGCCATCCAGGAATGGGAGATGTTGGGTGCTCTTGGGGAGTTTAACTTCCATCTGGGCGAGTCTGTTGAGTCTGCAACCTTGTTCTCTGTGGTTGCACAACCTACACTTGTGAACCGAGTGTTAGAAGCGCAGAGGGGTGACTTTGAGGTAGAATCCCTCCGGGAGAAGATCTCCAGTGGGAAGGTAGAGAAGGATTTGGCTGTGTCAGAGGTCTCCAGTGGGAAGGTAGAGAAGGGCTTGGCTGTGTATCCCGACTTGAGTGTGAGATACCGTGACTGTTTGTTTGTGCCAAAGTCTTGCTGAGAGGAAGTACTCCGAGAGTTCATCATTTACGCATTGCAGTGCATCCGGGAGGCACAAAGATGTATCATGATCTGAGTCGCTAGTTTTGGTGGAGGGGTATGAAGAAGGATGTGGCAGTGTTTGTATCGAAGTGCCTTACTTGTCAGTAAGTTAAGGATGAACATCAAAGGCCAGCGGGTTTGTTGCAACCCTTACCTATAGCTGAGTGGAAGTGGGAGCATGTCACGATGGATTTTGTTGTGGGCCTTTTGAGGACTCAACGGGGTAGTGATGCCATTTGGGTGGTAGTTGATCGATTGCTTAGGTCGGCGCATTTCATTCCTATGCGCATGAGAGATTCCATAGATTACCTTGCTGACTTGTATATTCGGGACATAATGAGGTTGTACGGGGTCCCTGTGACGATTGTTTCAGACAGAGATCCACATTTTACTGCCCGGTTGTGGCAGAGTTTGCAGAGTGCTTTGGGCACTAGATTGACCTCTAGCACTGCGTACCATTCTCAGACTGACGGGCAGTCCGAGCGTACTATTCAGATCCTTGAGGATATGCTTCGAGGCTGTGTCCTTGACTTTAAGGGGTTGTGGGAGAGACACTTACCCTTAGTGGAGTTTGCCTACAATAACAGTTTCCAATCGAGTATTGGCATGGCACCGTTTGAGGCCTTGTATGGCCGACCATGTAGATCTCCAATGTGTTAGGCCGAAGTGGTTGATGCACCTTTGTTGGGCCCAGAGTTGGTGCGGGAAGCGACGGAGAAAGTGGCACTTATTTGTAAGAGGTTGGTTACAGCCCAGAGTCACCAAAAGAGTTATGCTGACCGTAGAAGGAGACCTTTGTCATTCGAGGTGGGTGATCATGTCTTTTTGAAAATATCACCTAGACGGGGTTTAATGAGATTTGGGAAGAGTGGGAAGTTATCCCCTCGGTTTATCGGCCATTTTGAGATCCTTGAGTGGATTGGGGAGGTTGCCTATAGTTTGGCGTTGCCACCACAACTTTCCGAAGTACATGACGTGCTTCATGTTAGTATGCTTCGGAAGTATGAGCCGGATCCATCGTATGTGCTGGATTGGACCGACTTAGAGGTAGACAAGGATGTCTCATATGAGGAGAGACCAGTGAGAGTCTTGGATAGACGGGATCAAGTCTTGCGAGGCAAGACAATTCCCTTGGTCAAAGTATTGTGGAAACATCACGGGGTTGAGGAAGCAACTTAGGAGCGTGAATTGAAAGTTCGGGAGAAATATCTGGACCTATTTGTTGATGTTTGAGTATACGT
Organism: Camellia granthamiana; assembly: GCA_036172215.1. Classification (NCBI taxonomy): domain Eukaryota; kingdom Viridiplantae; phylum Streptophyta; class Magnoliopsida; order Ericales; family Theaceae; genus Camellia; species Camellia granthamiana. The sequence goes on along the minus strand of CM069915.1, from coordinate 33,587,230 downwards.
TGAGATTTTAGTTGTGTTTATGAACTATAAAACATTGTATATGTTTTGGATTATGAAGACATTGTAAATGTTAAAAATGTTTCAGAAATGCAAGTTTAACTTGAACATTGTATATGTTATCTAGTTTTGGAAATGCAAACTTATCATAAACATTGAATATGTTTTGAAAATCTGAGATATGTGTATTGAAATTAGTTAAATTCCAGAAGAATGCATATTGGTAATACTTGTTGGGCGATATGTGGTGGAATTGTTCTCTTGTGAAGAGATTGGATGATCGGTGGGTGGGTCATGATGTCGTAAATTAAGTTGAAAGCATTTGAAAATTTGGTAATCATAGTTTTGAAACTTGTACTAAAATTTGGGGGACAAAATTCTTTAAGGAGAGGAGGTTATAGCAATTCCGGTTATAGCAAAATTTGTGTTTAAGTAGATTGTGTTCATAAGATTGTGTTCAAAATTTTTGTCCATATATAATTGATTGATATTATATTGAATTGAAGGCAATGAAGGGAGATATTTTTATGATAATCAAATTTACTCCATTAAAGTTTTGATTATGAATCGGTTAAAAGATATTGAGTTAGCTTTAAAACTAACTTATTTAGATATTGACATACCCAAGAATGCGCCTTATTAATCATTCATATTAACATCTCAATATAGTATGAAAGATTGAAATTATATTTAATGTTAACTATTTAAAGATAGAGTTTTAAAATATCTACTAGACGATTCTTATAAGAAAATCTAAATTATACTCTACAATGCTCTATATGATACCTTCGACTTTTATAAATCATTATTTCTTTTCAGTGTTTTATGTTTTTCTTTTCAGAATATTCCGCAAATCTCTTTACACATTATTAACTTCAGTAAGAAAAATTCTTTAGAATTTTTGTAAGCTATGACGCTCTTCCCACCTCTAGGATCTCCTTATTTGTTTCTTAAACTACTTAAAAGCTCTTGTGTTAATCAAAATTTTATTTTGATCATGTTATTTAAGTTGTAGTCTAGTACTGATCTTATTTTAAAGAATGTTATTTTATATATTGTCCGTAAAGCAACAATTTAATTTTAATGTCAAAACTAAATAACCATGATTATTATTTTTTAATTTTTGTCACCTCGGTAATAAAATAAAATAAAAATAATAATAATTGAAATAGATTTTATTTTGACTTGGATGATAATTATCATAAAGTGTGTGGGAGAAATTATTCTATTAATTTTATAAATGAGTATTGATGTTATTCATTTTTCTATCTCATTTATGTTGAAAAATACACTGGTGAAGATTTTAAAATTATTAATTCAATGTGGATATTATAGTGAACATGATAATTTTGGTTAATGTAATAACCTCTTATTAATTTTTACAAAATGGTGGAATCAATTTAAATATATCATGGTTGTGACTTCGGAAGAAAGTTGAGTACTTGAGCGTCATAATTGGATTTTAATAAAATGATGATGTATATGTTAACACGTTTAAATTATATAAGTGTTTTTGTGATTGAATATTTTTAATTAATATATGTACTTGTGTATACTTTACATATAATACTAAGTTAAAAATATTTTTAAAACACTTTTGAATTGTGAACTAGTAGAAAATTTAGAATAACTTTTGAGTTTAGGATTGTACAGAAGTAAAAAGTTTTATGGTATTTTTGAAATCAAAATGGGACCTATAGCTATTTGTTGTTACTTTATAAGTTGACAATGATTCTATTGTCTTGGTTCTGACATAAGAATCTTTTAAGCTTTTGAAATGTGAAGTTATTAGATTGGTGAATATGTTAAATATATAAATCTTCCTGTATACTTGTGCCTATTATAATAAATTGGTCCGTTCATTCTCACATAAAGAAAGTGAGAGTGCAAGTCAAATCTGAAGTGTCTATTTAGTCTATTGATATAAGTTGAACATGTATAAAACGTGCAACCTTCTAGACATTCTCATACAATTAAAAGATCCTTGTGATTATATAGATATTTTTTCTTCTAAATGAGCAATATCAAGAAATTGAAGAGATGATTGTTACGTATGATGAAGATATTGGTGATTTGTAATAGGGTAAATTGTAACATCCTCAAAATAATACAATAAATACATCCCAGAAGCATATATACAACAACATAAATCAGAATGAAAATAGTCCTTTCATTACATGAAGTTAATAATACAAGAGAGTTTAACACAAATAAATGCCTTTCGGGCTTACACATTTCCAAGTCTTAACTTGGTTACAACAAAAATGAGATTAACTCGAACAATTAAAGCCCCAGGCTATACAAAAATACACAATCAAGATGAAGAAGTTCTTGCTCCCAAAAGTCCCTCCAAACTACTATCTTGGTAGAGGCATATCATTATTACCTGAAAATGTTTTTCCCAAATATGGTGAGTCACAGCCCAGTAGGAATGATCTAACATAATATACGAGATTTAACAAAGATATAAGCACATGTGCATATACAATGCTCGATATACAACATTCATGCCATATATTGCCATAGAATACCGATTCCATATTCTATTTCATTTTCTTCCAATTCATGTCCATGTATATGATTCAATTTCATTATTTTTTCAATGGGAAAATCTACAATGTGCACCTTATAAAAGGGCATATGATATGCACTTATTGTATGGTCCATATCGTGCCATATCATAAAAAGTGACCTGTTAAACTGGTCATGTAACAGGTTACAGAAAGAATCATAACTTTTTTTCAAATATCATAACAATACTACAATGAATCATAACAATGTCATAATATAGACCTAAGTGTCATAACAAAGACACTATAAATCATAACAATATGATAACAACTCATAACAAATATAGTTATTTGTAATTAATTATCATAACATTTGAATCGTAACATTTTTTATTATGATTCACCATGGCAAATCATAACTTTTGGTGGTATAAATCATAACTTTTAGTGATGAATCATAACCATAACACATTGAGCATAACTTTTTTTCCCACAATCATAATGACATTAACAAACTATCATAACTTTTATCAATGAATCATAACATAGCATGTTGATTGTAATTTTGTTCCGAAAATCATAACAACATTAACAAAACATCATAACTTTTAAATTTTCAAACACAATTGATTGTGTAATCAATTGGTATAGCATATTGGAGTGTATGGAAAATCATAATTGATTGTGAAATCGATTGGATTGAAAGACCACAATTGATTATACAATCGATTAGTGGGTAGAGTTTTGAACTTTCACAATTGATTGTACAATCCATTAGAATATAAGGGAGATTCAAATATGACAATTGATTGTACAATTGATTGTAGGGATCCTTGATATAATAAACCTAATTGATTCAATAATCAATTAGTTTTCATAAGCCACACTAAACCAATTAATTCCCAACTTATTCATAGTTCCCAATGAATTAGTAAAAGCCTAATCATTAATATCAATTTAGTCAATATTCGAATAGTAATTGATCGGTTGATCGGTTGCCATTTATATGTAATTTTGTTGTGTTTTCATTACCTCAAACATTATCACTAACAAAAACGCATGACACTCCAACTACGTTTCTCGTTTTATAATTCTCTCTCTCTCTCTCTCTCTCTCTCAGTCATTATCGCCAATTTTAATGTTACCTAAAATGTTGTTGCTATAACTATCTCGTCGACTCTCACTCTTTCTTTCCTTGTCATTATTAGTGAATTAGACAACAATGTTATTGTTACCAACTTGAATTAATCATGCCCTTTGATCCACTGAAACACAACCATCATCATCGACTTAGCCCATTATAATAGCATTGTTGCTACTACTAGTGTCATGTTGTCATTATGTCCAAATGATGATGTCGGGTATAAATGACTTTGACACACTACAAGAATTTTCACTTTTGGCGACTAAATTTGTAGTCGCCAAAAGTCAATTTTTGTATACAAAAAATAAATAACTTTAACTGTCAAAGTACACACAAACCAACTATTGTCCAAACTAAAATAATAATTTCATACAAAATATAGAATCATACAAAAAATAAAGCCTTCCATATACAAAAATTACATTAACTACCATGTGAAATGACCATTTGGCATGGTACAAATTACCATCATAATCTGTACCACGACAAAAGGTGATGTATGTACCAAGACAAAAGTACATCTATGTACCACGACAAAAAATCATATATATGTACGACGAGAAAATGTGATCCATGTACCATGCCAGTAATTATCTGTTGGTTGCCAAAAGTGTTTTGTATCAGTAATAGTGAACTGCACAAAAGCCGGGGATGACAAAAGTATTACATTAGTTCTATACAAAAGTGAAATTTCTTCTCCATACACCAAAATATTACTCTGAAAGTCCACGCAACAAGTCATCTACAAAAAACAAAGTCATTAGTTGTCACAAGTCCTATTTGTTATGGGGAAGCTGCCCGTGAGAGCCACATGGCGGCTCGGGGGCTATTTTGAATTTTCGCCCCAGAAACGCCCTTTTTAGACTAAGTTTTGGGCGTGTTCGGCTATAAATCCCAATCTATGGGTCCAAATTACATTCCTTCAGGTTTGACAAGTCTTATTTGTCATGGGGAAGCTGCTCATGAGAGTCACACGGTGGTTCGGGGGCTGTTTTCAATTTTTGCCCCCGAAACGCTTTTTTCGAGTAAGTTTTGGGCGTATTCGGCTCTAAATCCCAACCTACGGGTCCGAATTACATTCCGTCAATTGTCACAAGTCATATTTTTGATGGAGAAGCTTCCCGTGAGAGCCACACGGCGGTTCGGGGGCTGTTTTGAATTTTTGGCCCTTAAATGCCCTTTTTCGAGTAAGCTTTGGGCATATTCGGGTCTAAATCCCAACTTACGGGTCCGAATAACATTTCGTCAGTTTTCACAAGTCGTATTTGTCATGGGGAAGCTGCCGGTGGGATTCACACGGTGGTTTGGAGGCTGTTTTGAATTTTCGCCCCCGAACCGCCCTTTTTCGAGTAAGTTTTGGGCGTATTCGGCTCTAAATCCCAACGTATGGGTCCGGATTATATTCCGTTAGTTATCACAAGTCCTATTTGTCATGGGGAAGCTTCCCGTGAGAGCCACATGGCGGTTCGGGGGCTGTTTTGAATTTTCGGCCCCAAAACGCCGTTTTTCGAGTAAGTTTTGGGCATGTTCGGGTCTAAATCCCAACTTACGGGTCCAAATAACATTCCGTCAGTTGTCACAAGTTGTATTTGTTATGGGGAAGCTGCCGATGGGATTCACACAGTGGTTCGGGGGCTGTTTTGAATTTTTGCCCCCGAACCGCCCTTTTTCGAGTAAGTTTTGGGCGTATTCGGCTCTAACTCCCAACGTATGGGTCCGGATTATATTCCGTCAGTTGTCACAAATCCTATTTTTCATGGGGAAGCTGCCCGTGAGAGTCACATGGTAGTTCGGGGGCTGTTTTGAATTTTCGCCCCCGAACTGCCCTTTTTCGAGTAAGTTTTGGGCGTATTCGGCTCTAACTCCCAACGTATGGGTCCGGATTACATTCCGTCAGTTGTCACAAGTCCTATTTGTCATGGAGAAGCTTCCTGTGAGAGCCACATGGCGGTTCAGGGGCTGTTTTGAATTTTCGGCCCTGAAACGCCCTTTTTCGAGTAAGTTTTGGGCATGTTCGGGTATAAATCCCAACTTACGGGTCCAAATAACATTCTGTCAGTTGTTACAAGTCATATTTGTTATGGGGAAGCTGCCGGTGGGATTCGTACGGTGGTTCGGGGGCTGTTTTGAATTTTCGCCCCCGAATCGCCCTTTTTCGAGTAAGTTTTGGGCGTATGCGGCTCTAACTCCCAACGTATGGGTCCGGATTATATTCCGTCATTTGTCACAAGTCCTATTTTTCATGGGGAAGCTGCCCGTGAGAGTCACATGGTGGTTCGGGGGCTGTTTTGATTTTTCGCCTCCGAAATGTCCTTTTTCGAGTAAGTTTTGGGCGTATTTGGCTCTAACTCCCAAACTACGGGTCCGGATTACATTCCGTCAGTTGTCACAAGTCCTATTTGTCATAGGGAAGCTGTTTGTGAGAGCCACACGGTGCTTTGGGGGCTGTTTTGAATTTTTACCCCCGGAATGCCTTTTTGCATGTCTATGGGTTGGTATATTAAATGGGATGGAAAGGGGAGTGAGTAGTAACCACTAGTGAGAAAAGAAAGTAGATTCTAAAAGTTCATAATAAAGTACCACCAAAGTCCAATGCTGCTGCAATGGAAATTCAATATACTCCTTAGCCACTTCTTGTGCAGTATATGCAAGAGTGGTAGAAGTTTCCTTCTTCATTCAATTTTCTTCAATACCAGATGTAGTCCCATCTATATCAAGTGATTGTGCATGAAGAAATTTTCCTTTTTTGGTTTAAAAGAAATAGTTAAAGACTCAACTAAACTATAACTTTACGACCTTAGTGGATGAGAGAACCCACACAAGTGCTAATAACAATCTGAGCTATTACAAAAACTTATTGAAAATAAAAATAAAAAGACACTGAGCTAGGAGCCATTTTTCCAATAACATGTTGGACAAAAATTAACTACTAGAAAATAATTATCACTTTACTAAAAAGGCAACATGAAAAAATATCTTCTCAAGTCACCACAAGTGCAACAGATCTCAAAGATTATATTAATATAATTACCACTCCCTTGTGAACTGAGTTTAATAAAATTAGTATTCATAATCTATTCATTTGTGTCCTATAATGTCTTCTTTTGTTCTTTTGAAACATGTTTGAATGGAAGTGTGAAAAACAAGTATCCTAAGTTAAGACTCATATAGTTACTTTGGTTTGATCTATGTTTGATCTAGGTCAGCAAGACAGAACAGATCAGTTGTGGCCTTGATCAGCAAGACAGAGCAGATCAGCAATACACGGCCATACCAGCTTCATCTGGGTCTCAGCCAGAAGCAGTACTAACAGATTCTACCCATACTGGCAGCCTAGCAGCAAGCTCACCTTAGCAAAACTGGCAGCCCAACCCAGAAACTTGCAGCCAGATTATACCCAGCAGTCCACCAGCCCTTCACCATCAGACCAACAGATTCAATCACACACAGGACTTGACCAACAGCCTAGCAGCAAGCCCACCTTAGCATACTAGCATCCCAATCCCAGAACTTGCAGCCAGATTCTGCCAAGCAGACCACCAGCCATTCACAATCAGACTAGTAGATTAGCCTAAGCATAAGTGGAAGCAGCATAACGGACATCAAAGCACCAAATGCACCCACAGTCTTAACACAACCATACCAGCAGAACCCCAGCAGATTGGATCAGATCACACACAGGACTGGACTTGCAGCCTAACAGCAAGCTCACCTTAGTATACCAGCAGCCCAGCCCAGAACTTGCAGCCAGATTCTACCTTAGCATTGTAACAGATCATCTACCCAGCAGATCACCAGCCATCCACCATCAGACCAACAGATTCAAACACACAAAACACCCTACAGGCAGAACCACAGCAGATTGGATCAGATCACACACAGGACTTGACTGTAGCCTAGCAGCAAGCTCACCTTAGCAAACCAGCAGCCCAACCCAGTGCTTGCAGCCAGATTCTACCTTAGACAGCCCACTTGCAGCCAGTACTTAACACAGATCACCATTGCAGTAGCACAACCAGACCAGCAGTAGCACAACATTGCAGTCCAACAGCAGAGCATAGATAGCAGCAGATTCAGCCTCCATTCCTGATGCAGTACTGCACTTGTTGCATATTATACACAAGATCAATAACACAGAACACCACAGCCATTGGAGAAGACTTTATCCACATTGCTACTCTCACCTTCACAATATCACACAACTCGTCCGAATTCGGTTGGATGCCCTGGAACACACTCTAATTTCTGTGTTTCCAGATGGACCAGAGAATGGGTAGAGGAATAACTGTCCACATTTTCTTTTCCAACTTTTTCATTCTACACCCAGACCACCACTGTAGCACTCCATTGACGGAGCCAGGAATAACCCACTGAAGACCCCACCATTTTACAATGTTTGACCAAAGCCTCCAAAACAAAAGGGCAAAAAAGAAGAATATGTTCCACTGTTTCAACCTCACTTTGACAAAACACACATACAATATTCGCATTCCCGTCAAGGATCCCGGGTCAATTGTCACAAGAACAATTCAAACTGGAAACATTCATAATCTTTATTAACCAATCATCAAATTTTCAATGTAAGTAGAAGAAAGTCATTGGTTCTTATTCTCATGGTATCAATGAATTCTAAGTAGTCATTACTCTTCGACTATGATAGAGTAATATTAATTATTGATATGACTGCGGTAATGTTCTTAAACATTCTTAGAACTTAGAAAACTTTGTTTTCCCACTTCAAAATAGATAGGTCATGGCAAACGATAAATGGAAGTGTTCTACGATAGAGGATTGCATGTTGAGGTGGTCTATAGCGGAGGTCTTCGTACAAATGAAGGTCAACTTGACGCATCCCGCATTTTCCATCACAAAAGTATAACATGTGTTACAATTTGGACCAAAGTGAACAGAATATAATAGTTTGGTCATTTTCGTACAAATGTAGGTCAACTTGACCCATGCTGCATTTTCCGTCACAAAAGTATAACATCTCTTACAATTTGGACCAAAGTGAAAAGAATATAATAGTTTGAAGTCCAAAGTGAGAAAGTATTCATAGGTAAGCAAGGTCAAGGTGTAATTTACCATTTTACAAAATGTAAACCATGCCTTAATCTGTGAAGAAATTGTTGATGTAATTAATATCATAATAATTAATATTTATTATTAGAAAATATGCTAACATAATTTAATATGAAGATTTAATAATTTTAATAAAGGTAAAAAAAAAAAAACATCATTTTGCCTCTCATATTATCACTGAAAATTAAGTTAACCTCTATTATTTTAGTAAAATTAATTTTACACTTAGTTTATTTGATTTTGGATTAATTTTACCCCCGCTGTTAGCTTCTGTTTGTAATCCAATGAAAGTTACTGACATGGAAATGACATTTGAAATTTCATTTTACCGTCCAAACTATCTATAAAATATCAATTAGACCTCCAAACTTCATTTTATTCGGAGAAGTAATTGATATTTTGGGTGCCACATGAGCAATTTTTATTTTATTATAGACTGTAATTGATGGTGGGGTAATATTGATGCAAAATCGAATAGTTTAGATATAACGTAGATATTATTAAGATAACAATGGTTGGATTGTTTTTTGAGTTATAGTTTGAGAGAAAAATGATATTTTGTAAAAGTGAAATTTCAATAAAAAAAAAGTGTAAAAAAAATAGTCCGTGGAAAATAGAAAATAAAAAAATATTAAAAATTTTGCATAATTATTTGACCTCACCAAATTTAAAAAGGTGGATTACCTCGACCCCCCATAATTTGGATTTGAGTGTACTGTTTGGGCCTGTGAGGCCCATCACAGGTTCTAAAATTGAATCCAAACCATTAATTTTGTTACGTACTTTGTGTATTTCATTAACACAAAAACATAGAGCAATCCGTGGTGGTCACCAAAAAATGTACAAAATCGGTGTTTTTAAAAGTAAATCATCACTTTTTTGTAATGACAAATGCGATAATTTGAAAAGATTAAAATCATTTTAGAGACCTTTTTTTTTTTTTGTAAATAAAATACACCTAATTTTTTTTTTTTTGATTATCAAAACGGGATCAATTGGGCCCCCAAGAGTCCAAACAATACGGTTCAGTCCAGATTATGGACTGGAGACACTCCACCTCCATTATAATATTCATATTTTGTTTCCAAAAATATAATTTAAGACTTCTTAAAACTCAACACAGTCTGTGCGTGTTTCCAAAAAAAACAAATTAAAACTTCCTAAAACATCAAAACATGCTTAATTTGGCCACCCAAAAACTCCCACAGAAACACATGTTTTTGGGTTTTGGCATATCAGTCTTCTCTCTCACGTTGCTGGTCTGAAATTCCCTCACCCCGCCAGTCTGATATTGTCTTTGTATCAGCCACTGTTTGATCCCACAATAAAGCTGCTGCTGCTGCCACCACAACTATTAGCCAACACCTTCATGCTGTGGAGACCTAAGGTATGTTTGTTTTTATTGTTGATATTGTTTGAGTCTAGGGTTTGATGTTTTTTTTTTGGAGACTTAGTTGTTTTTGATGAGTTAAATATGATGAATACTCATGTTTTTGTTCATATTGCATATACAATACCCATTCGAATAAGAAAATTCTGAACTTCAAAATCTTCTACTATCCCTTTCTTACTTTTCTCAATAATAGGTAGGTTAGAGTTTTAAATTTCTCTGTCATTGAAACGTGAGAGGAATTTCAGATTGTGCAATAAAAAAACAGGGGAAAACAGAGATAAATGAAAACTGTCTCTTTCTCTAGTCTTCATCTCATTGAACAGAGCAAGATTGTCATTTTTCTCCCTGAGGAGTATCCCGCCCTCGAGACTGCGCCCTTTTCTGTGATTATCCCCTCTGATCTCCCTTACAGGGGAACACCTCATTGCTGGAGAAGGAGGCATCTCCACCTCCCTATTTCACTGCACAATAACTAACACTTCAAACCTTCCATAAAACTGAAATGGAAAACCTCACTAAACCCTCCTAATCGATAACCAAAACCAAACTCAAGTCCCTATTGATATAAATATGAGTGTCAAAATGAACTCAAACTCAAACTCAATCAAATTCAATCAACTTCACTTCTATTTCCATAAAAAATCTATCTTGCATTTAAATTGGCGTGAAACTCACTCAATAACATCAAAAATCATCATAATAACTGAAATTCCAGTGCCATTTGAAATGAGAAGCCATAACAACCATATCTACACATCAACCATATCTACTAGTACATATTACTTATTATGCCTATCAAACTTTGAAATATAATTAACTAAACTGAAAATTTGGGTGTTGAAAATCAAAACAACTTTAGCATTGCTAATTAAATAAGGCATGGCTAAACCGGTTGTATTAGAAGCAAACACCATTACCTACCTTATTTCCATTTTATTTTAATGAACAGTTTCCTACTGGAGTAAAAATGAAATGATTGTTCACAGCAATGACAAAAAGTTCTTCCTCATTGTTCAGATCTGAATACTAACTGATTCTAAACAAAGGCATAAAAAGAAGTAAGCATCATACAAATGGAAAGATGATAGGCTGTACGATTCACAGTTTATGGCCTCATCCAGTCACCATAAATAGGCATAACTTTGACTATTCAAATAGCAAACTTGAGCCAATTTCCTAGAGGCTTATCCAACTTGGGGATGACTTTTTATATTCAATTGACATACAGCACATGTGAATCCTCTTGAGTGTTACAAATAATTTAAGAGTGTACTGGCAAACACTTCTTAAGAGTGTTGTTCCCCAAAAAAAAAAAAAAAAAAAAAAAAAAAAAAATTTCTAAAAGGATGACACGGCTAGCAATCAGCAACCATTCATGGCTTTCTTTGGAATACAATAAAAATGGTAATGTGGCATCAGAAGCACCCTTTAAAAGGCACACAAACGGATTACGCATCTCTCAACCCATATGCCTCAATGGCTTTTATTCCAACAATCATGTTACATTGCTTGTAATCAGTACATTGCTTGTAATGGAAAACAGTTTTCATTAACTCTCAGTGTGCTTGTACTTGGATTTTCTGTTATTAAGTCATCAGTCTGCTACATTTTAAGGACTAGATGTTCTTCAATACATGAAATTAGAGAAAACATGAGACGGTAGTAACAGTCCCCATCAAGTCATCAGCTGCAACTACTGTGTGCTTGTATTATTGCGTCAACTAAATAAAACTAATCAGTACATTGCTTTTATTGTATTCATAGTATATATCTCTCAAATAAGGAAGGGGTTGTGTTTATTATTATTTGTCTTTAGGTGTGTATACTTTTCTTGCATTTACTAACTTGATTTTGTCTCATATGATTATTTCACATTTGCTTATGTAGATAATATATAACAATACACAATGAGCGAAGGAAGCAACAAACCTTGCATACACAAATGATTTACACCGGCATTCTTCTTCTACAAGTATTATTTCTTCACACTATTCAATGTATTATTTTAATTACATGTTTTATGTTCGGTTTTAATATTAGCCCTTATTATACATTTGGTTGAACCTGTAGCAAAGATGAAAACAAAAGCATGCAAGAAACACAAATAACAATTACCGACACGGTTTGCACATTGCCTACCTACCACATACTGTTTGCATATTTTATATTATCTTTATCTTTTATGTTCTACTTGCATCACTTATATTTACTTTTGAGGCAATGTAGATGAAGAAGGACATAGGACATCAATGGAGAACCCGACAGAAGGAAGACAAGGAGTACAAAGAGATGGACAGGTGGACTGTTGATAAGCAAGCCAAGTTGGAAGGTCCCCTTCCCACAAAACCAAGAAAGGTGAAATACAAAGAGAACAACAATTTATTGTTTTATTATGACATATTTCACACATTGTAATAACATGTTTGTATTTTCATATTCTCACATAAATTGATTCACACACTATTTTGAAGTTATTTAAAGTGTATTTCTTAAATTATTCTAATACCCACTATATTCTTTCTCAGTGGCATTTCCAAACACGAATTGCCTTGAGATCAATTGTTAAAATAATAAGAAGATTGAGCATGGAACAACGTGATGCAGTTGGTAGTAGTGGGTTAGGGGGGCTCTTGAATCTCAGATGTACAAAGCTTGATCATGACCTCTGCGAATGGTTGGTTCAGAAATTTGATCCCAAAACTTGTTCATTGAATGTTCATGGGCGCCGACTCCTCCTTACTGAACTAGACGTTCACAAGTTATTGGGCATTCCTGCCGAAGGCAAAACAATAGAACTAAAAAAATCTTCACAAGCATTTCCCAAGCTATTTGAAGAACTTGGAGTTGTCCAAGGAGGTATCAAACTGAATGCTTTGAGAGAGTATTTGACCAAAACAGAGGGAGCTGGAGAGGAATTTACGAGGATATTTGCCTTATACATATTAAGTGCCTTCTTATGCCCAACCACAAAGGATGTTGTTAAACAATCATTCATTCACCTCGTTCAGAATGTGGATGGCATGAAGGATTATAATTGGTCAAAGTTCACTCTTCAATTCTTTGTTCGTGGTTTATGCAAGTACAATTCAAAAAGTCACTCACAACCAAATGGATGCTTATTTCTTATAATGGTATGCTTCTAACCAATTACAAATTGTTTTGTTAGAAATACTTGACTTCAATGCCTTTTTCAGTACATAGTACATGTTAAATTAATACATTTTTGTGATGCAGTTGTTTTACTTTGATCGTGTTGCTCCTACTGGTTGTGATGTTGGTCGTGCTCGTTCGGTCCCCTCCTTGGCTGATTGGGGTGATGCAGAAATAAAGGCGACACTGAAACTATTCCAAAATTCAGGAGGTTACCAGAATGAGGAGGTCATCCTTAGCGTATCCCTTCTTTTATGTTTGGTTTTTGTTTGTTATTTTTCATGTTGAAATGGAAAACTAAATTGTTTATGATGTGTCTATAAATAGGTTGATGTTAATTTTGTTGTTGACGAGCAAATGCAACCATTTGTACAAAGTGAGGAAATGAAAACTCTCAATGATATTCGGATTTCAAAAATTGAGACGACTGTTTGTGACATGAAAAGTGTTTTGGAAGAACTAGTTGTTATTGTTAAAAGTGGAATAACTAATTCTTCAATTCCAAAGGTCATGGAAAAATGTGAGCCACTGCAAATGTCAAAACAACAAGAAGTGGGGCACAACCATTGTAAATGTGAAGCTGGCGTAGTTGGACCTGGAGTTATGGTACAATCTACAGTTGTACCTATAGTTGAACATGTCAGCCCTATACTCGTGCCAAAACCTAATGTTGTGGTTGAATCTACGGTTGTACCTACAGTTGAACATGAGACCAATACACTCCCGCCAAAACCTAATGTTGTGGTAGCATTAGAGAACATGGAGGAAAATAGAATTCCGCTCACACCATCCATCTTGAAATTGGATGCCCATCTTCATGAGCAAACCAAACAAGCGAAGAACAAAATGAAGGTAAGATTGAACAACAATCGAAGAAAGAAAATCCCCAAACTCCAACTTATTGATGAATCTAGTTCATCCATTGGTCCATATGGCGTTCCTTGCACTCAACATTCGGATGCGCGGGTGGACATACAGTCACCTTTTACAGCCATTGCTGGTAAGAAAAGGAAAGCCAATCAGAAAGTACCAAACAAGACAAAGCTTCATTTAGATGAATCAGATTCATCTCTCAATACAAAGGAGGATAAGTTTGATCAAGTAAGTTATGTACATAATATATGTGTTATACAATGTTGCTATTCCTATAAATATATTTTAGGATTTTTCATTATTTATTGTTCGTTGTAATTTGTTTTAGAGTTTGAACTTACTTGGAAAACTACTTGGCCTCAATTTTGAAGCATCTGCTACTGCCATTGAGGTTATTACTAATTTCATTATTGTTCTTGATCTCCAATCCCCTTATTTTAATGCACTGCAAGAAGTATGACAATTTATTGTTTATGTGTTCGGTTAAATTGACAAGTCATCTACTACACAAATTGTGAGGCCATGTCCTTTATCTGCTGAGGAACAAATTGTGAAGGCTTATTGTTTCGATAAGGATTTGGAAAGCAGGTAATTTTATTGCGTTTCTATGTTCCTCTCTATCACCAATAAGTGCAACTCTTCAATTTGTACATGATGCAGTGAGGATATTGTGGTCATGGAGTTGTTTTACACGCCGGTTGAATTTGCCACCCGATTCGATTTGTGCTCATTACAACCAAAGACATGGATTTGTGGTTCCGTAAGTGTTCATTTCATGCATCAATATTGCTATGTGATGTCATTTTTAAGGATATAGGTTTGAAATTATTATTTGATGCATGTATTTCAGATTATTAATTTAGTTGTAGCACAATTGACAAATGCACAAAGAAGGCTCTTCCCCGATAAGTGTCATAGGACGTGGTACTTTCCCACATATATATCGGTGAGTAGTCTAGTGTGTCATGTTTATGTTTGGTTATTCATGTATACTTATTGATATATACTTGTGCATTATCAATTGTAGCAACATATTATGAATGGGGCGGACCATGCAAAGCTATGTGACGAATATTTTGGGGAGTCTCGATACACTGGGAAGCTTCATGCCTGTCAAGAAGTAATGTGTCAAGCATTCTTCCATTTTGTAGGATTATTTTAAACATCCCCTCCATTTTACAAATATTTTTATTATTTATTAATTTTTTAGGGTATCAACGTCGCCATTATTTTTTTGTTTTTAATTTTCTAAACTGGTTGGGCAACGTTGCATGACCCTTTTGTCATTATTGTCACTTAGATATATATTCCGGTGAACGACCAGGAAGAACATTGGTTTTGTGTCAACATAGATATGGCACATCACATGGCTTATATATTTGACTCGAGTCCCAGCCTCACAAATGACAAACGTCGTGAATTAATGGCAAGGAAATTGGTAAGTCGTTTATTTTATTTTATTTTTTTAAAGAAAAAAAATAATCAGCACAATCTATCTTACAATATTCATGCATAGGTTCAAACAATGCATTTGTTATTGCAACAATATTTTGGAGACCTTTACGTTGCAAATGTGAAGGAGTTTGAATTACAGAGGTTGAAAGACACTTGTCTGCAACATAAAACCGATAGGTATTCTAAAATTTCTTGATTCGCTATTCAATTTTGGCTCTCTTATTAACATTACACACAAGTTTGACATTCATATGTATGTTGTCATGAAGCTATGACTGTGGTATGTTTGTCATGAAGTATATGCAAGGTGTTGTTATGCCGACCGGCGTACACAAGGTGACTGTTCAATGTTAACCACATAATTACACTATTGCAATTACAATGTCATATGATGGTATTGTTGACGAAATATTTTTTGTTTTGTTTCCTTAGTTTGATAAACTGGAAAGGTTTAGGCTACTAGTTGACCTGGTGAACGATTCTTCCAACCGTATTTATATTGAGGTTATGAATAGGCTCGAACAATACAAAGAGAGGTGCGTCCCCAAACCATGAACAACTTATGCCCTTCATAAACTCAGTTGATTACTTACTGAATGTAATTTCTTTTGTAACAGGTACTCTAGGCTCCGAAAGGCTAGAAGGAAAAAGAAAGTTTGATTGAAAACATGGCTGCTTGAAAAAAGATTGATTCGCCTAACCGTACTTTTTGCACTATGCTTAAGTACAATTATGAACATATTAGATGGTTGAAGAAACATGGATGACTAAAGTAACCCAATTTGGTAGTATTTTGTGGACGATTGAAAAAAGCATATTATTTTTTGGGTTTCAATTTGTATGGAATTTATATTGTTGCTCAAGATTGGGGTGATGAAACTATTTATGATATTTAACTGTATCACATTACTCTTGGTTGTTACATTTACAAGCCATCAAAAATTACACACATGTACCAAATGTTAGTGGGGAAACTGTTTTAAAAACTGGATTACGAGTCCATGCATAAAAACACATAAAATAAACAATAGGAAAAAAATTAAATAAAAAATATATTGTTAATGCAGAGAAAGTGATAATTCATGTCATCTCCCCACTTAGAAGGCGCGCAGAGGTAGTTCTTTGCAGATTTTAAAAATATCAAGAACAATGACAGTATTTGCTACAAAAAAGCAACAGAGAACTTGCATTTCCTTACTAGTAAGCAACACCTAATGTATCCTTCAATGACTTAGAAAGAAAGAACGCCTAAGAAATGTAACGAATTATATTTGTTAATCACATTCCGTGCATAAATATCATACTAAGTGTTGGAATCGATGTATCAACTGTGTAGTCGATTGGTCTCCATACATTTCAGCAAGCTATACATACATCATTGGCATTGAACAAAAAAAAAATTAATATTGTTGACATAAACCATCCAAATGTTGTCCATCACATAAGCCATCCATGAATTCTAACATTGTTTCAATTTTCTTTTCATAATAAATGGTACAAAAAGTAACACTGTTCGCAAAAGTATGGGATTAACAAAGTACCACCACTGTTTGCACAAAAAAGTAACATTGTTTGTAAAAAAAAGTTAACACTTTCTGCATAAACAAATAACACTGTATGCAAAAATTTGTAACAGTGTACGCTAAATCATTGGCCTTGCAAACTTTGTTCAACCATCATTGTCTGTGTCCATTTGTTGGTTGTCATCATGGTTGGACCCATTAGATTCCTGCTCACTATCATTAGAACTAGTTGAATTCTCAAAATCTTCACCACAAAAGGCTTTCCGCATTTGTTTTAGTTCTAAGTTAACCTTCCTCATGTCTTTCTTGTGCTGCAACTCCATCCGGTTCAATATGGACACAGCCTCGTACAAACGAGTTGATATGCTCTCCAATGAAGTAGGATCTTGTCTTTCACGATGCTTTCGACTTTGCCCTTGTGTTTTCCCATATGTTCCACGACCTATGTGGCTCATCTGCCCCTTCCATTCATCATCTGGTCGAGTCGGTACACGAAGCTCAAGTAGCATATTAGTCACGAGGAGGCCAAATGGTAATGCTGCATGTGGATTGTTTGCTTTTGCGACAGAATCCACAACTTGCCAAATTATCTTCGGAACATCTAGAGGGCTGAAATTATGGACAGCATACAACATGAGTGCTCGTTCATGGTCAAAAGTGGATTTCACCCCCCTTGGGTCAAGATTGTACCACAAGATAAGATGAAGAACAGCAAGGTCAGGCTTCAGGAACTTTACATGATACTTGTCTTCTGGTATGACTCCTTCGATGTACAAATCATCAACAATTTGGGCTTCATTAGGAAGGTCAACACCAGGAAGGTATGGATATTGTGTTTTGTCATCATGTGTTGGTCGCTGAATGTCTAAGAATTTTGATATGCAATCCGCGGAAAACACCACATCTTTCCCCCTTAGTTTTGTTTTCAGAATCAAGTTCTCTGTATCAGTTGGCTTTTGTATGCTACCAAAGAATTCCTGTACCAGGTTGACATTAGCCTTCCCTTCCCGTTCGATTAGGTTTTGGATATGCAGGTGGCCCACAATTGCTGGAATATCAGTATGAGTTAACTCCTTCAACTTGACAGCCCGCTCTACTGTAATAGCCCGTTTAGCAAAAATACCAAGGTCAACGGGAGGAGCTTCCGCTTTTCCTTTACTCGGTTTTTTTGTTGTCTTTTTCCGTGGCATCTTCAATTACCTACGTAATATCGAAACATATAAAAACATATGTACGTCATTGGAGAGATTCAAATTTTAATCATACAATGACAAATGCAAATATATTAAAACCTTATTGATTTCAGTCATCAATGTCCACCATTTCTTACCAAGCAAACAAACAATTAAAAAAATCTACAAAAGAAAAAGAGAGAGACAGTTCGGCATTATTAACAATGATTGTTTGTAAAGTAATGGCATGAGCAAGTCCTTATTTTATCAGCAATCAAACAAATTTGGAATTTATTCACCTTTATTTTTCAAATTAATCTCCAAACTACGAAATTTATTAAGTCAAAAATATTAAAAAATATTAAGTCAAATATTTCAATGGAAGAAACACTCAAGTCAAAATATTAAAAAATAGGCAATTTTTGAATTTATAATTAAATTCAAAAAATGTTTTAGGAAAATTCTTCCAAACACAATCCACTTTTTAAGAAACACCTAAAATTTAATTGTGTTAGTTTTAAATGTGTCTAACACATGTCTGGACATGGGAATATCCAACATTTGTCATGATTCATTAGTCCGCTCAACACCTTTGATTTTTACCCATAATGAGGATTCTACATCTTCCATGGTCTGGGTGAAGGAAAGTAGTATTGAAGGCAAATGCAAAAGCCCTCTCTGCCAAGGTATTTTTAGATTTTGGGTGCATATGGATTTGGATCATTAGAGTCGAGTTACTGTACTCTCACTTGCTACAAGCAGTTGAATTTTTTACTCTTGACTGCTTGAAAATGAAGATTATTCCATGCTTGGGATCTCTTGTGTGAGCAAATAGCCAAATAGGCTCAAGTCCTAATTTGATTGCATCAACAGGCTCAAGTCCTAAATTTTCTTAGATGCTTTTAGTTTTAAGGAAGTAGATTTGCAAAGTTGGTTTAATACCACACTATTGTTTGAATGACATCTTGGGTTCATGTTACTAATTTTTTGTTGGGTGATTAAGTCGTTTATATTTTGGCAATGCACATCTCCATCATCTCTTATTATCCCTATACATCGATACCATACCATTCCACTGTAAGCATAGTTATGTGTCACCTAACAGCAATGTTCACCATTTCTTACCAAGCAAACAGATAATTAAAAAAATCAACGCCATATAGTCTGGGTGCAATGGCAAAAGAAATGGCATGAGCAAGTCCTATTTTATCAGCAATCAAACAAATTTGGAAATTTTTTCACCTTCATTTTTAAAATTAATCTCCAAACTACAAAATTTATTAAGAATGCCTAAGATTAAAAGAACTAAGACATTAACAAAACGTAACTACTAGCCACTAATGTCTCCTTGTAAAAACAATGTTTCGATCACTATAAGCCTCATCATGAAAGTCAACTACACTGGATCATTTGGATAATTTGGCAATTCATCGATATCATCCGTATGGGGATCCAACTCTGTGTTCATGAATGGTTCATTGTCTGAGTTGCTACCCTCTCTCTGGCTACTTGAAGTCAATTTTTTACACGTCCGCTTCGTGTGTCCGATGCTCCTACAGTAGCAAATAATGCATAAACGATTTTAATAAGCATATGCATGTAACAGGATATGATAAGATCATACAATGAAAGTACCATACCTACAATACCCACACCGCCTTGGTTTTGGAGGTTTACCCATAGAAGATGTCCCTCCGGGGTTCCCTTTGGTCTTCACTACATTAGGATCACCAACGCCATATAGTTTGGGTGCAATATTTCTGTCCCCAGCCTCGGCGTTACCTTCTTTTCTCATTGCCCAACGTTTTTTCATCTGCGATGTCAGATGGAAAGCTATTTGCCTTGCCTCTTCAAAATCTTTGTCCGCATGTGAGGCATAATATGACATTTCACTGAAACAGGAGCTGAGTATACCAAACCGAGCTGTCTGTGTTAGGGTGCTACAAATTTGGGTAAGACTTGGTTGTTGACACTTTGACCTACCACGTCTTGTCCATCTCTGCAAGACACAGCTCGGTGGAATACACATTAATTGTTCAGATTTCATAACAGCAATCATGTGGCAGCAAGGGATGCCAAACGACTCAAACTTCAAGCAACAACATTTCATTGTGATATCAGTTGGAAAATACTCAACCGTCCACGTGCATGTTGGTGCCTTGTACTCACCAAAACGGTAGGTGCGATGATCCTCCAGCTGAACTCTTTCCATGACAAACAATTTACCCTCTTTCCTGATTTCATGTTGAAACAATGAGAAAATCTTCCGAGTAAAGAGTTCAGCTGCATGTTTCTCCAAACTTCTCAATGGCGTAGTCAAAACCGGGAAACTATTCTCTGTTTTAGATTCTGTTTCTGCCTCATTAACACGCATTCTAGCAAGAGCCCTATCATATTGCGCTACAAATTCGTACAGCCTAACCTTTTGGTTTAGGAATATATTGAAATATGCATTCATACCCTCGACACGTTGAGTGCTCCTCATTCCAGCAAACATGTGACCACGGAGATATGCCTCAGCCCAATTATTACGCTTCAGATGAATATCCAACACCCAGTTATTGTTCTCCAACTTGTACTGTTTCACCATAGCAGCCCAGGCATTGTCAAACTCATCAATTTTACATTTCTTTGACATCAACTGTGCAAAATCAGTTGTAAATTCTGGTATGTGGACATTTGTTGAGGCATTTTTCTCCAGATGCCAAGAACATAAACGATGTCTGCAGTTTGGAATAACTCTTTTGATTGCCTGACGCATTGCCCTATCACCATCTGTTACAACGGAGATGGGTCTTTTACCATCCATGGCCTCCATTAGCATTTCCAACACCCACGTGTATGTCTCCATTGTCTCATCAGGCAACAAAGCACATCCGAATATAGTTGTCATAAAATGGTTACTCACGCTAGCTAGAATTATAAATGGCTTCTTATATGCATTTGTACGATAAGTTGTATCAAATACCAATACATCACCAAATGCAGCATAATCCATTCGAGACCTACAATCTGCCCAGAAAATCTTGTCCAACCGGTTGTCCTTATCAACGTTGTATTTGAAAAAAAATAATGGATCTGCATCTAATTTAGCTGATAAGTATCCTAACACACCCTCTGCATCCCCTTCTGCGAGTTGTACTTTGCGTTCAGCTTGGAATTGATTGTGCAAATCTCTGTGAATGAAGCCCACCTTCTCATAACCCCCTGATTGATGGACCATAAAATCCATGATCTGACTCGTTTTCATACCCACATTGCGCATGGCCTTTGCTTGAGCTTGGTCTGCACTTGTTACAAACCTATGCGACCAAAGAAAAGGGACACAGTGTGGTGCTGCCAAGGGATGGTTGTGTTCCCTTACAAAATGGGTCACAACATATTTCCTAACTGTCTTGTCATAACGCACGCGAAATGTGGCACTACAAAAAAGTCTAGTTTCTGCCCTAGGAGTTCTTACCCGTTCCACACGTTGCAAGTATTTCTTTTCTCTTACACCTTCCCTTGAACAAACCCATTTCCTACTCTCTACAAATTTGTTGTCTCCAGTAATTCTTTTTCTACTTCTTCGTACGCTAAAACCGATGACCTTAGCGTATGCATTGTAGAAAGTATAAGCATCATCCTCTGAATTGAATTTCATTTGCAACACATCTTCCTTAGTAAGCATTCGTAAACTATCATAGGTTTGGGAAGCTAACCCTTCTTTCACATCAACAACATCATCCTTGCCATGTGGAGCAAATTGATCATCAATTTCAGTATTGACCTCTTTATGCCTACTACTTTCAAGTTCATCCATCGTATATACACTTGTAAGTACCCTATTAGCAATTAAAACGAAACAAATCAACTAAAAAACACACCTGCCATTGCGCTGCTATAAATTAAATCTTCAGAACAAATAAATTAGCACACCTGCCAGTGCCTTGCAATCAATAAAAAAAAAAAAAAAAATCGAACATGTCTGCGAGAACCCTACTATCAGCTAAAAGCAAACAAAAAACCAAAAAAAGCACACCCGCCAATACTATGCTATCAATTATTAATTCTTTATAGAAAATGAACAAATAAGCACACCAGCCAGTGCTCTGCTATCAATTATACGCCAATAATAAAAAAGCACACCTGTAAGTA